>CAIGQZ010032523.1:737103-766683 GCA_903798205.1 Danio tinwini
TAATAATAATAATAATAATAATAATAATAATAATAATAATAATAATATTAGCACAACACTAAAACATTGAAAGTAAAGTTTTTGGCTTTTACTAAAACAGCTCTGACTATTCTTGTGAATGAAATGAGATTATTTCAGCAAACAGCCTCAGTCTGTTGTCAAGTGCAAAAGGAAACGGTGATTAGCCACTTGGTGGCGCTATAAAATGACATAAAAAACAACTTAAGACATTCAATAGTATGTCTGATTGTCTTAATATATGTCATGCTGTGTCTTGAACATGTTGATAACACCAGTGTCCCCCAAGCTGACGGCATTGTCATTTATGTATCTGGAAAAACAGGAATCGAGTTTGTACAAGTAAAACAGCATTAAAGATGTAGTTCACCCAAAAATAAAGATGTTTTTTGAACACAAAAGATGATGTGCTAGAAGAAAAAATTCAATGTATACTAATATATTACAATACCTTTCCAGAATTAATCAGCGATATAAGCAGCGTTTACCTAAACATTATTCAACTAAACTAAAATAAAGTGTAGTTCTGAATAAAATATACTTTTATATAATTAGATCAGCACGACTTCTAAAGGAAGAACACTGCAGTGATGGTGCTCAACAAATAATTTAAGTTAAACTAAAACTGTTATTTTTAATTATTTTTAATATATGTTTTCTGTAATATAAAATATTTTTCTATGATTGATCAGTAATAGTGTGGCTCGATGGGTATCACTGTGGCCTCACAGCAAGAAGGTGGCTGGTTCAAGTCCCAGCTGGGTCAGTTGTCATTTCTGTGTGGAGTTTGCATGTTCTCCTCGTTTTGGCGTGGGTTTCCTCCGGGTGCTCCAGTTTCCCCCACAGTCCAAACACATGTGCTTTAGGGGAATCGATTAAATTGGCCATTGTGTGTGTGTGTGTGTGTGTGTGTGTGGATGTTTCCCAGTGATGGGTTGCAGCTGGAAGGGCATCCACTGCGTAAAACATATGCTGGATAAGTTGGCGGTTCATTCCGCTGTGGCGACCCCAGATTAGTAAAGGGACTAAGCCGAAAAGAAAATGAATGAATTTGTTAATGAATGAAAAAATAACTTATTTGTTGGGTTATTTTGCCAAAAAGGGCTATATACTACTACATTTTTATTCTTAATGTGTTGATGTCTCTGCTGGGTCCTAAAGGCGAGAATGACGACCACATATTTCAAATATGTGTATCGTTTCCTCCAAAACAAAACTGTAGAAATGAACACGGAGGTAGAGAAAGTATTTTATCCGATCGGCTATGAAGCGCACGTTTGTATTATCAAATTAAGAGTGCGTGAAATGGATATAAAAAACACGACAGACACGTAATTTGATTAAAAAAAACAACACACACACACACACACACACATATATATATATATATATATATATTGCGTTAGAGCTTAAACGTTATAACGTAAAAAATAACATTACTTAGGCTTATTAATACAGTTGTTGTGTCAGTTAAATCATTTAACTGTTGAAATTTAAAAGTTTTAACCCAACAAAGCACCAAATATTTAACCCAACTAGTTGAGTCATTAATAAATAATCTTATAAATGTTTAAAATAACCCAACAAAGCACCAAATATTTAACCCAACTAGTTGAGTCATTAATAAATAATCTAATAAAGGTTTAAAATAACCCAACAAAGCACCAAATATTTAACCCAACTAGTTGAGTCATTAATAAATAATCTAATAAAGGTTTAAAATAACCCAACATTGCACCAAATCTTTTTTTACTCAACCATTGGGTTAGATAACTAACCCAGCATTTTTTAGAGTGTGCAGGACACCAGCCCTCCAGGAGTGAGTTTGGACACCCCTGCCTTAACCAGTGCTGTTGGTAATTTAACAAGGTTAAGGTTAGGGTTATGGTTTAGCCCTAATCCTAAATTTACGCAAAACATTATTAAAACAAACAAAAACAAACAAAAACAGAGCTGCTCTATTAGTGTTAATATTAATTTTTAATAAACACATGACACAGTGTGATGAATTTAACCATTTTCAAAAGTTCTATTAAAGCTAAGAAAAGGGGAGGCGTGTAGATAAAAGCACAATTTCTTCATTTTTTTTGGCGCGTCCGCATGTGTCACGGTCACCAAGCCATTATGAAGCAGCTTCCAGATACGCCGCTATCAAATATCATCAAATCCAGCCTTCAGCCCAGCGTTAACATATTCCTTTGCTGAGAATATAATGACTAAAAGTCTAAAGAGCACTTTTAGAAGTGGACACCGGTGCAGCGGATGAGAGACTTTAAGCTCCTTTATCAAACCCCAAAGACCCGCAGTCACAACCAGACCGCGCTCTTTTCTCTTTTCTTTTCTTTTTTTTTCTTCTTTATTCGGCTGACCCGCAGTCATTACCTTCTGCCGAAATGAATGAGCAGGGTTAAATAGCTGCCAATTTCTTCCTCCTTGAAAGATCTTTGAGAGCGGCGAGTACGCCCAATAAACCCACACCCTCTTATGTTTTATTCAGCTCATTTCAGAGCGCCGCCGCTTTAAGCTGATTTCCTCCATTCCTTTTAAAATCCCGAAAGTTCCCCCTTGCTTTTTTACAGCCTCCCCGTTTTAATGAATAGATGTCCAATAAGGACTTTTATTGTCTTAGCATATGTTGCTTTTATTAGCTGAAAATAATTACGTTCTCCGGATCACCTCGGAAGTCCTTCTGAAAGATAAAAAAGGCCGATAGTTTCACAGTGGCTGCACAAGTCCTTCTGAGAGCCGTGTTTTTTCCCCCTGGGTGATCCTGAAAGCCGGATCGGCTCCGTTTTCGGCTTCGTTTATTTGCTGGCGTGCTCCGTTTGTCACCGCATGTGTGTCCGATTTCTGCTTCTCTGTGTTTGCTTTGAGTTTATTCTGAAATGGCCCTGTTTCTCAGAGATTGACCATTATTTACAGCGCTGTGATCTGCTCTCTCTCTTTTAGCCGTCAGATATAACACATCCGTATTTACGCTGTCAGAAAATATCTTTACCTGAAATGGTGGTGCCACTTTATATTAAAGGGCCTTAATTACTATGTGCAACTATCAGAAAAAAACATACAGTCTCACTTTATATGTGGTTGCTTTAACCAGTGTTGTGGGTAACTTAACAGGGTTAAGGTTAGGGTTATGGTTTGGCCCTAACCCTAAATTTATGCAAAACATTATTCATAAAAACAAAACAAAAAACAAAGCTGTTTTATTAATATTTAATTAATATTACTTAAGTTGCGTAATAATACTTTTCTAAATAACGAGTAATGCATTACTTTAAAAAAATTCAGAATAATATTTGAGTTACTTTTTAAAAAATGTAATGCAAGTTGATTAAAATATTATTGTTGTTGTTATAACATTATTTGACGCTTTTAATTTAAACAGTTTACTGAGTTATGACTATTATTGAATGTTATGATTATTTTATTGAATATGCATGACACAATTGTAATGGTTTTTCAATAAAATTATGTTTATGACAGATTTGTAAAACGTTCTGCTGTCTTCATAATGTCAAGTTGTCATAACAGACATCTCAGACAATGACATATTGGTCATTGTCATAAACATTCATGTTCATGTTTGTGACCTGACAATTATATAGGTGTCATGTCCGATACAAAACACTGTCAGAGAATAGACTTTACCTGAAAGGGGGGGGGGGGGTCCACTTTATATTAAGTGGTCTTAATTACTATGTACTTCCATCAGAAAACAAATCTACGGTCTTGCTTTATATTTGGTGGCCTTAACCAGTGTTGTGTGTAATTAAACAAGGTTAAGGTTAGGGTTATGGTTTAGCCCTGACCCTAAATTTACACAAAACATTATTAAAAAAACAAAGCTGCTCTATTAATATTAATATTTAATTATTAATGCAAGTAAATTAACACAAGTTGAGTAATGATACTGTTCTAAATAACGAGTAATTTACATTACTTTAAAAAAATACAGAATATTTGAGTTACTTTATAAAAAAATGTAATGCGAGTTGATTAAAATATCATTGAATGTCATTAAGTATTATTGTTGCTGTTATAACATTATTTAACAGAGTATTGACACTTTAATTTAAATATTTCATTTAATTATGACTATTATTGAATATTATGATTGTCTTATTAAATATAGATGACACGGTTATAATGGTCTATGTTTATGACAGGTTTATGACCTAACAGGCCTCTTAAACATATTTGTGATTAAAATGACGTAACTGAGCCAGTGACAATGACAGAGTCAAACTCATATTTAGACTGTCAGAATATAGACTTTACCTGAAAAGTGCCACTTTAAATTACTATGAAAAAAAAAGTACGGTCTCACTTTATATTTGGTTGCCTGAACCAGTGTTGTGAATAAATAACAAGGTTAAGGTTAGGGTTATGGGTTAGGGTTAATAACGCAAAACGTTATTATAAACAAAACTAAAAAAAACAAAGCTGCTCTTATAATATTAATATTTAATTATCAACTCAATTAAAGTATTGCAAGTTGCATAATAATATTGTTTTTCTAAGTAACGTGTAAAGTAATGCTTTATCTCATAGATCTCAAATAATGTCTCATTTTGCAACTTTGGATTTAAAACGACAAAACTGAGCTAAAGACACTTGAGGACAGTTGTCATAAACATGCATGAAATCTTCATATTCTAGGCACGTCATAATTATATAGGTGTCATGTTAGTATTATGATCACTCCAAGTAAAATCTTATCAAAATAGACATAAATTAGCATTTTTCCATTCATTAATGCTTTTGAATTGTATAATGGGATTTTGATTGGTCCACTTTTGAAAAGGTTTTCATATATTGAAGTGTTTATTTGACATATTTAATAGTTTGAAGTGATATATTGTCTGTATTTGTGTTGTAAATGATCTGGAAATAAACGGCCAGTACTTCTTTCTGTCATTTTACACACTTATTTCCATATATGTGGCCACATTTTTAGGTATAAATTATATACTGAGGTATAAATTGAGGTTAATCTGAAGGTTAAGTAAATGTGTTTACCATTGATGTATACTTTATCAGGATAGGACACTATTTCTGGATGAGATACAACTATTGAAAACCTGGAATCTGGAGGCTCTAAAAAAATCTCAACACTGAGAAAATTGCATTTAAAGTTGTCCAAATGAAATTCTTACTACTAATCAATAACTGAGTTTTGATATATTTACACAATATTGTCATGAAAAAAGCTTTTTTTAATATTATGAAATTTTTTTTACATTTGATTTACCCATAAAATACATTTTTAACTTTTCCAAATACACTCCAATGCAACATAAGCCTGGTTTTGTGGTCCAGGTTCACTTATATTCTTATACAATATATTGTTTCAAACTACAAAAATGTCAATAAAAATCCAAAGTCAAAAGAGCAGAGATCAATGCCCTATAATGTAACGCAAAACTATAAATAAAAGGAAACCAGGAGTGATAACAAAACACAGAACAGTGTAGATCCCAGTATATTTTCTCTGGTCAATGTTGTCCAGTTTGCTGTGGCTGATAGATGGCGTAACCACACCATTATACAGACAGAAATCAATTTTCTTTACGGACAGACATTCACAAGTAGCATAGCATTAAAGATAAAGTGTATAATATTAATATTGTTGATGTTTTGAGGATTATATCACTCAAGAGACCAACAAAAATTGGTCTGGAGAGTCAAAAGCATTGAAGCCTATTAGAAGGAACGAGTCTATAATTCAAGTTATGAAAGCAAATGTATCCCTGTATGGCTTTGTGTTTTTATGTTTATTTGATTCAGTAATTCAGTTCAGTAATATCTCACAGTGTCGTTTTCCTAAATATCAGCAGATATGATATTGATTTTACACAACAGTTCAGCAAACAAGAAATTCATATTCTGTGAGTTTTATATTACACACAATAATGCAATTTTTCACTTTTGATGATGAAAAAAGTTCAAACTAATCTAGAGTAGAACATCTTTGTGTCTCAGAGCAACACCGTTTCCTTCCTGAATTGATCATTTGAGTCAGTGTTAATCAAAAAATAATTCATAAAGACTTGATTCATTTCTAAATGAATCATTGCTTTTGAATAAATCATAGTGTAAATCACTTATTAAATTGATTCTACACAGCACTTCAATAACAGGAAATCCCCACTGAATAAGTTAGTTTGCATAGAATATTAAATCATTTTAGTCAGTAATAAACCGATATATAATCACAAAGACTTGACTATAAATGGTGCCAAACAGTCAAATACACAAAGCTGACAGAAACGAAGACAGCTGATGGAGCATACACTAACCTGTGCATTATTTAGACTCCAGATGAAGCCAAAACAGTCAGAAACAAAACCAGTTGAATGGAGTATACACTAACCTGTGCATTATTCATTCACAAGATGGCGCCAAACAGTAAAAAATGCAAAGCTGACAGAAACAAAAACAACTGATGGAGTATACACTAACCTGCACAGTATTTAGACACTAGATGGAAACACACAGTCAAAAACACAAAGCTGACAGAAACTAAAACAGCTGATGGAGTATACACTAACCTGCGCATTATTCAGACACTAGATGGCACCTAACAGTCAAAAACAAAAACAGGTGAATGGTGTATACACTAACCTGTGCATTATTCATTCACAAGATGGCGCCAAACTGACAGAAACGAAACTGGTTGAATGGAGTTAACACTAACCGGTGCATTATTTAGACATTAGATGGTGCCAAACAGTCAAAAACAAAAATGGCTGATGGAATATACACTAACCTGCGCATTATTCACACGCTAAAGGCCGCCAAACAGTCAAAAACAAAACCAGTTGAATGGAGTATACACTAAGCTGTGCATTATTTAGACACTAGATGGCGCCAAACAGTCAAAAATGCAAAGCTGACAGAAACAATACTGGTTGAATGGAGTATACACTAACATGCACAAAAATTCAGACACTAGATGGCGCCAAACAGTCAAAAACGAAAACAGCTGATGGAGTATACACTAACCTGCACATTATTCACACACTAGATGGCGCCAAACAGTCAAAAACTAAACCAGTTGAATGGAGTATACACTAACCTGCGCATTATTTAGACACTAGATGACGCCAAACAGTCAAAAATGCAAAGCTGACAGAAACAAAACTGGTTGAATGGCGTATCCACTAACATGCGCAAAAATTCAGACACTAGATGGCGTCAAACAGTCAAAAAGGAAAACAGCTAATGGAGTATACACTAACCTGTGCATTATTCACACACTAGATAGCACCAAACAGTCAAAAACAAAACCAGTTGAATGGAGTATACACTAACCTGCACATTATTTATACACTAGATGGCGTCAAACTGTCAAAAATGCAAAGCTGACAGAAACAAAACTAGCTGAATAGAGTATGCACTAACATGCGCAAAAATTCAGACACTAGATGGTGCCAAACAGTTAAAAAAGAAAATAGCTGATGGAGTATACACTAACCTGCGCATTATTCAGACACTAGATGGTGCCATATAGTCTAAAACAAAAACAGCGGAATGAAGTATACACTAACCTGCACATTATTTAGCCACTAGATGGCGCCAAACAGTCAGAAATGCAAAGCTGTCAGAAACTAAATTGGTTGAATGGAGTTAACATTAACATGCGTAAAAATTCTGACACTAGATGGCGCCAAACAGTCAAAAATGAAAACAGCTGATGAAGTATACACTAACCTGCGCATAATTTAAACACTAGATGGTGCCATACAGTCCAAAACGAAAACAGCTGAATGGAGTATACACTAACCTGCACATTATTCAGACACTAGATGGCGCCAAACAGTCAAAAACAAAGCCAGTTGAATAGAGTATACACTAATCTGCACATTATTTAGACACTAGATGGCGCCAAACAGTCAAAAATGCTAAGCTGACAGAAATAAAACTGGTTGAATCGAGTTAACACTAACCTGCACATTATTCAGACACTAGATGGTGCCATATAGTCTAAAACGAAAACAGCTGAATGGAGTTTACACTAACCTGCACATTAGACACTAGATGGTGCCAAACAGTCAAAAATGAAAACAGCTGACAGAGTATACTCTAACCTGCGCATTATTCAAACACTAGATGGTGCCATACAGTCTAAAATGAAAACAGCTGAATGGAGTATACACTAACCTGCACATTATTCAGACACTAGATGGCGCCAAACAGTAAAAACAAAGCCAGTTGAATGGAGTATACACTAATCTGCACATTATTTAGACAGTAGAAAGCGCAAAGCTGACAGAAACAAAACTGGTTGAATGGAGTTAACACTAACCTGCACATTATTCAGACACTAGACGGGAACAAACAGTTAAAAACAAAGCCAGTTGAATGGAGTATACACTAACCTGTGCATTATTTATTCACAAGATGCAGCCAAACAGTCAAAAATGCAAAGCTGACAGAAACAAAACTGGTTGAATGGACCTAACACTAACCTGCACATTATTCAGACTCTAGATGGCGCCAAACAGTCAAAAACGAAAACAGCTGACGGAGTATATACTAACCTGCGCATTATTCATTCACAAGATGGCGCCAACCAGTCAAAAACAAAAAAAGCAGTTGGAGTATACACTAACCTGCACATTATTGAGATACTAGATGATGCCAAACAGTCAAAACAATCATCTATAAAATACAATTTTTTTATAAATCAATACATTTAAAAATGATTCCATGTTGCGCTCTATAGTCTGCTTTATGATTTAAAACACTAAAGCTGTGAAATCTAATAAACTATGAAGAGGAATGGTGTGTTTAGCACGTGTCCCGAGGCTGTGAGATCTACACGGGCCGCTCTCCCAGCGTTATTATTCACCCTTGAGAGACTGAGAATGGGTTTGTGGGAATGGGCTCCAGCATCAGTAGAACGAGACTCGGGGGAGACGGAGGGCGCCTTTCCCCATTCCATTACACACAGGCCCGCGCTATAATGAAGGCGATTTTAATAGGATTTAATGCATGTGGTGGGGCAAGGTCCTGCTACCTTATGGCCCTGACAAAAGAATACGAGAGTGTAATCATCAAGCCTCATTCAGCGGCGGTCCTGCGCGCACATTGATCATCCTTTACCATCCGTCCCCCATTCTGGAGGTGAAACTGAGAGATTCTTTCCAGTTAGAGGACAACACTGATTCTTAAATGTCTCTGTCCAGGGTTTATTGCTCATCTTTTTTAGCAGAATAATGTTCAGGATGTGGCGCAGTGGTTAGGTTTGGCGCTCAAGCTGGAAATGCAGATTTGAGTCTTGGCTTAAAACACTGGGGTGGGGAAACACACAACTACACCTAGAATCTGCTGTAGGTTTTCAAGGCAAGGCAAGTTTATTTATATAGCACATGTCATACACAATGGTAATTCAAAGTGCTTTACATAAACAAGTATAAAAACAACAAAGAATAACATTTATTTAAAACATATTAAAATTATGTTATTAAACAATTTAATGTTATTAAAATGTGTTGTAAACATTGTCTTACTGGAAAATGCGTAACATTAATAGAAATGGCATATAATACATGCATTTATATGTTTGATATGCTAAAAATCTTATATAATAATAATAATAATATGAACAAAAAGTGTTTGTAAATTTAGAAAATTCAATTTAAGTAATATTCATATTTATCAAATGTGATTGTTTTCCCATGAAAGTTATTTAATAATGAATAAACCCATATAGATTCTTCCAATATTTTGTAATGTGCATTGTATTGTGTTTTATTTAGTTGTTTTTTTTTGTCTCATATAGTTGACATTTTGAGCATAATGTGCATATAACAGGCTTCTGGCGGTACTAATTTTACTTGTATGATTAATTGATGAAGCTTTAATCGTGATATACGGTATTATCACGATATTGAGCTAAGAAGATTACTTTATTAGGTAGATTAACCAAAAAAGGGCGGCATGATGGCTCAGTGGTTAGCACTGTCGCCCCACAGCAAGAAGGATGCAGGTTTTCGGGTATTGCTTCATTGTATATGCATGTCTAGAGTAAATGAATATTTTAAATAAATTAATTTGCAAAAGGCTTATAAAGTACAATAGGTTACACTTTATAACGTCTCATTAGTAAATAATGCATTAAAACAACAATGAGAAAATGCCAAGTTAATGAAAAAATGCTAATTAAATTGTATTAGTTATTAATTCTGTTTAATGAAAAGATTGGCTTTTGATTTTAATGCATTTATTAGGCACTAACAAAAAAAATTGCATCACCTAAGACTAATAGATGCTTTTGTAGTTGTCATTAAACTAACTTCAGTTAAATGAACTGATGCTAACAAATGGACACTTACTGTTAACCAACCAAATAATAAATGGTTACAGAATATTTATATAAATCGCATAATAAATCTTCAAGCAGGGCATTTCTGTGTGGAGTTTGCATGTTTTCCCATGTGATGGCATGGGTTTCCTCCAGTTGCCTCGATTTCTCCCACAGTCCAAACACATGCGCTATAGGGGAATTAGGTAAGCTGAATTGTTTGTAATGTATGTGTGTGAATGAGAGTGTATTGGTGTTTCCCAGTGATGGGTTGTAGCTGGAAAGGCATCCGCCGTGTAAAACATATGCTGGAATAGTTAGTGGTTCATTCCACTGATTAATAAAGCTGAAAAGAAACTAAATGAATGAAAATCTTCAAGCATTTGGTGCTGTTTTGAACCCCGCTGCCCATAACAATCTAAATATTCCTAAAAGGCACACTAGAAATGTAAATAATGCATACTTATTCACTGTTTTTCAATAGCTCACAATATCAATATGGTGCATTTTCATTGTCACGCTACATTGAAATATTGAATATCAACTATAATGTTGACTAATATGGTTACTTTAAAATTGTTAATATTGTGTTTGACACAAATTTGTATTTTTCTCTAAGTTGATTCCTTATTTGAGCAACTTTTTCCTGTGCCTTGACCTCCGATGTGCCTTGACCTCCAGGTCTCTTTTTGTTAAATCTCCGTTTGCTCACAGTTGCGGTGAATGCAGCGTGTTATCCGCCCGCTTCATCTGTGCTGATTCAGTTCTCTCCACCACTCCACACATTATCACAGTTTTCCTCGAGAGAGGAGATGCTTCATTGTTTCAGATAACTTTTGTGAAAATAAAATATCAAAATATGAGAGCGATAATGTTCCACTATCAGGCTGTGTAACAGAAATGGTAATAGAAAAAATTAAACAACCTACGTACTCTGAGGTGTATTATCTGAAATATATAAAAGTAATTATACAATTATTTTTAAATGATAATTGTTAACAAATAGTTAAAGCCCTTCTTGTTGGAAGGATAGCTGTTGTATTTACGATTTCAATAATATTTATTTTTTATAGTTTGTATATCTGTTGTTTGACTGCTGTCTGATTTGAGTCTTTCTTTCAATACTTTTTTTTTCCCTGTGCCTTGACCTCCGTTTTGCCTTGAGCTCCAGGCTACTTTCTGTTAAACACCTTGTTAATTTGAGCATTGTAGATTCTATTCACTCTATGACTGCATACGTTATCGCAGTTCTTTATGGTAGGAGATTCTGTGTTGTTTCAGATAACTGTTATTAAAATAAAATGTAAAAATATGAGAGACAAAATGTTCCACTATCAGTCTGTGTAACAATAGAAAAAAAATTAACCATCTAAGTAATCTGACGTGTATTATCTAAAATATAAAATTATACAGTAATTTCTAAATGATTTAAAAGCTAATTGTTAACAAATAGGTAAAACCCTTATGATTTGAAGCATAGCAGTTGTATTTACAACTTCAAAAAATGTTTATAGTGTGTATATCTGTTGTTTTACTGCTGTCTGATTTGAGTCTTTCTTTAATTACTTTTTTCCTGTGCCTTGACCTCCGTTTTGCCTTGAGCTCCAGGCCACTTTATGTTAAACGTCCAGTTCTTTATGTGAGGAGATGCTTTGTCGTATCAGATAGCTTTTGTTAAAATAAACGGTAAAAGATATGAGATAAATTTAACATTTCATCTCTCATATTTTTACATTTTATTTTTAATATCAGTCTGTGTAAAGGGTGATAGAAAAATTAACCAACCTACATAATCTGAGTCCTAAAGTATTTCTAAAGTAACTATACTTAATCTAAATTATTTTAAACAATTGCATGTTAATAAATAGGTAAAGCCCTTTGAAATATAGTAAATGTATTTACTATAACAAGTTACAGCACCTGGCTGCTGTCTGATTTGTGTTTTTTTTTTTTTACTTTATTTCTGTGCCTTGACCTCCGTTTTGCCTTGAGCTCCGGGCCTCGTGTTTGTTAAATTTATATTAATGCTTATTATATATTGTTGTTTGTGCGGATTATGTTTGCTCTCCTCAAACTCTTGTTAAAATAAAATGTCAACATATGACATATGTTCCACTGTCAGTGTGTGGTAAAGGGTGATAGAAAAATAAAACAATGAAAAAAGTTGCTTGTTAATAAATAGGTTGTGGTTTTAAGGCTAACCGATGTATTTACACCTTCAACATGTAGTGTCTGATTTAAGTATTTCTTATAACTACTTTTTTCTGTACCTTGACCTCCATTTTGCCTTAAGCTCTAGGTCTCTTTCTCTTAAATGTCCACTTATATATTATATATGTCCATTATATATTGCTGTTTGTGCTGATTCCGTTTGTGTACATTATCGCAGTACTCCTCAACTATTATTAAAATTAAATGTTGAAAGAAAATTTGAGATATTATGTTCCACTGTCAGTGCATGTGACAGAAAGGCTGAGAGAAAAATTAATCAAGCGACATAATCTAAAATGCACTACCTAAAATATAAAGTAATTATTCTAAACGATTTAAGAATTGCTTGTGAATAAATAAGTAAAGCTCTTGTGGATTTATAAATAGCAAATATATTTACACCTTCAAAATGTAGTGTCTGATTTAAGTCTTTCTTTCAATTACTTTTTATGTGCCTCGACCTCCGTTTTGCCTTGAGCTCCAGGCCACATTATGTTAAATATATTATGTTATATTATTTTGAGCAGTGTAGATGCACCATATTGTCGTTTGAGCTTCAAAATGGCTCAAAATGGCTGGTGTCTGATTTGTGTCTTTCAGCTACGTTTTTTTCTGTGCCTTGACCTCCATTTTACCTTGAGCTCCAGGCCTCTTTCTGTTAAATGTTCACATATTATATATTGTCATCTGTGCTGATTGTTACGCTACGACTGTGTACATTATCTCAGTTCTCCTTAAACTTTTGTTAAAAATTAAATGTCAAAATATGAGCGATATTATGTTCCACTGTCAGTGTATGTGACAGAAAGGCTGATAAAAATCTACATAATCTGAACTCTTACTTCCTAAAATATGAAGTAATTATTCTAAATGATTCAGAAATTGCTTGTTAGTAAATAGGTGAAGCTTTTGTGGTTTTAAGGATAGCACCTTCCAAATGTAGTGTCTGATTTGTCCTTTCTTTCTGTGCCTTGACCTCCATTTTGCCTTGAGCTCCACGCCTCTTTCTGTTAAATGTCCGCTTATAATATATTGTCGTCTGTGCCGATTGTGTTTGCTCCACGACTGTGTACATTATCGCAGTTCTCCTCGAGAGAGAAGATGGTTCAATCGCAGCCGCTGCACTCTGAAAGGACCATTATTCCTCTGTTTTTCGGGCCACGGGTCGCGGAGGTGTGTGTGTTGAGAGTTTGTGAAGTGTGTTTTGTGGTGTAAATCCTCTCTCCGGTGGTTCATTGGGCAGAAAGAATGGCCATCACGGCTGTTTACTCTTTACCCAGAGTCCCGCTCACAGCTGGCCGGAGCACGCTCAGATGAGCTGTCGACTCGCTGAGAGCAGCGCCACTGAATGATAAAGTAAACACAAGAGCAGAAAGAGAGAAAAACAGATGGAGAGAGAAAAAAGAGGAACTGGGTAAATGTTGTTTCTTTTCTCAGACTTTTGGGAAGCTTTGTACTGCACAAACAAACTAATTACTAGCTTTGAAAAACAAGATAAAATAAAATATTATTGTATTATACTGTAAATTATATTAATTGACAGTTCATTCCGCTGTGGAGACCTCTGATAAATCAAGGACTCAGCCAAAGGAAATAAATGAAATTGTATTCATTATACAACACATAGCGGACGTGAATCCCTCATCAATATGGGAGAGTTGCTTTTCTTTTTACTTTTATTTTTTTAAGGAGGGTTCAGGTTAGGGCTAGGGTTAGGACATTACATGCAGCAATGACGAAAAATTCAACACAACATTTATTAAGGCAATAAAATATTCAGGGTTTCTTTTACAAATAAATATACAAGAGCAGAAAAAAAGAAAAACAGATGAAAAAGCTGAAGAGAAAGCTGAAGGAGATAAACAATAGGAACTTAGTAAATGTTGTCGCTTTTTTTTTCAGGACTATTGTGAAGATTTGACTTTTGGGAGGGTTTGTATTGGACAAACTAATTACTAGCTTTGAAAAACATGATATTATTATATTATTAAACAAAATATTTACAGATGTATGTACAACACAGAGCAAAGGCAGACTGTTATCTTTACTTTTTATTTATTTTTTAAATAGGGTTCGGGTTAGGGCTAGGGTTAGGACATTACATGCATCAATGATGGACAATTCAACACAACAATTAATAATATTACAAGACAGAGACTTTAAGTTTTTATTTTTAAACAGGGTTCGGGTTAGGGCTAGGATTAAGACATTACAGGATGGACAATGCAAAAAACCTTTATTAATAATACCTGCTTTATTTTTAAATAATATTTTGCTCCTATTGGTCTACTAATGTCATGCTATTTAGTTTTGTAATAGCAATTTTATTAAGTTTGAACAGATGACCTAATTACTGGTTGTAATTTCAGTTTACTACAAAAGTTTATATATCCTTCATCTGAAAATAGGCAATTTAGCCAAAATCAGGCTTTAATGTAATGTTTGCTATAGTTTTAAACTTCAAAAAAGTAATTATTAAAATTGTATTTAAATTACTTTACAAATTAAGTTACTCTTAAGTTATCTTTCAGACAACTGAATTATTTGATTCAATGCTAAAAAATCCCAACCCATAGACAATAGAAATTAAACTCAAACTATTTTATAGTTTATATTTATTATATATAGTGTTATTATATAACAATTAAATTTTAAACAGCATCATGCATCAAAGCACAAAACATTTCAAATTATTGACACTATATTTCATGCATATATTGTCAATAATTTTGTGAAACATTACATATAAATGTAATCTTATTTAGTTGAAAAAATGTGTTATTCTGCAAATAATACAATACTAGAAAATACTGAATTGATTTATACAGAACTGTTGAATTTAAGCAAGTATAAGTAAATAAATCAAATTAAATTTCCTAAAAATGAAAAGTAATATTTTACTTTATCAGTGGAAATGTAGCCAGATTACAGTAACTTGTTATTTTATGACTAGTTACACCAAACAATGTTTGTGTTATTAAACACCAATCTTGTTTTGTTTTTGTTGAACAATATTGGTTTATCATCAAGCATTTTGTTTTTTTCCAATGGAAAAAAACATGGTAACATTGACTGAGTTTGATTGAGTAAATATTAAGAAAAAATTAAAGGTGTATTTTACCTTAATGTCAGTTCCTGTGTGTGTGGAAAAAAAAGAACAAACAACCAAAAGCACCGAACATCTTGTTACAATGATTATTTATTAAATTTAAAATATCTTTAGCACAGATTAAAAATCAGACACCTCCAGCTATCATGGTCGTCATGAATTGAAAATAAACATTCCTAAAAAACAGTCCCTGTTCCTCCACTGATCTGACCCATGATCTCCTTCATAGAATAGTCTCTGGGTTCGTCATAAATGTACAGGTCATTGCATAGGGCTGAGGCAAAACGCTTGGGTTTCACTCGAGTCAATCCCCGCATGGCCACAAGACTAGTTAACATAGTATGTACAAAACAAAACAGAGAAAAGGACTTTAGTTTTGCTGTTGAAGTCAAGAAACCAGGATATTCTTCATAATTGGCAAATGAAAGGAAACAGTTGTGTGAGCATATGAAGGTTGGTTTGCAAATGCAGGGCCATGGTTCAAAATCCAGACAGTTCCCATTGTTCCTCCTCCCAGAATGATGTGTGTTTGCCTCAACCCTCGTACAGAACGTCTGAAGGAGAACAAGAAACATGGGGAAAACACTGCAGCAATGACACACAACTGCGTATAGCACAAACACAAAGGCGGATAGATAAAATAAAAAATCACAATATTTCACATCTGTTCATGAGATCATGTTTATTTGACCAATTGGTTTATTATTATTATGTTGCTTTTTCTTAATTCGCTTATTTAGTTTTTTGTATTTTTAGCACATGCCATATGCGATTTGGATTATAAAAGTACCTGAAACAACTGCTAGAGTGTCAGCATGCATAGCTGTTCGATATTTACAGATGTATGTACAACACAGAGTGGAGGCGAGAGGTTTTACACACTTTTTTTTTGTCTTTTTATTTGTATTTTTTTTTAAATAGGGTTCGGGTTAGGGCTAGGGCTAGGACATTACATGCAGCAATGACGGAAAATTCAACACAACCTTTATTCTTCTAGAAATAAAGGGATTTCACTGTTAGCCAGTAATAGTCATCACTTGTGTTTCTCTCGTGGTGCTCTATATGATACACTACATTGCATTGGGATAACGATCACGTTTGTTGGCACTGTAGAGCGACAGCCGTACTACAGTGAAAATAAATAAACTATGCCAACTATAAACTCAGCACAGAACTCCAATACTGATGGTAAAAGAGGAATTAAAGCACGATTTGTACACTAGATACAGATTTCAGCAGGTGTGCGTGATGAGGGCGTCATTTTAATGAGAGAAAATCATTGGTCGTTTTATTACTGGACATATTAAACACGTCTAACACGACACGCTAACCAGACACTGTCAACGTATGTGATGTTAAATATACAATAATGCGGAGCACGGGATTTCACGATGAGCGCAAAATCGTAGAAACCAAGCAACCGATGCTTGCTTTATCCTATCATGCCTGATTAGCATACGGCGTTATCATCGCATTTATTGCTAAACAAAACTACTTATTTGGATCTGCATGAGGTTACATATTAAAAATTGCCTTTGATACAGGAAGACGTTAAATATTTCTGCAGGTTAACGAGATAAATGGACTTATTGCAGGAGTGAATGGAAGTAGCTTGAGTCCATTTTTGGCCTTGTAAGGTTTGCTCTTTGCTTTTATTTGCTTTGGTTTGGTTGTTAGTATTGCTGTAATCCTGATCTAACGGTTTTGGTGTATCCCTAAAGGTTTGACTACCTGTACAGGGCAGAATGTGGTTAGCTAGTGAGGATTTTATTATTGAAGTGGTTCTCAACTGGTGTTTTTTGAGCGCATGAAACCTTTTGAATCTTTTATTTCTGATCAGAGCTCACGTGATTTAAGTAGACGGAGCTTCATGTTTCAAAATGTTTCTCCACTAGGGGGAGATCTGTGTGATACCATAAAACCCACATAAATCACGCAGCTTCATTCAGATCGCCCCCTAGTGGTGAATCACAGAACTAAAGTTTATAGATGTTTTAATGAGACATTTGTAAAATGAAAAGGAGTATTAGTTCATAGACTCTTATCAGCAAGTTTAGCTGGGCACAAAAGCCTTGATAATGTATAAAAGAATGCATATTTTACAGTGCTTCCCACACAGACGTATACCTGTCGGCTCGCCCAAGTAATTACATACCCACTGTACATGTATGTATACATTTGTAATTGTGTACACACCCAGTGTTTATGTTTATCTGCACACTTCTGATTATTAATAGTAACCTGTACATATAATCATTTATAGTAAATCTCTGTTCATAGCTAATACAACCTGTATATAATGTTCATAGTACAACTATTTGTAAATATCACCATAGTTTTTCTATAACTGCACTTTATAACTTATACGTAGGCCCACACGGAATCTGCACACGCAGAATTTCTGCAGATTTCCGCCCATCATTGATTCTGTGCATTTACTTTGTAAATTTATATTTATTCAGTTTTTAAATTATTTTCAGCATAATTATTGACTAATATAAAAATGTTCATAGAATTTATTTACAATGCAGCTTGTGAAGTAATATTTTCTGTAGATATATTTTATGAGAGACTTGCTTTGTTTACCAAATAAAGTGGATCTTATTGGATTTGCATTGTAAACATTAAAGTTAAAAAGATATTATTTTTTAGTTCATATATTAAGGTTTTAGTCATGATACTTCCAAAATCATTTCGCATAAATCCGCAGATTTTTAACAAAATTCTGTACAGAAAAAGCAAAAAACGTCCGCAGATTCCGTCTGGCCTGACTTATACCTGTATCTTGCACTTGCTGCTATTGCACTCCTGGTTAGACCTAAACTGCATTTCATTGCCTTGTACTTGTACATGTGTAATGACAATGAAGTTGAATCTAATCTAATGTAATCTAATCATTTAACGTTTGCCCAATTATATTTAGTGACACTTTTTTTTACTATTATTATCATCCTTTTGCACTTTTTATTTTGTAACCGCCCGATATAAACAAACATCCGCGAGCGATTAAGTAGTGGAAAATCTTCTCTCCTTTACCAGTTTCATACTGCTCGTTCTGTGTGCACGAAACCTGTCAACACTCCCAGGCAGAGTCTCATGTGCTCTGCAGACACACAGAGACCTGCACCTTTCTGCGTCCGGCCGGGGGTTTTTAAATCTACTAAAATGTCCGGGATTTGGTTTTGCTTTTATTTTCTAAGCTGTCGTTAATTTTATGCACACATTGAATTAAATAATTAGCCTAATTCTTTAATCTAACAGACTAAGAAAAACTTTACTAAACACTCGGAGAGGACGAAATGACATCTAAATTGGCTGCAGAATATATGTACACCGTTAGAAATGGGTAATCAACTCATTCGTCTCATTTAAATCTACACGTTTTATTCTTGTAATTATTATTATTATTAGAGATATTGTCTGATTTTATTCCTTTTTTATTTCTCAACTGCTGAATATTTTATTAATTTGATGTTATCGATATATAGCATATTTTATACACCTAAAGTGCTTTGGCAATACTGGACAAAATGTCATGCAAATAAAGCAACCTGAACTTGAGTAGAGAGATAGAGAGGAGCAGATTTCACTTGTCAGTGGGTGCACATGGCTTTCTTTTTTAACTTTAGCCCATTGAAAAGAAAAAGCTTAAAACAGTGTTAAAAATTGTATTATGTTTTGTTTGTCGCATATAGTTAACTATTTATGTGCTGTGGGTTAAAGGTGTGTTTCAATCCAGCTACCACCGCAAGTATATTTCAAACCTGTGGGAAGCACCGTATTATTTTCTGATATTAGATTATGAGCTATACTTTTATTTTAAAGTTTGCAATATGTTTGAATGGGTTTTTGTAGCATTTACACCCTTTTGACCACTGGGTGTGCTGTTTCGATCACTTTGAAATAGTGAATTGTTTTGCGAAGCAGTTTCTTCAGTAGTTTTTACACCAAGTAATATTTTTTATTGTGCATCATATGCCATGTGTCCAATCAAATTGACAGTTAAAATTTATAGCTTTTCCTAATTTTGCTAGTTTTTATAACAAAATAAAAAAAAACATTAGGAATGCCACAGGTGAATTGGTTAAGCTACATTGTCTGTAGTGTATAAGTATGTGTAGATGTTTCCCAGTGATGGGTTGTGGCTGGAAGGGCATCCACTGCGTAAAAAACATGCTAGATAAGTTGGTGGTTCATTCCGCTGTGGCGATCCCAAATAAATAAAGGGACTAAGCCGAAAAGAATATGAATGAATGAATGATTAAGAATGCCACAGAAAGGAAGATTTCTGTGTGTCAAACAGTATCGGGACACATCTAGCGATAGATCTTGGGTCCTGAAGCAAAACCAGTTGAGAAGCACTGCTTTAACTGATCAGATGCTCCATCGCTATCTCTGGGCTGAGCTCTTGATAAATGTGGGCAGAACCTGGTCCAGCATGTTAATGCCTTTTATCATAAAGCTTATCGGCCCAAAAGGGCCGTCAGGGTCAAGCGCCAGGAGGTTCAGCATAACGGCAATAAGATCCATGTTCTCTTATTCAGTCTGACAATCCAATCTCAGCATCTCCCACAGCTAAATACACCAAAGCAGGAGGCTCATGCTTGGAAACCCTATTATTGTCCCGCTGCTAACGGATAAAGGAAATGGTGTTCCAGTCTAGAGCCTCAATGGATCAATCGCAGATCTATATTTAGTGAGGATGCATCAGAGGGAGCTTGATGGGAATGTATTCAAAGTTCTAATAAAGCGTATGCACTAAACCCCAATTGAACAATCGAGCCGACTGTACGGCGAGCATCTCTCAGTAAAGCTGTAATTCAGATGGCGATTACTGTAATAAAGTCGTTTAAGCTAGCCGCTAGCTCGGCGTTAGCCCTATTCAGTTGGCGCAGCTCTGATACGGGGCTGCTGGGATTTAAGCATGTGTTCTCGGATGCGTTAAGAAGACTGCGCTGGCTTTTGGAAATGGGCGAAAGCAGTATTTGGATGAGGATACGGATTCATTTCAGCCTATTGTTTGGCTAAGGGACAGCAGTGAGCTAGCCAGCGCTGAAATCACACACTCCACATCCATTAGCGGTGGTAATCTCAGTCACGCTAGTCCTCACAGTGCGTCATTACAGAAGGCATTAGCAGCGCCAAGTGGTGTGCTGCAATGGAGCATGTGCGCTCGTCAGGCGTGTATTAGCGTTAGCTTTGAGCCGGTGGGCACTGTACTCCAATCAAGGTGAGGTGACAGCAAGGACACGCGAAGAACACTGCACGGAGAGGGAAAAAAAAAAGCACTTCTTGAACTAGCCCGAGGTTGTTTGCTAGATACCAAGCTGGTTTTGGGTGCTCAGGATTGGCTGGTTTTGGGTACTTGGACAGAAGAGCAGATGGCCAACCAGATAAACCATATAAACACCAGCTTGGCCAGGATGCGAAACCAGCTAAACCACCTCAGGCTTGTTAGCAAACATACTTAGAACATGTCGTATAAAATATTGGGGCATTATGAGAATCAATACTCGCAGAGCATTTCTGTAGTTTCTAAACCGTTATCCCGCGTCTGGATTTCTGAGCACATTTGTTATTCCTAATGAGCTAATCGAAGCTAAGAGGCATTCTGTGCAATTTGCTCAGAGTCTAGCTGATTTTCCTATTAAAAGCTGGCTGTAATAACCAGGGAAATAATTTCACACAGCTTTGAAAGAGTGCAAACACCTTCTTTGTGCATATGACAACATTAAACGTAATTACAAGAGCAGTGAATCCATAAAGTGCATCTTTGCATATTGACTCACTGCATTAGGTGCGCTAGAGGGCTTGAGTGACATTTTCCGTCCTTTCATATTCCCGGCGTCAAATATGTATTAACTTATCACTGCAAAAGCAGGTAAGACTCCAGAAAGATCCATCCTTTTGATGTCATGTTTATTGCGGCGCGAACCAAAGCAACATGCAGCATCTGTGTACTTCAAAAGACGCGCGGCCAGACACAAACACACACACACACACACACACAGACAGATAGAGAAAAACACACAAACTGGAGTTAAATGGGGAAGTGCGCTCACTGAATTTCTGACTACAGCCTTGGCTTTCTTCCTGCCAGTCTGTGTGTGTGTGTGTTCCTAACAAGCGTTCTGTCACAGTCTTTGCCAGCTTGAGCTACAGCTGTTGATTTGGCTCCTTAAATGAGCCAAAGTCTTTGTACTGTTTGTGTATTTGCGTCTGTTTAAAGACTTGGCCATCGGTGCACGTCTCTCCAAGCGTCTGCCAGACGATCTCCTAAACGTTGGCCTGCGCTTTTTTCAGATCTGAGATGCTCCTGCACTATTTGAAGATAAAGCGGTCGTCCATTTCATGTGCATCTAACAGAAGTTAACTTCCTGCAGTCGCGAGTGAAGTAGCGTAGGATGGTTTCTTCAGTGAGAGGAGAGACATAAAAGACCAGTCTGGAAACATTTGAACTGCATGTCGGCTCTAATTCTGTCTGACATGTTTTTCTTTTCCTGTGTATCTTCAGCCCTCTTTTCCCCAAGACAGTTAAAACACCGGGGATAACCAACCATCCCTGACAATTAGACGCTGATCGGCCAAGCGGAAAAGTGCAGAGCATCTGTAAGACGTGAAGAGTCATTTGTTTTTGTGTAAACAATCAAACCCGAGGGCATGAATGAAATAAACACTACACGAGGATTGAATGGGCAGGGGGGATGTTTTTTTTTGTGTGAATACACTCTCAGAAATAAAGGTACAAGAGGTGTCACTGGGGCAGTACCTTTTTAAAAGATACATATTTGTACCTCTAGAGTCCACGGTAGTCCCTTAAGGTACATATTAGTACCCAAGTGCATCAATATGGACCCTTCAGCTACAATTATGTACCTTTTGAAAAGGTACTGCCCCAGTGACAGCTCTCGTACCGTTATTTTTAAGAGTGTAGGGCCCAAATGAGTGGTTTTTATTACATGAGAACTTTATTCACGAGGCGTCGAGGATGGAATTGCTAGACTGGCCTTTGAACCCTGGCTAAACACCACAATATTAAGTGACTTAAGATGTCAAAGCTGATGATTTGTGTCTAGTTTAATGTGCAAAGACAGCAATTGGGAATTGTTTAGATGGCCCAGCATGTCAACTGTGTGAAACCTTTAGAAACGGCATCTGAAAAACAGATTCAAGTATTAGCTTTTGAGTTCTCTCCACACTGAAAGCCTAAGTGCTAATCGTCCATCTGCATTATGCTGGGTTCACACAGATGCAAAGCACCGCATCACTTGCTCTAGTTTACCCACAGGATGTTCCCCCCTTGTGAATTTTTTTACTTGAGCTCAATCATTTGAACGTTCTTCGTCATTCACGCGGCGATAATTCATCTCTACTCATACATTGACTTTGTATGTCATTTACTCGTGCAGATAATTTCAGGTTTTGTGTGAACCCAGCATTAAACAATGCATTTTGTGCCTGTATTTTCATTGGTGGTCAACAAATTTAAAGTCATCACATTCTTTCTTACATCAGAATGCTTTCAGTGTGTACGGACCTCAGCAGAGGACATTGCATTATAGAGGATACCATGATATGGGATATGCATGTCCAGCCTATCATCAGTTTCTTTCCATTCGATATCTTTGTGCTGAATCCCTTTTTATTAGGATTTAAATCTGTTTGTGTGTGTGTGTGTGTGTGTGTGTGTAAGTGCAGACGTCTCTCTAACAGTGACAGAAAGTCCCCATTGACTCTGTGACATCCAGAAATCCCTTTGACATGAGATGAATAGACAGTTTTGGCAGGCTGCCCCACAGTCGTCTTTACAAGACTTCCCCAAAGCACTTTTTTCTGCTATGTACAGTATCTACAACTATACTGTTTTGTGTGTGTGTGTTGATCATTGTCTGTGATTCTTGGCAGGCGTACGAGAGATATACAATAAACCTGCCAATTGAGTGCTTCCCAGTTCCAGAGATATTATATCCCGTTTTTCCTACTTACAGTAGAAATACAGGCAAGTGCTTGTCAGTTGGTCAGTTGTTTTCCTGCTAAAACCCTAGAGAGGATACAGCATGAGTTCAGCTTTTATAGAACTTGCCAGAATTGAACACTTCCAACCGGCTCATCCCGGTGGTTTCTAGACTAGTATTTGGCAGGTACCTATATGACAGCATGCAGACTGTTGACAGACATGTGTCCGATGTACAACTCTTTTGACAAGCGGTTCCCCCAATCAGTTCCAAGAGGGGACGAAAAGCAAGTTTCCGATGGTTAGAGATGTCTTTGGTATTGCCTGACCCTTTGAAAGAGCATCACCCAGTTTATTTTTTTCTCCACCTGTCAGTGCTCAGTATTCTGACATTGTCAATGTTTGTTTTCACAGCAACAGGGAGCGGCCACTACAGTCTATTGCGCTGTGGCTCCAGAGCTAGAGGGTATCGGTGGGATGTACTTCAACAACTGCTTTCGATGTTTGCCCTCCCCGCAAGCCCAAGACCCCGCAGCCGCCCTCAGTCTGTGGGAACTCAGCGAGAGGCTCGTCCAGGAGAGATCCACCCCTCCTCAGGTGCTCTGACCCCCCCAACACCAACACCAGCGGATTCAGGCTTAGGATAATCATTGTTTTGAAGGGGCAAGAAACGATTATAAACTGTACAAGGACATTGGCAATCAAGCTCGGGAGTTATCTGGGAATCGGAAGCTAGAACCACATGGGCAGGGACTTCTACAGCAGATAAAGAGATGCGGAGAGACAGCGAGAGATTCAATTCAATTGCGTTTCTCTCGTTCTCAAAGGCAGGCGTAGTCACTCAATCCCTGCATTAGGGTTTAACTAGGTCTAGATCACTCTATAAATGTCTCCTTAACAAGCAATAACGTTTGAGTTGTCTTTAGAGAGAGAGAAGAGAGGGGGTCGTCTATATGGTTTAAATGGACACTTGCGGGAATACAAATACTCATCTTGTTTGGAGATCAGTGTCAATCTTTACGTCTGCTGTACAGATAAAAATGTTGAATAAATGTTGTAACCCTACAAAGACATAATGCGGGAAATGTACAATTTGTGAACTATTTACAAAAACGTGGCGTCTGCTAAGAATAGGCCTGTATTGATATCCTGTACACAATATACACGATGCTGTCCTGAAAGGACGCGAATGCTGTTGTCTTTCTTAACCCCGTCTGGCTAGAGCCTCCCGAACACTTTTTTTTTTTTATAAAACCCTGGGCTAATGTGAAGTATGATAAAACAGCATCTGGTACGAGGGCCGTCAGCGGAAATATCTGGAGGAAGTTCCTTTTTATTGTCCAGATTGCATCATCAAACATGCAGGGATGCTTCCTAATTTGCTTCTGGTCGCGAGCGAGACATCTGACTTGAAATCATTGGTAGAGTCGATAAAAGGGGATTGTGGGTAAGGGTGAGGAATGGCACTCAGGTTGATAAAGGGTTTGTGATTTCTCTCGATCTTCCTCCTCATCGTGGTCTTCATCAGGGGTTGATTTTTGGAGAGGTTGTGCTTTGTGGCAGTCTTGGAGCCGTGGGTCACCCTAAGCCAGAAGCGTTCCAGTGTTACACTGTCTGTAATGGAAGACACAGATTCATTTACAAATGTATTATAAAAAAAATGCACACAATATTTAAAGTCATTTATATTATAGCTCAAAACATATCAGCATACGTTTATTAAACATTTTCCATTATTTCTGGGGCCACAAAGAAGGTTTAGACTTTTCAGAAATTATTAAATAGAGTCATTATTAAGAACAATTGGTCACTTTATTTTAAGGTACCTTACAATTCTCGATATTGAGAACATTAAGAGCTTTAGCTCAATTAACTACTAATTTGCTGCTTATTGTTAGTAAACGCTGATTTATACTTCTGCGTCAAGTGTACATGTATGATCCGGTGCTGCCTTTATATGGTCGCATACCCCTCGCTGTGGCTGATGCGACGTGAATTCGCACCTCTCAGAAATGTAACTACACGTCACAACGACATGCAGCACAAGCTCTGTGATTGGTCGGCTTGGTAGTGCTGATGAGTGTTGGCGGGACCGAGAGCCATGCAAACCCATTGGAGCAAGCGTTTACAAGTGTCGAGTCCTGTGAAGGAGCTCCAATTGGAAACTTCTGCATCAAGCATGGTCTGGCGTAGCTGATGCACACCTTTTAAAAAAATGCAACTACATGTCTAAACAGCACAAGCTCTGTGATTGGTCGGCTTGGTAGCGCTGACAAGTGTGGCCGGGGCAGAGAGCCGTGCGAAACTGTTAGAGCAGGAGTGCCCAAACTCGGTCCCGGAGGGCCGATGTCCTGCATATTTTAGTTCCAACCCCAATCAAACACACCTGAACCAGCTACTCAAGCTCTTTCTAGGTATACAAAAACTTCCAGGCAGGTGTGTTGAATGAAGTTAGAGCTAAACTATGCAGGATACCGGCCCTCCAGGACAGAGTTTGGGCACCCCTGTGTTAGAGAGAGTGTCGAGTCCCATGAAGGAGCTCTAAATGGTAACTTCTGCATCAAGTGTACATGTATGATCCGGTGCTACCTTTATGTGGTCGCATACTCCTCGCTGTGGCTGATGCCGATGCTAATGCGCACCTCTCAAAAATGTAACTACACATCGAGACGACGTGAAACGCAAGCTCTGTGATTGGTCGGCTTGGTAGTGCTGCTGAGTGTTGAGTGACAGAGAGCTGTGCAAACGTATTGGAGCAAGTGTTTACAAGTGTCGAGTCCTGTGAAGGAGCTCCAATTGGAAACGTCTGCGTCAAGCGCACACGTATAGCCCTCGCCGTAGCTGACGCAGACGCACACCTCTCAAAAAATGCAACTACATGTCACAACAATGCAGCGCAAGCTCTGTGATTGCTCGGCTTGGTAGCGCTGATGAGTGTGGGCGGGGCCGTGCAAACCTGTTAGAGCAAGTGTTTACAAGGGTCGAGTCCCGTAAAGGAGCTCCAATTGGTAACTTCTGCATCAAACGCACACGTATGGTCCAGTGTAGCCTTCACACAGTCACACCCCTTGCCGTGGGGGTACTACACGTTGCAACGACACACAGCACAAGCTCTGTGATTGGTTGGCTTGGTAGCAATGATGAATGTAGGCGGGACCGAGAGCCACGCGAACTGCTGGAGCGAGTGTTTACAAGTGTCGAGCTCTGTGAAGGAGCTCCAATTGAAAACTTTTGTTTACCTTATGATTAAGGATCAGCGTTTACCTTATGATTAAAGTAGTTCCACATCCGCCGGTTCCCATCTCAGAATAAGCGAGGTTTAGCTACTTGTCTATTAAGATAGCGTTCAGTAAAAACTAAACACCCGTGAAGAAACTCAACACAGAGGAACATAAAAACCTACTGCCAGCTAGTGTTTCGGAAGTGTTACTGCAGAGCAACACAAACAGCAGGCAGAAGTATAAATGCACAGCGATCACTTGGCGCTGATGTATGAATTAGCCTTAAGCTAATATCTTAGGAGTAGGATTAGTGATGTAAAATCAAATCAAATCATGCTATTAACTCCTGCCTGATATTAACTGTTTTAGTAGTTAGTATGAGCTTATTTTACCTGCCCAATACCTAAACCCAACTTCTAACATGCTGACTATTAATAAGCAACTAATAAGTAGCTTATTGAGCTAATAGTCTTAGTTAATAGCATGAATTGTGACTTACCCTAAAGTGTTACGGAACAATTTGTTAAAAAACAACAGTACTAATACATGATGTATAAGCATAAAGTACACGCTGCTTCAAAACATTACATAATGTACATTTTAAGTGGGGAACAGTACGCATTGTGATGATAAAAATAGCAAGAGTCTTTTACATCACAGCCCCAGGAAAAAAAGGACATCTCTAGGGAATTAAACCAAGAAAGTCTGCTCTATCTGGCGAATCAGGGGTGAATGAGTTTCCCAGGAGTGACATGAGCTGAACCCTTTCTCGCTTGTGTGTTTAGTGAGGCTTTGACCATGACCCGGAACAACTCCATAAACAAACCGCCTGTCACACACATTACTCGCTCCAACAGAGTAATTGACACATCAAGAAACCAATCATAAAAGAGACCCGTCCCACCCTTTCACACTTTTGTGCAGCCAATGGAATCAATAACCTGGAGGACCTGCAAGACACGGATAAAAGCAACTCTCTGGTACATTTCTGCAGCAGAAAATCAGGTGGCATTTCAACACGCTGATCTCCTTTAGTGTGTCACAAATGAAACATGCACAAGTTGTACAAAATGTAAGCGTGATCTCTTCCCGACCTGTGAGAAATGTGCAAACCAGCATGTGATTTGAAGAACGGGGTTGTGTAATGCTCAGGGTACACACTCTCCTGCACAAACAGGGTTGCGTAATGTACATGTTCCTTTCTCAGTGCAGGTGGCCTATCTGTGTTTGCTCCCACACACACACACACACACTGTATTAGGGGACCATGATGCAATGCAGAAATTGCACATACACAGATTGGGTGTACAATACCGAAAAGATAGACAAGGTGTTCTTAGTATTCCTTGTACATTTAAGCAGTGTGCAAATTATACATTGACTATTGGCTTTTTTTAGTAGTTTGTAATAAATACACATGCTTAAGTGAACCAAATTCATTTCATACACTTGCCTAAACAAACTTATGAATCAAACTCTGTGTTTTGAGGGATAATGAGCGGATTCTTAACTATACTGTAATCTCTGATGGGTTATTTCAACAGATATGTTTCTCTATTATTGATGAGCAGTTGGACAGGTGTACCTAATAAAGTGGCCAGTGAGTCATATATTCATATATGGCCACTTTATTAGGTACACCTGTTTAACTGCTCATTAACACAAATTTCTAATCAGCCAATCACATGGCAGCAGCTTAATGCATTTAGTCATGCAGACATGGTCAAGACGGTCTGCTGCAGGTCAAAGCGAGCATCAGAATGGGGAAGAAAGGGGATTTAAGAGACTTTTAAGTGGCATCAACAACATGAAAGCATGGATCCATCCTGCCTTGTATCAGCGGTTCAGGCTGCTGGTGCTGGTGTAATGGATTTTCTTGACACAATTTAGGCTTATTAGTATCAATTGAGCATCATGTAAACGCCACAGCCTACCTGAGTATTGTTGCTGACCATGTCCATCCCTTTATGACCACAGTGTCTCCATCTTCTGATGGCTACTTCCAGCAGGATAAAGCACCATGTCATAAAGCACCAATCATCTCAGACTGGTTTCTTGAACATGATAATGAGTTCAATGTACTCTAATGGCCTCCACAGTCACCAGATCTCAATCCCATAGAGCACATTTGGGATGTGGTGGAACGGGTGATTGGCATCATGGATGCCATGGATTGGCATCAGCCTCAGCTGGGTCAGTTGGTGTTTCTGTGTGGAGTTTGCATGTTCTCCCTGTGTTGGTGTGGGTTTCCTCCGGGTGCTCTGGTTTCCCCCACAGTCCAAACACATGCGCTATAGGGGAATTAGGGAAGCTAAATTGTCCGTGTGTGAATGCGTGTGTATGGGTGTTTCCCAGTGATGGGTTGCAGCTAGAAGGGCATCCGCTGCGTAAAACATATGCATTTATTAATAATTTATTATTTAATCTTGTTTTGGGGATCAAGGGTTAATCAGGGGGGTCAATATTCCCAATAATCCGCACCCTACATCCAAAGGAAAAGAGGTAGTCAAAAACCACAGCGCTCATAAACAAACACTCTGTGTGTATTTCAAATTGAGCGTGTGTGTGGGATTGGAGGTGGGGCGGTGCTCTATTTCTAGTTCCACTCAGTCTCTTCCCTGTTCTTGCTCTCTTTTCTTGTTCTATCTGTTCTCTCCAGAGAGGTAGAGAGGTCTGGGAGAGGTAGAGGCAGTAAAAGTGTCACCGTGTAATGAATGGGCCCCTGATGGAGGGAGAGAAAGAGAGTTGATGGGGG
>CAIGQZ010032523.1:902366-924343 GCA_903798205.1 Danio tinwini
AAAACACGAACACAAAAAGGCTTTTTCACTTCCTAATGATTTTTCTTTAAGAACATCTTCACACACATCAGGAAAAGTGAGCAGGTTTATACAAGCATCACGTGTGTGTATATATGTGTGTGTGTTTAGAACTGTCATGTAATGTATTTGCTCAGCACTGCTCTGCCAAGAGTTGCACAACATAACTGATTTGATTGAAACACTTTAACTCCCTGCAAAAGATGATGTTTAGAATAACACAACACAATCAACACATCCTGAAGAGCAGAGTTTGACTGCGAGTCTCTGCAGGACGTGAAATACAGCCACTGATGATGTGGAGAGATGTGAAATACTGTTTGTTTTATGAGTGCTCTTGGCCTCAGACTGGGGCGACCGTTAATCTTCAGCAGGACAGAGACCTTCAGCACACAGCCAAGATAACAGAAGCGTGTATGGGATGCCTCTGTGTATGTGCTGGAATGGCCTGGCCAGAGCCCAGACCTGAACCCTATTGAGATCTGAACTTCTCTGGAACTAGTATGCCAAAATTGTAGCATCATACTTGATGAGACTCGAGGCTGTAATTGGTGTCAAAAAGGATCAAATTATTGAGGAAAGGCTGTAAACACTTAACTATTTTTGTTTTTCAATAAATTTGATTTTGAAACTTCATTCGTATTGTCATTATGGGCTTTTGTTGGTAGGTTTTTAAGGAAAAAATGAATTCTTTTAAAAATAAGGCTGTAAGAAAGATGGATGAAAGGAAGGCTGTAAGATGGATGGATGAAAAGCTGCAAGATGGATGGATTTTTGGAACAATGGATGGATGGATGGCGGGAATGATGGATGGCGGGAATGATGGATGGAATGATGGATGGATGGAATGATGGAAGAATGGATGATGAGCAGATGGATGGAGTGATGGATGGAACAATTAATAGAACGATGGATAAAACAATGGATGGAATGATGGATGGAACGATGGATGAATTGATGGAACAATGGATGGAAGGACAGAATGATGGATAGATGGAATAATGGAAGAATTGATAGATAAACAGATGGATGAAGTGATGGATGGAACAATTAATAGAATGATGAATAAAATGATGGATGGAATGATGGATGAATTGATGGATAGGTGTAACGATGAATGGAACAATGGATGAAACGAAGGATGGAACGATGAATGGAATGATGGATGGAACGATGAATAGAACAATTGATGGAACAAAGGATGGAACGATGAATGGAATAGAAGGATGAATTGAAGGGTGGATGTGATGGAAGGATGGATAAAACAATTGATGGAACAATGGATGGAACGATAGATTGAACGATGGGTGGAACGATGGATTGAACGATGGGTGGAACGATGGATGGAATGATGGATGGAACAATGGATGAATGGATGGAACAATGGATGGATGGAACGATGGATGAATGAATGGAAGGATGTATGGATGGAATGATGGATTGAAAGATGGATGAATGAATGGAACAATGGATGGAACGATAGGTGAATGGATGGAATGATGGATGGACTAAATGATAGATGTAAAGGCAGAACAATGGATGGAACAAGTGATGAAACAATGTAAGATGGAAAGACAGATGCAACAATGGATGGAAGGATGGATGGAACGAGTGATTGAACGATGGATGGATCAACAATTTTCCTTTTCTGGACATGGCACACAATGGATGATAGGTAGAACAATAGAACAATGAATGGGTGGAACGATAGATGGAAAGACAGATGGAACTAAGGATGAAACGAGTGATGGAAGAATGAATGAATGGATGAAATGATTGATGGAACAGTGGATGAATGGATGGAACAATACATGGATTGAACAATGGATGGATGGAATAATGGATGAATGATAGGAAGAGCAATAGATAGAACGATACAATGGATGGAAAGATGGGTGGAACAAAGGATGAAATAAAGGATGGAACGATGGGTGGAACAATGGATTAATGGATGGAACAATGGATGGAGGGAATGATGGATGGAACGATGGATGAATGGATACAATGATGGATGGATGGAATGATGGATGGAACAATGAATAAAAGGATGAAACAATGGATGGATGGGTGGAATGATGGATGGACGGATGGAATAATGGATGGAACAATGGATGAATGGATGGAACAATGGATGGGTGGATGTATGGATGGATGGAATGATAGATTGAAAGATGGATGGAAGATAGATACAACAATAAAACTAATAGACAGACAGACAGATTGTTGATTCTCCATCATGTTAATGTTTATCTACAGTGGTGATGTCAACTGTGCTGAATCCATGAGGCTGTGAAAGTATGAAGTGTGAGTAATAAATCCGGCAGCAGGAGATCTTCTGGCAGCTGCTGGCATTACATTAATGTTCCTCAAACGTTACCACTGATTTTACCTTCAGACCAGCTGTAAGAGACCCTGTTTGGCCCACTGCCACTGAGGGCATTTAAAAATGAGACTGAGCCCACAGGGGGAGGGATTTCATCTACCCGGTGTGTGTGTGTGTGTGTGTACCCTTGGATATGAAAACATGGTGCAAAGAGAGAGTTCCCACAGATGCTGATTGACATGTAAAGCAGCAACAGTATGTTCTAGTTTCAGCAAGTCCAACTACACACAACCACACCTACACACACACACACGTACAGATGGTATAGACAGAAACTCTGAAGTCTGAACATGAATGACTGATGTTTGGGTCTAGTCCAGCCACTGTGTGCATGTGTGTGTGTGTGTGTGTGTGTGTGTGTGTGTGTGTGTGTGTGTGTGTGTGTGTATGTGTGTGTGTGTGTGTGTGTGTGTGTGTGTGTGTGTGTGTGTGTGTGTGTGTGTGTGTGTGTGTGTGTGTGTGAACCACAGAATCCCTACAGGCACAGTTGCGGAGCTCTTGGGTTACGGCTCTCTTGTGTCTGCTCTCTCTTTATCCACTGCTGTTTTGTTTTTTTTGTGGGTAAATTTATGTGTTGTGGCAGAAGCTTTAGTGCTTGAGCTACTCTTACATGGCCGCTCCTGATTGGCCGGAGGAGTTTGGAGCGTCTCCAGATTGGAGAATGAGAAACGACTCTGAGAAATGGCAAGGATCCAGAATAGTGTCAGAAATGTGGCTGCAGGTAAAGCGAGATTGAGTGACAGAGAGATAAAGAGAGAGACAGAGACATCAGAGGTGTGTCTGTAGGATCACTACAAGGCTTTAGTCAAATGTATTAGTTTGTGAAAAGCTCAAGCATTGCTTCGGGAGAAATAAGATCCATTTCTACTGCCGTCCTGAGTCTGGACCCTCAGATCCATCTTCCACATTTACATGAATTCAGGAATAACCTCAAACTCAAGCTTTTCAGAGCCTATTTAATCCTAAACATGAGTGGGCTCTGAGAATAAACAGCACAGACTCACTCTTGGGTCAGTTTTCTCATTTATATTCAGATATAGACGGCGTCACGATTCAGCATGTGTGGCCATCCATCACCCGCTAACATGTGCGACTGTAAACAGCACACATAAAGCGCCGAGATATACAATCTGCAAATGCATTGGTGTCAGTCCTCAAATACTCCCCCATCGGCCATCTGAGCGGTCATTTAAAACTCTGAACAACAGCGGCGACAATAGCAGATATGAATCACATCACGCGGCGGGGTGTAAACACACAAAGCCATTATTTATGGATTATGTAAGACACGCGGAGATGATTGAGGGTCTTTTCAGCATGGTGGGCTTGCATAATTGGAGACAAATGCATGTATAAACTGCATTGTTGAAATTTATATTGGAATTAACTTGGTGAGAGTGGCGCGGGCTGGGAATATGAACGCATTTATGGGGTCTGAAGAGATTGGAAAACAGTTCTGGAGGATGAAGGAAAACCTGTGAAGGACCTCATATGGGTTTTTAGTGTCTAGTTTATTAGAAAGGAATCTATGGACTGGTGCTTTATGGTTTACAAAGTAGAACATTTCTGGATCTTCTGAGATTTGGGATATCTAGTTGTTCCTGGGACAACAGCCTCATCGAATAAACAGAAGTTAACATAAACTCAAACTTAAGGGTGTGTTAGAACACACTTTCTATTAAGGATGCACTAAATAGATTGTTTTTTGGCCAAATGAAGATGGGCAAATCTTCATGGATGGATGGATGGATGGATGGATGGATGGATGGATGCATGGATAGATGGAACGATGGATGGATGGACAGAACAATGGATGGAACATTGGAACGATAGATGGATGGATGGATAGAAAGATGGATGGATGGAATGATGGAATGATAGATTGATGTATGGATGGATGGATGGATAGATGGAAAGATGGAACAATGAATGGATGGATGGAACAATGAAGTGATGGATGGATGGATGGATGGATGGATGGATAGATGGAAAGATGAATGGATGGAACGATGGATGGATGGATGGAACAATGGATGGATGGATAGATGGAAAGATGGATGGATGGAACGATGGATGGATGGATGGAACAATGGATGGATGGATGGACGGAACGATGGATGGATGGAACAATGGAACGATATATGGATAGATGGAACAATGGATGGATGGAACGATGAAAGATAGATGGATGGATGGATGGATGGAAAGATGAAACGATGGATGGAACAGTGGAACGATAGATGGATCGATGGATGGATGGAAAGATGGATGGATGAATGGAACGATGTATAGATGGATGGATGAAATGACGAATGGATGGAACAATGGATAGAATGATGGAACAATGAATGAATGAAATGATGGTTGGATCGATGAATGGAATGATACATGGATGTTTGGATGGATGGAATGATAGATGGATGGCTGGAACGATGGATGGATCGATAGATGAAACAATGGAAGGAATGATACATGGATGTATGAATAAATGGATGGAGTTATAGATAGATGGATAGAACGATACATAGCTACATGGATTGATTGGATGAAATTAACATTCAATTTTCCAATATTTTAAGACAGACACAAGGCAAGATAAAATTACAATATGGCAATCTTCAGAGGGTATTTTTGCAATTTAATATTTCTTTAACAATAACTTTAATTTGACAGAATAGAATGTGTCATTTAACAAACTTCACAAGTGAAACCAGTGCTGTTGCTATATGTATATTATATATTTTGCAGCTCCAATAAAATATTGACTCACTAAAGTGCACTAAATTTCCCAAGATGTAACCAATGGTTTTTGAGCATCAGCAGCTTTGGACATTTTGTAGACTAAGCTTTAATTATTTTGTACAGATCATATTTAGTTTTTTGGCAAGTATTCAGTGACTTTGCTCTGAGAAAAATGTTGGATTATTCAAAAGATGTGCAGCTCATTTCCTCCATGTAATTAATAAACCATCAGTACCTGCCTTCATATTATTGCCAATAGCTTCAGTTTCTTCCGCTCATGATCACGTGCAGAAGAAGCAGCTCTGTTTTATCAGACTAAATACAACCGCAAATCAGAAAACATTGGGACAGAATGCAAAGTGCAAATAATAAAAAAGAAAAGTAGTGATTTCCAAATGTACTTTGACTTGTATTTCACTGCAGACAATTTGAACACAAAATATTTCAGGTTTGTCTCTTAAACTTCATTTCATTTGTAAATATACATCCTTTCCTGTCATTCAGACCTGCAACACACAGGTAAATCGATTAAATAATGATGTGATGTGAAACCGGCGATGTCAACAGGTGATTGTAATTATGATTTGGTACAAAAGCAGCATAAGAAAGGTCTAGTCCAGGGGTGTCCAAACTCGGTCCTGGAGGGCCGGTGTTATGCAAATTTTAGTTTCAACCCCAATTAAACACACCTGAACCAGCTAATCAAGCTCTTTCTAGGTATACTAAAACCAAACTATGCAGGACACCGGCCCTTCAGGACCGAGTTTGGACACCCCTGGTCTAGTTTTTTAGGAGCAAAGATGGGCAGAGGATGGCCAGTTCACCAACAAATACTTGAGAAAATTATTAAAATGTTTAAAAACAATGTTCCTCAAAAAAACAAAACAAGAAAGACATTTGGATATTTCACCTTCAACAGTGCAGAACATCATTAAAAGATTGAAGGAATCTGGAGGAGTTTCAGTGCGTAAAGGACAAGGGTACAAGCCTAAGCTGAACATCGTGATCTCCTATTCCTTAGGGGGCGCTGCATCAAGAATCCTTATTCATCTATAAGCGATGCCACCACATGAGCTCAGGACTACTGTGGATATCCTTTGACAAGTACCACAACACATAGTTGCATCCACAAATGCCAGTTAAAATTGTACTAGGCCAAAAGGAAGCCCTATGTTAACAGTGTCCAGAAGCACCGTCAACTTATGTGGGCTCGGAGGCATCTGGCATGGACCATCACATAGTGAAAACATGTACTGTGGTCAGACGAACCAGTATTTCAGGTATTTTTTGGGAAAAATGGACATCGTAAAAATTCACCAATAGGTTTTTTTTGGCAGATACCAATATTGATTTTATTGAGAATTGTTCAGATTTACGTAACCAATACTGATATTATTCAACTGTATACAGCAAAAATAGGATTTTGTTTTGGCAGATACCAATATTGTTTTTAATAAATCTTTTTCAGATTTATGACACAGATACCGATACAATACCGATATTGGTCAATTGTATGCACTAACAGGATTTTGTTTTGGCAGATACCAATATTGACTATTATGAAAATGTTTCTGATTTACAACACCAGTAGCGATACAATACCGATATTGGTCAATTGTATGCACTAATAGGATTTTGTTTTGGCAGATAGCAATATTGACTATAATGAAAATGTTTTTGATTTACAACACCGATACCAATACAATACCGATATTGGTCAATTGTATATAGCACTAATATAAATTTTTTCTTAATTTTGCCAGATACCAATATTGATTTTAAGAAAAAAAGCAATTCGGATTTACCATATCAATACCGATATTACTACCAATATTGATTTTAAGGTAAATGTTTCTGATTTACGACACTGATACAGATTACGATACCGATATTGGTCAATTGTATGCACTAATAGGATTTTGTTTTGGCAGATACCAATATTGATTTCACTGAAAATTTTTCAGATTTACGACACCAATACTGATACAATACCGATATTGGTCAGTTGTATATAGCACTAATATAATTTTTTCCCCATATTTTTCCCAATTTTTTTACCATATCAATACCGATACTGGTCACACATTGTTAAAATACCTTTTTTCCCTGGATTTTAACTTTCCTTCCAAACATCTGAGATAAGTACACATGTCAGCACAACATATAACATCGTACTAGTGGTTTTTAGGTATTTTAATAAAGAAAATCTTTTGTGTCTAAACATATTTTGCATTTAATGTTCAGATAATCTTGTGCATGTTGACGCTTGTGGTCCAGTGTGGAGTCGCTGACAGAGGCGCAGTGCTGTAGCGATGCTTACATGATGAACAGGTTGGCTAAAGCAGCTGACTGTTTGATGATGGCAATATTAGGAGGCAGAATGAGATCCTTGTCAGATGTGCTTTTAAAGAAGACTCCAGGAGCAATGGTGGATTCAGAAACTCATTTGTCTGGGAGGTAAATGCCTCTTTTGACATGTTGTGTCTGGTCGGTTCATGGCAAGGATTATTCTAGGAAGAGTTCACACAAGCATGTGCTCGATTTTTCCACCTTATTTCCTTTTCATGCCCTCAAAATGACTAAATCCCAACTGTGGATAAATAAACATTAAGTATAAATCAGTCACAGCATTTCTAACGCATATCCCAGCCTCTAATTTCACATGATGTAATGTGTGTTTAATCACCCAAGCCCTGGCCTAACAGTTAGTTGTCAGCACATGAAAATAGATCGCTCTAGCTGTGAGCCGCCATTGTCTCAATGTTGTGAAACGGGGATATGTGTGTACAAATGTGACGGGAGACAGAACAGGAGTCGTAAGTCGGATGTAACAGCTGTTTGGGGAGGATCTTTTGTTCAGCAGGATATTTATCAGCATCAGTGGGAATATCCAATGCTCTTCATGGCCATCACACATCTCAGGGGGAGACGAGAGCAAAGATGAGAAAGAAAGACAGAGAGAGACAGAGAGAGAGACAGAGAGAGAGACAGAGAGAGAGAGAGAGAGAGATTGTGGCCCAATTACTGGCTGATAACTAATCGATACGCTGCTTATTCCTGGAGCAGGAAGTAAAAGAGTGGCCCTCTGGGACATGGAGTTCAGATTACTCCTCTGTCAATGAGAGCTGCTATAAACGCTGACAGAACCCAGATCTGTGGGAGAATCTCAGTGGAGGATAGCTGTTAATACGTTGTGGCACTCAAAAGCTGTGTTTTATGATGCAATATTTTAAGTTGTGTTGCAATATTATCAAAGGGGTAAAAAAAATGCAGGTGAAAAGAGTTGATATGCAATGGACCTAACAAGGCCACACCCCTTTTTGATCTCCAGTATTGTTACTAGACATGCCCCTTACTGCTGATTGGCTGAAAGTGTGTTTTTAAGACTCTATACAACACTGTGGTCAACAGTGGTGATGGATGAGCTTGGCCAGGCTAAAGCCCAATCAGAAACTTGCTGAGCCCTAGCAAGCATTTTCTAATGGTTTTCCTATTTTTCTCCCAGTCACTTTAATCAACATTGAAAAACAGACATTATTTTTTTCAAGTTAAGCTAAGCTGCTAAGCACCCACAGCAAAAAAAAAAAAAAAAAAAAATCTTGAGATGCTACTGGTGGTCAAAAGCACTTCTTCAAATATTGTTTAGTGCACCTTTAAGGCCCTGATGTACTTATAGTGAATATATTGTGGATTTTTATTTTTATTTAGGGGTAATAAGAAGTTGGGAATACCAAAAACAGTGGTTTACTCTTACTAATACTTCCCAACTCCATCCTTGCTATGCAAAAATGTGACTTAACACATAACCAATATACAGCGAGTGAGAAAAGAGCAGTAAACAAAGCATCTGAAAGGAAGAATCACCCCTTTTTACCACAGATGTTAAAAAGTGCAGTCTCTAGCATCAGCAATAAGGCAATAGAGTGATGTTGACCTCCAAAGCTGCTACTTGTTGGTCTACGTTACACTCACTTTCCTCACCTGCTCTAAACCTCTCTCCAATCCGGATCATGGCAGCAATTAAACCCCTCAAATTCTGCTTTCCTCATCTCTAAATAGGAATTGAACAATGTTTGCATCATTAGAGGTTGGTTGACTAGAAGACAGCCTTTAGCATCAACCCAACATAGTACCCCTTTTAATGAGGGGGGAGAATTTACTAGCTTACTACACCCCCCTAAACCTGACTCCCATCCGGGTCACGGCACCATTTCATCCACTCCATTCATTTATTCATTCATTCGTTTTGTTTTTAACTTAGTCCCTTTATTAATCTGAGGAGTGAACCGCCAAATTTTCAGCATATGTTCTACGCAGCGGTTGCCCTTCCAGCCACAACCCAGCACTGGGAAACACCCATACACTATTGCATTAACACACATACACTATGACCAATTTAGCTTATTCAATTTTCCTATGGCGCATGTGTTTGGACTCTGGGGGAAACTGGAGCACCCAGAAAAAACCAATGCGAACAGGGGGAGGACATACAAACTCCACACAGAAATGCCAGCTGACCCAGCCAGGGCTCGAACCAGCAACCTTCTTGCTGTGAGACGACAGCACTAACCATTGCGCCACAGTGTCACCTTATCCTCTCCAGTATCCACATCCTTCCGGGTCATGGCACCAATTTATCCCTGACATTGTGCTTCCCCAGCTCCACATGAGCTTTAAAGCATGTTTGTGGCATGAGAATTGTTTACACTAATAAGAAAACTAAAGACTGTAACCAACAGAGCACATCTTAAGAACAGGGAAGGCAAGTTTTAACTGGATTTCTCTGAAGATACCAGTATACTGAAATAAAAATTTTGAACAAAATCCAAACAACTTCGTTTTGAAGCTCCGAAACTTTTGTGATTTCTTTTTTCGATTTCTTAACCCAATTTTTTATACAATGGGGGTCAAACAGGAGAACAACATCCAAAATGACAACATTAGCTACATGAACACACTGGAGAGTGGTGTAGCAGAGCTAGTACAGTTGTATAGTCATGTATAGGTCATCCGGGTCACGGCACCACTTTCTCCAGTTCGGTACTTATACATATTATTGTACCTTGCTATAAGTCAAGGTTGTGGATTTAATTCACCGGAGAAAATGCTAAATATTATAAAATGTGTACACTGACAGCGAATGCATTACTATTTGGAAAATTGGTTGTTAACTATGGATTGTTTGTACAAATTCATATGCTGACAGTTATGTTTATGAGTTGAGTTTAGTGCTTTATCCCATAAAACTCTTACATTTCTGTACAAAACAAAGCTGAATTTCCTCCTTGTTCTTATTGCATTATGTTTTGCTGATTTAATTTTAGTCACTTTTGAATTAGGCTTTAATGTTAAACCTGATTAGCATAACATAACAGACTACAACAGTGCTTTTTTCCCCCTCAAAATGAACACTGCACCACCAGTCTTCAGTGAAGGCTAGACCAGCTCACAGGTAAAAACTGGCAGAAACTGTGCAGTTTCATGAGTGTAAAGTGAAGGCTGCTAGCTGTAGAGTTAGCGAGCAGGTTGATGGTTGAAGGATTTGTGTCCCACATTGAACTGGAACTATTCGTCCTCATTTCCCTTGACAGGTCATTCCAGAGCTGGATTCAGCTGGAAGTGTTCGCTCTCATGAAGAAATATGGTAGCCGCTTCTCCTCCACCCCGGGCCTTACATACACAACAAAAAAAGGTTTAACTGCAAGAAAAAGGTTGTGTATATTCAACCAAAGCAATGAGAGTTCCCGGCTTTTATTAGCTGTGTGTATGAACGAAGTGAAGGGATATATTTAAGCTTTATTACGGACACACAAATGTCAGGGCAATGAAAATGAAAAGGCTCGTGCTAATCTATGATTGACTACATTAAAGTCAATTGGCCCAGCAGTAAAAAGCATTCAGAATCCACTATTATTCAGATCAGTAATATTAAAAACTAACCTGCCAAAACGAGAACGCCAGGCTTTTCAGCTCTGGTGCCAGCCTTTTACCCGCATCACTAGAGCTGCTTACAGAGTCGGAGACAATTTGGGGATAAAAAAAAGTTTGAAATCATTGCAAGTGCTAATCAGACGTTCACGAATCTAGACTTACAGACCTAGAAACCCTGTTTTAACTGATTCTACGGCGAAAGCATGTAAAGTTTATCATTCTCTACTCAAAGTGCGAACAATACTTCATTATGAAAATCGATTCGTAATACTTCTCACTCCTTGACGGCTCATAATCCCAGGATTTTGACGATCCAGAGAGTGAAAGCTAGCAAAGCACCTTGTATTTTTAGGCGTTTTTGTGTGTGTTTTCTTGCGTCTTGGGATTGGCCTGCGTGTTTGCTAATCGCTTTAGTCCTCTTGGCTAATGAAATGAGGATTACAACCGCCAGTCGCCATCCACTTACTGAGAAAAGCTGAATCTCAATTGCACATTGTGAATGGACTCTACTGGCACAGACTGAAGGCTTTCACCAAACGCAGAAGACTAGAAACTGCTCACAAACTCAATCCTATACTTGAGAAACAATTAGTTGGTTCTTCATATGAGGGACTGGTTGCATGTTGAAGCTTGTTCAAGACATTTTCACAGTTGGCCGAGCGTTGATGGCATTGACTGAAGAGAGAGAGAGAGTGAGAGAAAGAGAGAGAAAGAGAGAGAGATCGTACACAGTTGACTTCCCAGAGTCATAAAAATAGCAGAAGGTTCTTAACTATCCATAAAATCTTGTGAGGAGACAGGATGATAATTGAATTAGTATATTAACTGCCCTTTTTCATGTATAAGGTAAAAAAAAATTAAATGTATATTATGCATTAAATATTCACATATTATGTACATTTCTGCTTATATATATTAATATATTAAATAATGTTTATTTTTAATATGCAACAAAAATAATAATGAAGCTGAGAATATTTAATTAGATTTTTTTATTCATTTGGACTATATGAGGAAATTGTATAATTAATGTTAATTTATAAATGTAATAATATAATTATTATTTTATTAATATTTTAAATATTTCAGATTTTTATGTATTATAATTGTGCATCATTCATTCAAGTTTTATTATTAAAATATATATTATTAAATAAAACTATTATTACAAATTATTAAATATTCATAATTTTTATTCTTATTTTCAAAGATAAAATAAAACTTGTACAAAATTATCCAACGCATGCACGCATGCACGCACGCACACACGCACGCACACACACACAAATAACCAGAATTGTAATTGTAAAGATACAGTTGAAGTCAGAATAATTAGCCCCCCTTTTTTCTTTTTGTAAATACATATTTCCTAAATAATGTTTAACAGAGCAAGGAAATCTTCACAGTAAGTCTGATAATATTTTTTCTTTCTGAAAAAGTCTTATTTGTTTTATTTAAGCTAGAATAAAAGCAGTTTGAAATTTTTAAGGTCAATTCATATTAAGGTCAAAATTATTAGCCTAATTATAAGCAAATTCTTTTTTTCGATAGTCTACAGAACAAACCCTCGTTATACAATAACTTTCATAATTACCCTAACCTGCCTAGTTACCCCAATTAACCTAGTTAAGCCTTTAAATGTCACTTTAAGCTGTATAGAAGTGTCTTGAAAAATATCTAGTCATATATTAAGTGCTGTCATCATGGCAAAGAGAAAATAAATCAGTTATTAGAGATGAGTTATTAAAACTATTAAGTTTAGAAATGTGTTGAAAAAAATCGGCTCTCTGTAAACAGAAATTGGGGAAAAAATAAACAGAGTGGCTAATAATTCAGGGGGGCTAATAATTCTGACTTCAACTGTGTATAAAATAATTAAATAATTACATTTACAAATAAAGATTCATAAAAATGATGTGCAAATGCATTTAAACTATAATAAAATAACACTGCAAATATTTAAGCTATTTGAATGATCCTAAACATGTATACACTGTCACTGTGTCAACACAAACACACACACAATGTCCCACCACCATATAAATCTGGTTTTACAAGAATCCTCACAGCCTTCCTAAGGGGCGGGGCTTATCAGGCAGAGCAGCGCTGTGATTGGCCAACAGCTGCGGTGTCATATATGATGATAAATTCCTCACAGGTGTCAGCCTCTCTCCTGCAGGTGAGGATTGATGGGATACCAGCGAGCGATCCATCATTTCAGGCAGGAGGCGGCGGATTTGGAATTTGGGAAATCTGTTCCCAATCACAGCTACAGGCTGGCGGCCATGTAAGAGACCCTCGTCCCGCGCTCCCCTCATCCGAAGTCAGGACCGGAAATCGATGCGAGAAACTGAAGGTCAATAAAACGTCCCGCTCAAAGACAGCGGACGCCACGGGGGAATCGACAGCTCATGCGTCTGAGCTCTTAAAGTACAAATGAAATCAAAACTAACCATATTGATTCTGTTCACTGGCATTGCTAGTTTTGTGGTGAACAATTCTCTGTGCGTGTCATTAGGAACAAAAAATAAAATAGTTTGCCCTTGTAATCTAAAATTTTAAATCTGAAAATGCACTTCCTGTTTGCTTTCCATTAAAGTCTGCATTAACCAGACTTTTTTTAACATATTGTGATGCAGTTACTAGAGAAACTGAATATTAAATAAGGAAACAGTGGGTGTGGCTTGCTCTTCTGTAAGCTGATTGGATGTAGTAAAGTGTTTTATTCAGAAAGATGAGGAAAAGGGTTTAGGGAGAGAGTTATTACAACCTAACAGACTCCTCCTCCTAGCCATTTCTGTTTGTTATCAAAAATGACAGACAAAGGGGCGTGGTTAAGGATGTTAGTCCCGCCCTATTCCTCAGACAGACATAGGGTGTTTCTCAATATCAAGTACGCAAAGTTCGGACTCAAGTCGGGTACTTTTTCAAATGGAACAGCAGTGTACTTTATAACGTCACATACCTCACCATGGATTCATCAGTTTCACTCTACATTAACAATAAAATGATTTAAGGCACAGCCTTATAATTAATATTATTTTAATATTATAAATCAATATTTTTGCTTTAAGCAAATGTAAACACAAATCACTATAAATGTGTATTTAATTATCAGATTTAAGAAACTACAATGAACATTATACAAGTATAAAGTAACAAAACGAAATAAAGATAACGTTAAGCAATAAGGTAAACAAGACAAACATCGTACAACACGGTAACATTAGCATAATTAACTATAAAACGTAACAAAGTAGCACTGCCAAAATAACACACCTGAGAACAAATAATAGACCAAAAATAGATATGCACAAGATTATTAAAGTTATCGAAAATCAACGGAAAAACGAAAACTAAGATTTAAAATCATTTTCGTTAACTGAAATAAAAATAAAAACTAACTGAAACTGTATTGTGAACATACAAAACGAACTAAAACGAACTAAAATTATAGCAAAAACGTCTTTCTTTTCGTCTTTGTAAATGTATTTAATACATAGGTCTACTTTTAGAAGTAAATCTATTTACTTTGCGCAGCAGGTGTTTGACCCATACAGCCCCTTAGAGTCTGTAATCCTGATGCCATTGGCCAGATCAAGCCGGTTCTCCACCAGTCAGTTCTCGCTGTTGCTCCCGCAACAAAAACAAGGATTGGACATGACAGCAGCACGGTGACAACATTAAATCCAGAGACTTAACATGATTAATTTAACACATTTGAGCCCAACAATGGGTTTTATTTCTGTATATAGTTGAGAGCTAACAGAATCAATATGGTTAGTTTTGATTTCATGTGTACTTTAAATTCTCAGATCAGGTCTGAGTTATTGGGCGGGGCTAACATACTTAACCACGCCCCTCCAACTATCATGACTATGACAACAAACGGTTCTGAAATCTGTCAGGTTGCAATGACTCTCCCTAAACTCTTTTCACCATCTTTCTGACTGAAACGCCTACTTTACAGCATCCAATCAGCTCACAGTAAAGAAAAACAAGCCACACCCACTGTTTACACATTTAATATTCAGTTTCTCTAGGAGCGGTGTCACAATATAATAAAAAAAACAGTCGCAGCTTCCAGTTAAAGGCACAGTCTTGTCATACAGCCTTTCTCCTGTCATTTAGACACACCAGCAGTGAAAATCCAGCCCAGTTTAATATCGGAAAGCTGATCACAGTCCCGATGCTGCTATGGATTATCAGAGAGAGTCACCTTGCTCTGATGGGTCAGAGCGTTGCGTTTGATTGTCTCCTGACAGATCTGATTCTTTATAGTCATCTGGATCTGGAAGGATGTGGATTCTGTAATTTGTCTTGGACTGAGAAGCGTGAAGGTCTTTGGATGAAGTTTACAAGCTGTGAATGATTGGGTTGCTCTGATTCGCTTGTGGCAGTGATGTTGATTATTAGAGAACACAGGCCTGCGCTCAATGACTGATAATTGATTATAATAATGATCATCTCAATTGTTATGTCAAGTAATTCCTAGCTGTTGTTTTTTTCAGATTAGTTGAATAGTGAGTTATTCATTCATTCATTTTCTTTTCGGCTTAGTCCCTTTATTAATCTGGGGTCGCCACAGCGGAATGAACCGCCAATTTATCCAGCATATGTTTTACGCTTCGGATGCCCTTTTAGCTGCAACCCATCACTGGGAAACATCCATACACACTCATTCACACACATACACTATGGACAATTTAGCCTACCTAATTCAGTGCATGCGCTTGGACTGTGGGGGAAACCGGAGCACCCGGAGGAAACCCACGCGAACGCAGGGAGAACATGCAAACTCCACACAGAAACCAACGGACCCAGCCGAGGCTCGAACCAGCGACCTTCTTGATGGGAGGTGATCGTGCTACCCACTGCACCACCGTGCAGCCCTAGTGAGTTATTCGTGTTTTATAAAACATGTACACTGTAAAAAAATCTGTAAATTAGCAGTATTTTCATGCGTGAAATATGAGCAATATCACACTCGTAGCAATGTGATATGGCTGTATATCAGCACTGGTTGCCTTAGTGTCCCACCAGTGACGATATACAGCCATATGCACTGCTATTTGTGTGATATTGCGTTTATACAACAGTTCGACGACATAATCAAGTATATAAAAAAGAAAATCAAACATTGAGTCTCAAAACCCTTTTGAACAACTTCCGCCGTTCACACACATCTGCAGCTGACGTCCCATTTAGGCCTGTCACGATATCTATTTTTTATTGTACGATATATTGCACCAAAACATATTGCGATAAAATTATTGTCATTTTAAGACCATTTTATGCCACTCATTATATAATGCCAGAATGACAATATAATATCACAATGCAAGTACACTCTTTCAAAAAACACACAATATTTTATTCTTAAGAATATTTAATTTAATTATAGTCATTTTAACAATTCAATAATTAGACATTGGCATCAGAATGTGAAAACACATCTCCTAAATGAATAATAATTAGTGTTAACAAGTAAAAAGTAATATATCTGCTGCCAGATCTATTTTCAGTTGTCAGACATCCACATGAAAATATACTATAGTAATTTATAGTAAATACTTTAGTGTTTTTAACCATACGGGCACCTCCAGTAGAGGTAGGGATGTTGCACAATATTTATTGCATCACTAAAAATAATTGAATTGATGTCCATGTGTTGTGCGATAAGTCAATATATTGGTTATTGTGACAGGCCTAGTCACAACAGCAGAACAACATCGCTTTAGAGCTAGTGTTTGAATGATTCTCTAGCGTAATGTCTAAAGTGATGATAAAACAGCTGATTTTGTTGACATTTTAAGATTATAAGGCTGACTTAACAATACAATGATTTAATTATTTAAAGCACGGCCTTATAATCAGGGCTTAATTTGTGCCGAACCCGGCACCTCTAAAATCTGATCCAGCACCTCATTTTACCGATCCCCTTCCTCCTCCCCTGCACACTGTTCACTTTTGCCCACGACGCCCCTTCGCCATCCAATGCCCCACACCCCATTCCCCCGCTCTTGACTTTTATCCCCGACAAACGTAAACAACCCCCCCCCCCCAACCCTGCTCTCCACTTTCGTGCATGACATCTCTCCATCCTCGGGTAACATGCCGGATTCGTTACCCTGATCTGTTACGGGACCTCACAATTCACAAATTAATCACTGCTTATAATTAAAATTATGTTAATATTATGAATCAATATGTTTGATTTAGGAAAATGTAGGAGGAAATAAAGATAACGTTTAGTCTATAGAGTCTACAGAGATAGTCATACTGTCATACTGAGCAGAGCAAAGACGGTTAACACTCCGCCACAAGATGGCGACAGAGACAGTGTAATGAGTCCGTAATAAGTCCACTCTATGTCTACTCTCTCATGTGTATGTTGTAGTGCTGTTTTTATACCACTGTAATCTGCTAGTGTTTGCTTTGGATTTTTCGGGGTTAATTATTGTGATCTCCTGATTGCAACAGAGAAATACTGGGAAATCTCTGTAGACTGATGGCATTTCATGCTGTTCAGCCTTATAATCTTGAAATGTGAGCAAAATCTGATTTTTCGTCATCACTTTAGACATTACGCTAGAACAGTGGTCCTCAACCTTTTTATCTCCGTGGACCAGTCAATGCTTTTCAATTTTACCGCGGCCCGGAGGTGGAGGGTTGTTAGGAGACCATCAGCCATTTTCTCAGAGGAAGACGAGCTGACAAAACATTGCTGTCACTCTGATACAAGTTTCATTTATGGAGAAAATTACAAAGCACTGCAGTGTTTGTCTGAGATAATTAGTCAACTGAAATGTGTATATTCCATACAAGCTGAAGCTGATCGGTCAATTCTTGTCATGTGACTCACGGTACGTCTAGTCTTGTGCGCTCAAGACGCACACCTCCATTGGAAACAACAAACTTATGCAACCTTTAGAAAAGACGTGATGTGCAGACGGCCGCTAAAAGGCCGCCGTCATTTGTGGTCTCCTGCAGTTGATTTTCTTGCACAGACACAGTGGATTCACCTGATTTGCTGACAAATGGGTTGCGGATTCATTCCTTGGCAGTTCGTGGGTCCTTCCCTCTGCCTTTCCCCCTTAGCAAAGAAACTTTCTAAAGAAGTTTGTTTCTTACTTAATTTGCTGCTTGTAGGTTAAATTTGGGCACTTAAGTGACAAAGATATAACCGAGAGAATAAGGTCATTTTTCAAAATTAAAGACTTTTCAAAATAAAAGATCAATCAGACTCAAATAATAAATAAAACAGAAATAATTAATGATTTTTTGTGCGGCCCGGTACCAATTGATGGACCATTACGCTAGAGAATTATTTAGCTCTAAAGTGATGTTTGTAAAGTAGCAGCGGTTTCTGCTGTTCTGACGTCAGCTGCAGATGTGTATGAATGGCAGAAGAAAGTAGTTCCTCATACAAAAGGGTTTTGAGACTCTGTGTGTTTGATTTTCTTTTTATATACACGATTATACCATTGAACTGTTGTATAAACGCAATATCACACGAGTAGCAGTGCATATGGCTGCATATCATCACTGGTGGGACACTAAGGCACTGGGCTTGCGGTCTCAAGCCAATGCATGTCTCCCACCAGTGCCGATATACAGCCCCATCGCACTGCTACTCATGTGATAATGCTCATATATATTATGTTTGCATTTCACATAGATTTTACATTTTTATTAAGCATGGTTTGTCAAACCTGCACTTGGGAGGTATCTATGGCATAAAGCTGCTTTTTAAAAAGCAAAATATTATTGTGTGATTTGACAAAAATCAAACTACAATTTTTCAAAATGATATTGTTATATACACAATATATTTAAACAAAATTACAGATGAACGTCTATTCCACAGTCCCCCACACTAGCTCTGTGTTGTTCCTATTCAGTGAAGAAAACAGCTGAGATTGGAGAGCAGCAACCCAAGGTGACCTTAAACCAACAACAGCCTTTAAACAGACCAACACAATCCAAAGCCATGATCCACACGGACAATTTCTGGAGAAATTACACAACAGACAAAGAAAAATATCACTCTTTCTCTTTGCTTTAAGACAAAAATTAATCCTCAGTCATGTCCATTTCTCAGTGGATTTGAGACTACAGCTTAACTGCTACCCAGGAGGCATTTACAGATACAGAATCATCAGTTTATGAGTTTTAAAGTAAGCAAAGATTCATTAAAAGCGAATGTTGAACAACCACTGAGAGACTTCTTCTTTAAAAAAAAAGGAGAAATCTTCACTCAAAGAGTTGCACAAATTACATTACAAAGAATTTCTTGAAGTGTGTGTGCGTGTGTGTGCGCACGTGTGTTTGGAGGAAACCGGACAATTTTCTGCTCCACTGACTTGTTTAACTCAGGCTAAAATAATGTCCATTTAAATGATGTAATTATACACCCACTTTGCAATTTACCTCTAACCCTGCGCTCGCCAAAACAAAATCAGATATTCAGTTGATTACAGTCCTGAGCTACATTAAATCACACCTATTCCCATTTAAACGCTTAATATTAAATGCATTTCTTTATCATTTTTATTTAGGTTTTGCCAAAGATCATACTACAAAACAGACAATCATTGATTTGCGCATGAATTTTGCACAATAAAAACAAAAGTTATTGATTATGTTAAATGTCCTTAGTTAAAAAATGCTTGAGATGAGATTGTCTTGTTTCTAATCCAAATATACAAAAATGCTAAAAATCTGGAAGATTTTCAGACAACTGAAAAAATAAGTGAGTTTCTCCTAATAAACTGCCAGAGAACTAAGCAAAATAATCACAAAACAAGCTTGTTTTAATTAAAAACTTTGTTAATTTTTACTTTTTTTCTGAAAACAAGACAAAACAAATGTTAAATATCTAGAAAATGCTTCTTGAGTAAAGAATTTGTAGATATTTGGACGAAGAAAAAAAAGATAAAATCTGGAGAGAAGCATTTATTTTGCCTTGCAAAGACATAATGAAGGAAACCTATATTATTATCACTTAAGTGTGTGAGAAATAAATAATAATGCATTAAAAAGTATGTGCAAAATGCATACACACACCTCTGTTTTCAAAAGACACAAACCTGCGACACTTAAAACCAGTTTGATCAGGATAGATTGTTGATGATAAAGCTCCGCAGAACAACATGCCGCACTTGATACCTGGCTTGTCCAAGTCCATAAAGCCATAAATCATTTCCCCATACGGCGATAAATCAAAAGCAACATTACTGAATTGCTGCATCCATTAATTGCTTCGAGTCCTTTAATGTAGATTTATCTACAGAAGTTGGGCCGCGTTAAACTCCTATGAATTTTCATATGTTTCACAGAACAGAGGGGCTTTAATCCGGCATTGTGATGGAAGGCAAAAGAGGGAGCGAGAGCAGCTTCTTTAATAGTCATTTGAATGTAATTAACTGCACGTATCAATGGTGAAGCGTCATATTTGGGTGCAGTGGAGTGTTCATTCGCAGTTGGTCACTGCTGAAGAAGCCACGCTACGAGAAGCAAAGCTTCGATTAGGCTGAGAGGTCTTCAGATCAGCTATTAAGATAAAAAGGGACCCGACGAAACACAGCTTAATGCCGGCTCCATACAGCCCCTTTGGATTTGCATTCTTGAGAATTTCATTAAATTACTTAGTTTTATAGACTTTTGGTTTTAACGTTATTTGATGGAAGAGAACTGCGCCATTTGCATATTAGCACTATGCATGAAAAGTCCTGCCGTGGAGTATTTGCATTTTACGTAGAAGGAAAAAAAAACAACACACAAATCAAATTTGGATGAGAGCCAAAGACGGACACAGCAGGAATATGAGAGACATGACGCTTTTTAAGGAATAAAATAATGAAGAAGGAAAAAGGGAAACAATTGTGAAACTGGTGCTGCTACTGTCTGTTTTTACTCTCTGATTAAAGAGAATAGAAGTCATGAATTACTATAGCTTTACCAATCTGTCAACACTGCTTCTATAAATAGCTTTACGAAAACCTTTCTAACACAACAACTCTACCACTACCTGCAAATTTATAATTCATGCTGAAGTCAAGTCAAGTTGAGCTGTATTGTCTCTAGATCGATTCTGTATCAAAATGCATTGGCTATTCTCTCTTTGGAGTTTAATGTTTAACAGGAGACGCCGCTGTATGCTTTACAAACAGCCATACTTACAACTCCTTACAAATCCCCACTGAAAGAGTGTCCATAGTTAACACTGTTTACATAAATTATGTGATATAAATGCCAACTTACAGGCTCTGAAAAACTAACCTACAGCACCATCTGCTGTGAAAAAACTAGCTTAAAATGCCATTTGCTGTTAAACACTAGCCTAGAGCGCCGTGTACTATGAAAAACTAGTCAAGAGTGCCATCTGCTGTTTAAAAACTAGCCTAGAACGCCATCTGTTGTGATAAACTAGCCTAGAGCGCCTTCTACTGTTAAAAACAAGTCTAGAGTGACGTCTGCTGTTAAACACTAGCCTAGAGCACCATCTGCTGTTAAGTAGCCTAGAACACGATCTACTGTTAAAAACTAGTCTAGAGTGCCGTCTGTGTGAAAAACTAGCCTAAAGCGCAGTGAAAAACTAGTCTAGAGCAACATCAGTTGTGAAAAACTAGCCTAGAGCGCCGTCTGCTAAGACAAACTAGTGTAGAATGCCATCTACTGTAGCCTAGCGCACCATCTGCTGTGAAAAACTAGCCTAGAGTGACGTCAGATATGAAAAACTAGCCTAGAGCACCGTCTGCTGTGACAAACTAGCCTAGAATGCTATCTACTGTAGCTTAACACTCCATCTGCTGTGAAAAACTAGCCTAGAGCACCGTCTGCTGTTAAACACTAGCCTAGAGCGACGTCAGTTGTCAAAAACTAGCCTAGAGCGCCATCT
>CAIGQZ010032523.1:929840-939840 GCA_903798205.1 Danio tinwini
CTAGAGCGCCATCTGCAGTAAAAAACTAGCCTAGAGCGCCGTCTGCTGTTAAACACTAGCCTAGAGTGGCATCTACTGTAAAAAAAACTAGCCTAGAGCGCCATCTGCTTGTAAACACTAGGCTTGAGCGCCATCTGCTGTAAAAAAAAATGTCAGAATCGATGCAGAAGCGCTTTCTCAAATGGTTTTGGAGATTCACTGCTATTTACAGAACTAAGAAGGCCACAAGACTTCTGTCAGGTAGTGTAGACTCAAAATTAAAATTCAATCCGTTCTTACATGATTTACCTCTATCTAGTTTATTGCTAGCCTGAAATATGAAAACCTGATTATAAAGCTAAAGAGGATGAATAATGGACAACGTGGCTCTTATCAACACTATAAACACACATACATGCTTAGTAATAACATATGTACGAGTGTTGAGAGCATGCACACACTAAAAACTAAAAAACTAAAAAAACAACAAGACAACGGTGAGTTAACAAAAACACACAGCGTGTAAATCATGCGGATCAAAAGGCATCACTTTGCGCCGAATGTTAAAGCAAACGGAGAGCGAATAAAGGTGCAGCGGCGTCCCTGACTCAGTTAAATTAACTCATTGAGAATGAGGAGAGGACAAGAGCGCTATATTCTCATTAGAAACCAGAGAGTCCACAGCGGAGCCATATTTCACTGTCACTTCGCCCTATTCATAGCATGTGCTTCAGCCTGCGCACGCATGTTGGAGCCGCCGCCAACATATGTATGTTTTTTCTTGGAATAAAGGGCAAAGCGGAGGGGAAACTTTGCTTAATGTTAACGCCATCAATCTCTCCGTCAGCCAGCATCGTTAGAGCTGACGGGAGCTTCGCAGATTCCCCCTGATCTACTGAGAATTGTGGCTTTTTCCAGAGAGTTGTGCGTTTGTAGAGTAGAGCCTGATTTCGACTTGTGTAACTTGCAAACGTCCTGTTCATTTTTCCTGTTCTGCGCAGGGAGTGGAGCATTGTAAACGGGTCACACTTACTACTGGATTTATGTTTGGGAGAATCTGCGGTGCATTTATAACCAGTGTTGAGGGTGATGCATTACAAGTGAGTTGCGTAATAATTAGGGATGGGTATGGTTAAGGTTTTAACGGTATTACTACTTTTATCGATACCACTTATCGGTTCGGTACTTTAAGGGTTCTCTTATCGGTACTTTTTAAATGTTTTTTTTTCCATAAAAAAATGTATTAATTAATTAACAGAATTATTAACACTGTTTTATTATTTAGTTTTAATGTAAAATAAAACAAAACCAAATAAAACAAATGTAAAAGAATGGACAATGGCTTGAAGGAAAATGACTTTTACCCATTCTTCTGGAGAAAAATCAACATGTTTGACTTCTCTGGCAGTTTTGAGCAAAACATTTAACAGTACGAGATGATGTTTATGATTTTTCAATAAATGAGTAAACTGTGTTTCGGAAGTTAACTGCGTTTTTAAATGCAGTTTTGGAGCATCTTGCAATGTAAAAATAAGCAGTTTTTCATAATCTCTTAAGCATATTATTAGGCTATTCATAGTCTATATCTGTAAATATGTAAATTTACTGATGTAAAAGCAGTTTTAATGTTTAAGATTTATTTAGGCTACTGCAGAAAGAAAATACTGTTTTCCTTGTAACTGAATGTGTGTGTTTAATTAACTATTAATGTTATACTAATTTAGGCGATAGACTGCTGGCATAACGATGTGTATGATGTAACGTTACTTTAGCAGCTAAGCCGTCAAAAACATTACTTTCATTGCAGTTAATGCACTTTAGAAAGAGACTTTCATTTAGCCAGATTGCTTGCGTTTCAGCTTATACAAGAAATCAACTTGTTGTGTCAGTCATTGTCGCTGTCCACTCGGGAAATACAACCAGCTTGGTTCACTCTGTAAGCTTACAAGCTGTGTGTGCACGCGAGTCTGTGTTGTGAGCTGTGTGTGTGCGCACAGCTGAGAACTGTGAAGGCTTTTGAAGCGTTCGCCGGAAACACAAGCATTTCTCATTTGAGACTGACAACTGTGCAGACGAATATCAAATATGTCAAATTAAAAAAGGTTGGTCAGTTGAATCATGCTACTGTGAGTAATGTTTATTCAGCAATAATTCTCCAGTACCTATAGCAGAACTGTTAACGTCAGAGCTTGTCGATACTTCTGTCTTTTATAGTTTAGCACCGATACTGATAAAGTACCGAGTTTCGGTACTCAACCCCTATAATAATATGACTTTTCTAAGTAATTAACCAGTAAATTAATATAAAAGAAATTAAGTAATAATACTTGAGTTGCTTTTTTACAAAATGTAATGTCAGTTACTTTTTATGTGAATTAATTTGCATTAAAAAAGGTCATATTTTAGTTTTGGGGGTCTCCAACAACACGCAAGGTCAAAAAACACTTTCATTGTCTTATAATATGGATTTATTTTTCCCTGATTATCCCAATGACTCCTATATGATTCGTTGCCAAACCCGTTCTTTGCGTGAGGCTAATCTGCGCTGATTGGTCTGATGACCGAGTTCGCTGTGTTTGGTCAACTAGGTTCAGAGCGAGACCGAGAGAAATGGCCAACTTGGCTATAAAGTAGCACACAGGGTTTGTGAGAGCCCAATGCAGGAGTGCAATAAAGCAATGCAGTTTATTACTTATTACTTAGCAGCATATTACTCTACTCTTAAACATAACCCCAAGTAATAACAACGACACACATTCAGTATTAATCCACACAGGGGCAAAAGCTGAACTATTTTGACAATTGACCGCACCACGTGTGTATAAACAGCTGATGGTGGCCATAACAAAGGCAAACGACAGAGGATTGTGAGTTCAGAAATATGTTTAAAATCAGTAAAGGAATAAACACACGTCACATTTTCAACAAGGTTTTGGACACAATATGTGAAATAGCCCATAAAGATTTAATCTGAGAGATACAGTACAAGCACCGATCTATAATAGATACGTGATTACAAGTTACAACACACAATTAAACATATATTTTACAAACTACACAAAACGATTATAATTTTAATTTTAATACAATTTTAATAAACAATTAAAATTACAATTTTAATGACGCTTACATGTTATGATCCGAAGGAAGTAGAAACTGGTCCATATGAACTGTAACAGTTACTGACAAAGTCCCTGTCAAAGTCTGACAAAAGTCCCATACATAATAGTCTCTGCTGCTCCTTCCTTTAAAAACAAATAGACGACAAATCCCGCATTTCAGCGTAGGTTATTGCATCATTCATTAGAAAAATGACAAGAACAAACACAGCAGATGGTTGGCTATACTGCGGTATTGTTGCGAAAATAAACTGTAACCCTTTATTCCCCACAGCCCAATCTCCATCTGTCAGTGATCGTCATCTTCGTGTCATGATCAGTCCCGTGATCCTCAGTGCTCCACTAGTGTCTGAAGGGAAAGGCTCGTTCACGTTTTACCAGATATGGTACTACATATTTGGTGATGTCTCGCATCAACATCGACGCATTCAGGCAAAAAATCCGAACCCAACCCAATTCATTTATTTGACTCATAGTCGACTATTCGTTGAAGAATCAATAGTTTTAAACATGGTGCACTTTCAGATTTAACCCTCAGCTTCATGTGTTACACACTGCATGGAAAGGTCATTTTCAAAAACCCATAATAGGGGCTCTTTAAAAAAATTAATTGCTGAATTAAAATGAACATAGTAGCTAGGGTTGGGCCGATAGACGATGCCATAATCAATCGCCGATAGCCGATAAACTTGACGATGCTAAGCCGGCATCTCAATCCTTCGCCCCGCCCCACATTTATATTGATATATAACTTCTTATTTGCATGTCCTCTTAATGGCAATGACGGTCTTTTCATGAGCTGTGTTAAATTGTACATATAGCTGCCTCTTGCACGGCTGACAGAATGGTGAGGATTAAATGAAGGATTATACAGCACCTCTTGCGCTTAAAATGTGTAGATTCAGTGGCAAACGCTGTTACCTGCAAACCCCGTCCCACAGACTTTACAGTGAATGGCTTTAGCTATTTTCATAGCGCACTTGAAGCCACTGGAAGTCTTTTCTCCACTTTTGAAAAAGTGTACATGGTGGATTTATGTTCAGCATTGTGCCATTATTAGTAGCTTTAGGTGGTTTCTAAAACTAAATCTGTCAGTGTTGTTTTTATTCTTTCATCAGTGCTTCACATTTTCCCGGTTGTAGCTCCTGTCATCTAAAGGCATTGACTGAGTGATTGACAGCTGATATTAACCAATCCATTCGCGTTCAGTTCTAGAGCAGTGGGTTAATAAGAAGAGCACAAGGGGGGGGGGATGGGGGGGCATTGCAGGCCTTTTTTACTTCAGCAAGTTCACATCACAACTGTTTTAATCTGTTCCTGAGCGCTGCGTTTGGCGTTTTTAGGTGTAAAGATGCATTCTGCATAAATGCCTCCTAAATCCGCACACTCTGTGAGGATTTGGCAGTGAAAACAGGCCGCATGACAACAATTTATGCACTGGAACACATGCTTCCACATATATTTCTAGGTCGCATACAATTTTGGGTGAATATGCGACCAAAACGGTGGAGCTCTAGCATCTTTACTTGTTATTATTTCCTCATAATAGCCAGAGTCCCGCAGAAAAAAAGTGATTGACGATGGTAATTTGTGTGCAACTTTATTTATTTATGGTTTGGTTATGGGTAAAGCAAAGACCATGTGGCTCAGGTAGTGAAATCGGTAGGCTACAATTAATAAATTCGTTATGAATTAATTGATATTTAACAACAACAACCCCCGCCTACGATGACAATGTCTATCGCGATATTTCACATTAGACATTGTACGATGGCAAATTGGTCAACATCGCCCAACCCTAATAGTCGCCTTGAATTGCGCACTCAATGAGAGAATGCGTTTATTATTTGGAACACATTGAAGAAAAGGAAGAGGAGATTATAGTGTCGATTGACAGTGACAGTTTCCCTTGAATACCACTATTTGACAGTTTTCTAGGGCGTCTTAAAGTATTCACAATGCAAAAAAATGCTTTTCTTAGCTTTGTCTCGCTTCTTGTACAAATATTAAAAAATTCTTAGATCAAGTAAAAATATTGTTTTGTTTTCAACTTTCAAAATTATGAGCTTTCCTTAAAACAAGTACAATTATCTTCCAGTGGGGATTTTCACATGGAAATGTAGATATTTGGACTAGAAACAAGACAAACATTCTAAACAAGAAAAACTTGAATAATTAATTTATTGTTTGTTTACATAAATCGTATAAATTCTGTATGAATACAGTAATTAAACAATTCTGTGTGCACAAATTTAACTCAACATTGCATTTGTTGCGATATGACTATTGCGAATGTTTCTGAGCCCCAGTGTCAATCACAGGACTAAAAGTACATTAGAATGAAACCTGAAAACAGCCAAAGGAAAGGCTCTCTGGATGAATCCCAGAGCCGAATGCACACAAGAGGCAGGACACTTTTTATAATAGCGAGCAACATAATGGATTATATAGGTCAGCCCAACGCTGGAGTATTTTTCATGATCACTTTTAGCTGGGTGGCTTATTCTTTTTTTGTTCAGTCAAATTAATGAAATGTAAAGACGAAAAAAGGACATTCGTCTAATGAGCATAACCTTGACACATCTTCTGTAAACCCCCAAAATTGGTGCGAAGCAAAAGTAGAAACTGTACTTACTGTACATGCTCTGTAGAAGAAACTGTGTTCGTACGGCTCGGTAATCGACAATAAACGCAGCACACTCATTTAACTCAGTAGAACTAATCTACATTTTGATTTTACTGTCAAACACAAATCAAAATCCAATATGAGGAACGAGACGTTGGATGGGATGTGTTCCTGTTCTCATCATTTAAACAGAGATGCGGCTGGTGTTTACATAACATTAAATACAATAGACCATATGGAGTCTTTAATTCACCCCGTGCAAGGTTTACAGCGGCGAATAAAAAAGCAAGTCTATGATTTTTTACGACAAGATTACCGGTGCTTTTTCACGACACCCTGGTGGGCTGGAGCCTCTAAATGTGACAATCAAAAGCACGGCAGTGCAGGAACGTGAAAACAGCGTCATACACGCATTAAAGTGTTTGACGTCGGCTTAAAACCATCTGTCAGTGGGGCGTTTTTTCACCAAACTTCAAGGACAAGATCTAAATCAAACTGGATGTCTTAATTGTTTCAGCCATGGATGTCTAGAATAGCAAAAGTGCTTGAAATGTAATTACGAAGAGGCTTCTGTTGTAGAGTAGACTATACGTTTAAGGCACGTTTAGATTAAAACAATGTATTAATAACTTTACTTGAAGGGGTGTTTGACATCTTTATAATCCTGACGTTATATGGGGAGGCTTCTACTTCTACGTTTGTAGAGTAGACTATACATTTAGGGTGTGTTTAGATTAAAACAATCTATTAATAGCTTTACTTGAAGGGGTGTTCGACATCTTTACAATCATGACGTCACCACAGAGACTTCTGTTTGAAGAGTAGACTATACGTTTAAGATACGTTTAGATGAAAACAATGTATTAATAGCTTTACTTGAAGGGGTGTTCGACGTCTTTACAATCATGACGTCACCACAGAGACTTCTGTTTGTAGAGTAGACTATACGTTTAAGATATGTATAAATTTAAACAATGTATTATTAGCTTTACTTGAAGGGGTGTTCGACATCTTCGTAATCAAGACGTCATACAAAGAGGCTTCTGTTTGTAGAGTAGACAATACGTTTAAGATACGTTTAAATTAAACCAATGTATTAATAACTTTACTTGAAGGGGTGTTCGACATCTTTATAATCATGACATCAAGAAAATTAAGATTTGCTAGCGTAAATTGGCGTTAAGTGTCATCGGCTTAGCTTTGTCATTTTTAAATGACATTGTTTCAGATGTCTCTGTGATGACAATGATAGAGTAACATGTCATAACTCTGCCATAAACATGAATCAATCAATGAATCAATTGCTCAATAAAGACATATACAAAATAAATAAATAAATCAATACAGAAATAAATAAATGAATGAATGCTGTCTTCAGTAATTTGTTGTTCTAGATCGGTCTACTCTATTTCCTTTTTAAATGCGAAACAACAGTCCAGCTCAGCGTTTGTTGACACCTTGTGGAGAAACTAAGTAGTGCAAAAACAATTCCACGAACACTAACTTACTTTCAATAATTCATTTATAAAGCTAGATTAGTACCAGCATTTTTATTCGTTTAATAATTGTTAATGTCATTATTTTAATATTTACACAGTTGTTGTGATTATTAAATATAACAACTGTTTTTTTATTCGTCTTCTAGGTTTTTCTATGAGTCATTAAAGTTTTAAATAGTAAAATGGGGTTTACTGAAAAAAAGGTTGGGAATCACTGGTCTAATCTATCGTTTTTGCTGTCTTCAGTAGTTTGTTGTTCTTGTTCGGTCTCCACTATTTCCTATTTCAATGAGAAACAACAGTACAGCTCAGCATTGACACCTTGTGGACAAACTAAGTAGTGCAAAAACAACTCCACAGACGCTAACTTACAAATAATATTTCATTTAAAATGCTATTTTAGTACCAACATTTTTGTTAATTTAATCATTGTTAATGTCATTATTTTAATCTTTACACAGTTGTTGTTATAATTAAAATATAATTGTTTTTTTTTATTCTTGTCTTCTGAGTCATTGAAGATTTAAAATAGTAAAATACTGTAGGGGTCTACTATAAACATAGATTGGGAATTACTGGCCTTATCTATCGTTTTTGCTGTCTTCAGTAGTTTGTTGTTCTCGTTCTGTCTTCTCTATTTACTTTTTTACCAACATTTTTGTTATTTAATCATTGTTAATGTCATTATGTTAAATATAAACACAGTTTTTTTATTCTTGTCTTCTAGGTTTTGTATGGGTCATTAAAGATTTTAAATAGTAAAATAGGGGTTTACTGAAAAAAGGTTGGGAATCACTGGCCTAATCTATTGTTTTTGCTGTCTTCAGTAGTTTGTTGTTCTTGTTCGGTCTCCTCTATTTCTTTTTTGAATATGAAACAACTGTCCAGCACAGTGTTGACACCTTGTGGACAAACTCAGTAGAGCAAAAACAATTCCACGGACACTAACTTACATCATTATTTCATTCAAAGTGCTAGATAATACAGTGGTTCTCAACTGGTTTGGCCATAAGAACCAGATATTATCATGGTCATAACACAAATATATTGACAGAATATATTTTATTAGTTTGTTTACCTTTATTGACATGAACTTTATGAATCCCCAAGTGTCTCAGTTTCAGCTAAAAATCGTTCATGTTCCAGTGAAGAACCCCAAAAAATCTAAATCTAAATTAGGTGGACTAATTTACCAGCATATTTTCATTTTTTATGTTGTGAACTATCCCTTTAAGTAAATCCTAGTACAATAAATGACCCAGAACCATCTACCAAGCACAAAACGGCCTAGAAAATAAATGCAAGTACTGTGAAATAAGTCATCAGATTTCAGTGTAATATCAAACGTGACAGATGCAGAGTGTCAAAAACGAATGAAGCACATGGACAGGGTTTTTGAATTAATTTATTTATTTTTTGCTTGGACACGAATTGTCCAAAAGTGGTGTTTGGCTCACGGTTGTTTTTTTAGTCGGGGGTCAGGAATCTCCTCATTTTAGTGTGCAGCTTAATTTCAATGCTTTTAGCTCTTATATGGGCCAGTAAAATATTGATAACTAATATCAGGCAAGTTGTGAGTGTTTCTGGCCAGAGTTCAGCAGAAAGTAATAATGCGGAGCAGTGAAACTGGCTGAACTCCAGAAACAGGCAGAGAGGATAAAATAAAGCAGACAGAAACACACACCACACTCAAAATATGGCTTTTTTTTTTTACAAAGGCAATAAATTAAAAAAAACATTTTTCTCACTTGAGTTTGTGTTTTTTGATATATGAGACACACACACACAAACACAAACACACACACACACACACACACACACACACACACACACACACAGAATTAATTAATTAATTAGTAAATGAATCAAAACATAAAAAAATCTATCAATAAATGAATGAATGAACGAACCAGTTAATCAATCAATCAAATAGACAAAATAAACCAAAAAAATGAATGAACAAATGAACAAATGAATAAAAATGAATGACAAAATGAATCAATTAATCAAGAAATGAATGAATGAAAAAAAATATATAGAAATAAATGACTCAAAATTGTATCAAATGAAGAAATGAATTATGAATTAATATAATGGATATATGAATTAATTAATGAATAAAGGAAGTAATTAAAAAATATATTGAATAAATGAATGAATATAAAAATGAATAAATAGAAGTCATTAAATGAAGTAATAAATGAATGAATGAATGGATGAAACGAAGAAATATATTGAATAAATGAATGTAGACATGAATGAATATAAGAAATTAAATGAAGAAATTAATGAATGAATGAATTAAATGGATGTACGAATCAATGAATGAATGAAGGAAGAAATGAAGAAATTTATTGAATGAATGAATTAATAAATATAAAAATGAAAATAAATTTCATGAATGAATAAATGACATGGATGAATAAATGAATGAATATATTAAATTAATGAATAGAATGAATGAATAAAAACATTGAATGAATAAATGAATGAATACATGATTAAACGAAAAAATGAAATATATTGAATGAATGACTGATTTATTAAATAACTAATTAAATGGATGGATGATGAATGAATGAAAAAATAATGAATGTAGAAATGAATAAATAATTAAGAAATTTAATGAAGAAATGAATTAATGAAATAATGGAAATAAATAAATGAATGAACTAATATATTTAAGATATAATTTTATAATTTTTACAGCAATAAATATTTGAGAAGCACTTTTAAAAACACTATATAAACACCATATAAATATAGTTTATAAGTTA
>CAIGQZ010032523.1:959676-974525 GCA_903798205.1 Danio tinwini
CTTGGAGCCCTTCTTGGGCGCAGACTTCGCTGGTTCAGGCATGATGATTATTTCAATAAATTCTCAACCCAATTGATGTTTTTTCGCTAAACGGAGTATTTATTGAAAGTCCTTGCCAAGCCAGTTTACTGCATTGTCTTTCTATTGGTTTGCTCAATGACTAAAGAGGCGATCATTGGTCAGAAATGGGTAGCTAGACAACTACTACGCCAATCGCAGGCTTCTAAATTAGAATATTTTCCGCCCAACCCCCAGTGACCTCCTGCACTGTTTCTTTGTTTGTCTGACTTTCCCGCCTAGTTTTTTTCTGTTTGGAGTTTAGAGTTTGGACCTTTTAGTGGATTTGTGTAGATGCCATATATATATATATATATATGAAGTGTTTAAATGCAAAAACCTCTAAATGCCATCTGAAATCTTCTCCTAAAATGAGCATTTATTTCAGCCTTCTATGTTCAAGTATTTCACTTTAAAGGCAATAAAAAACTCATTCGTCACTATAAAAGTACAATTTCTATGCATGCACACACAAGTGGGAGAAAAATGCTAATCTTAGAAGAAAATATTTCCCAAATGATGTTTAACAGAGCAAGGAAATTTTCACAGTATGTCTGATAATATTTTTTCTTTCCTTAGAAAGTCTTATTTGTTTTATTTCGGCTAGAATAAAAGCAGTTAAAAAATTTAAACACCATTTTAATGTCAATATTATTAACCCCTTTAAGCTAGATTTTTTTTATAGTCTACAGAAAAACCATCATTATACAATAACTTGCCTAATTACCCTAACCTGCCTAGTTTACCTAATTAACCTAGTTAAGCCTTTAAATGTCACTTTAAGCTGTATAGAAGTGTCTTGAAAAATAAAAAATATCTAGTCAATTATTATTTACTGTCATCATGGCAAAGATAAATTATGATTAGAAATGTGCTGGAAAAAAATCTCTCTGTTAACCAGAAATTGGGGAAAAAATAAACAGAGGAGCTAATAATTCAGGGAGGCTAATAATTCTGACTTCAACTGTATATATGTATGTGTGTGTGTGTATATATATATATATATACAGTATATATATAAAAAAATAAATAAATAAACAAATATTATTAAATAACACTTATATGGGAATAGTTAATAATACACTGTAGTGCCTCAGCTCACATTTGTTCTCCTGCTACACATTGCTGGGGGAAATGTAATATATTACAATCTAAAGTACTTTTAGAAAACACTGCCAGATTTGTTATTAGTTTTTTTTAATGATAGGAATGTGAAATTATTGTGCTGTTATTTTTGTGCTTTATTGTTTTTTAAAAAAAAAGTAAGGTAGGATTAAAATTGTAATATATTACTTTATACCCAACCACGAATACACAAAGCTAATTTTTTTTATAATAATTGGTAATTAAATAAATAAAAAATAATAATAATAATTATATATATATATATATATATATATATATATATATATATATATTCCGCTGTGGAGACCCCTGATAAATAAAGGGACTAAGGCAAAGCAAAATTAATGAATGAATAAATGAATATTTCTGGGAAAATAGTTAATAAAGTTTCACTGAACTTTCATTGAATTCAGTTTACACATCACTGCTCTCCTGCTGGTTACACTACAACACTTACTTTGAAACAATAATTATTTAGTATTGATAATTATAGAAATGCTCAACAACATCACTGTAGTACACTGCTTTCTTTCACCAAATTCAACTCACATCATTGCTCTCATGCTGGTTATAACAACACTTCATTCACTCATTTTCTTTTCGGCTTAGTCTCTTTAGGAATCCGGGGTCGCCACAGTGGAATGAACCACCAACTTAACCAGTATATGTTTTTATGCAGCGGATGCCTTTCCAGCTGCAACCCAATGAGAAACACCCACACACAATCATTCACACACATTCACTATGGACAATTTAGCATACCCCATATTTTTCCTGTGTAGGTGTGGGTTTCCTCCGGGTGCTCTGGTTTCCCTCACAGTCCAAACACATGCACTATAGGGGAATTGATTAACTAAAATGGCCATAGTGTTTGAATGTGTGAGTGAATGTGAGAGTGTATGGGTGTTTCCCAGTACTGGGTTGCAGCTGGAAGGGCATCTGCTGTGTAAAACATAAGCTGTGCGGTTCATTATGCTGTGGCGACCCCTGATGAATAAAGGGACTAAGCCCAAGGAAATTGAATCAATGAATAATAATATTATTTTTATTATTATTAATAATAATAATAATAATTATTATTATTATTATTACTTTGTTGTTATTATTATTGAGGATGACGATGATTCAAAACCAAAATTATATTCATTCATAGGTAAAAGTCATATAAATTTTATTTATTTACAGATCAAGACATGAATGAAAATGTTTTTAAGGACAGACATGCCAATGTTTTTATTTATAAATAATTATATTAAATAATAATAATATATTAAATAATAATTATATAATAATATTTATAGAATAGATATAAAATTAATTAAGAAGAAAGTTAGAAGAAGAAAAAATATGTGTCATTAATCTTAACTTATTTAGTTTACAAGGTTTTGGAGTTTTACACCAGAGAGCGCTGTTTGTCTGTTTCATTTTGCCATGAATTAAAAATTAATTATCCGCATGATTTAATGTCATTGTTATATTATTATCATAAAAGGCTAAATCAAATGACTTTAAGTGTCTGCAATAATTTTTAAAAGACTTAGTTAAACCTGATGGAAACGCTTCCACATGTCACGTGATGTAAACTAACAGACGCCTATTGATTGGCCAACGCGTTATCGAGTACAGCTCTGATTGGTCCGTGTCAGTTTGGTGAGATCATCTGTTCGAGATTTTGATGGTAGTTGTCTGAAATGTTTTACGTTCGCTGCCAAACTCCAATAAATGTTCAGTTTGCCACTTTATCCACATGTACATAATCATATGAGGTAAGATGAATAATCTTTCATATTTCTAGCAAGTGTTAAAATCATATGTTAGTGTATTTCCTCTTGTTTTAGAACTGTTAGCAATAGCAGCTCTGAGCCACTGATATGAAACCACAGAATAAATAGTTTAATTTTGTCATTATTTAATAACTGTATCAACGAAATATGTTTTTATACACGGCTTATCAGTTATAACAACGGTCAACCATTTAAACCGTGCTGTTTTCGTTGTTTATTATGTTGTGTGTATGGCTAACTAGTTAGCTTCGGTTGCTATTTCTTCCATCTGTCGTTAAACACTGATCTTTTTGGGTTGTTTAATTACGCGTATTATTAAATAGCATGGCATGTGTGATATGAACATAGACCAGATGATTATTTTAGAGTCTGTCAGATGCATATCATGTGAGTATGTACGCATGCAGAACATACGTGCTTCAATATATGACGATACCTTTATTTTTCATATTTATTATGCAATGTTAGCATGAATTGTTGTTTAGCAACGACGACTTGGTTTTGGGGTGAATAGTTTTGTAATATATGAACATTGCTCTGCTTGTATTTGTCATATTGATTTCTGTGCTGAGGCACGTGATTATGTTATAAAGGAAAACCTATCTCCTATCAAGTATTTTTTCTTATTTATTTTTGCAGCCTTATTACTAAGCAACGTTATTTAGTTGCACGTGCAAAATAAAAAAAAAGAAAGATCCAACTATGTCTCCACGAAATTGGAAAATAAATCCTGCAATATACACTCATCCGCCACTTTATTAGGTACACCTTACTAGTACCAGGTTGGACTCCCTTTTGCCTTCAAAACTGTCTTAATCCTTCGTGTCACAGATTTAACAAGGTACTGGAAATATTCCTCAGAGATTTTGCTCCATATTGACATGATAGCATCACGCAGTTGCTGCAGATTTGTCGGCTGCACATCCATGATGCCAATCTCCTGCTCCACCACATCCCAAAGGTGCTCTATTGGATTGAGCTCTGGTGACTGTGGAGGCCATTTCAGTACAGTGAACTCATGTTCAAGAAACCAGTCTGAGATAATTGATTCTTTATGACATGGTGCATTATCCTGCTGGAAGTAGCCATCAGAAGACGGAGACACGGTGGTCATAAAGGGATGGACATGCTCAGCAACAATACCCAGGTAGGCTCAGGTAGCCCCCACAACATTACACTATCACCACCAGCCTGAACCGTTGATACAAAGCAGGATGGATCCATGCTTTCATGTTGTTGAGGCCAAATTCTGAGCCGACCATCCGAATGTGTCAGCAGAAATGGAGACTCATCAGACCAGGCAACGTTTCTCCAATCTTCTATTGTCCAGTTTTGGTGAGCCTGTGTGAATTGTAGCCTCAGTTTCCTGTTCTTAGCCAGGAGTGGCACCCGGTGTGGTCTTCTGCTGCTGTAGCCCATCCGCCTCAAGGTTGGACGTGTTGTGTGTTCAGAGATGCTCTTCTGCAGACCTCGATTGTAACGAGTGCTTATTTGAGTTATTGTTGCCTTTCTATTAGCTGGAACCAGTCTGGCCATTCTCCTCTGACCTCTGGCATCAACAAGGCATTTGCACCCACAGAACTGCCGCTCACTGGATATTTCCTCTTTGTCTGACCATTCTCTGTAAACCCTAGAGATGGTTGTGCGTGAAAATCCCAGTAGATCAGCAGTTTCTGAAATACTCAGAGCAGCCCGTCTGGCAGCAACAACCATGCCACGTTCAAAGTCTCTTAAATCCCCTTTCTTTCCCATTCTGATGCTTGCTTTGACCTGCAGCAGATCGTCTTGACCATGTCTACATGCCTAAATGCATTGAGCTGCTGCCATGTGATTGGCTGATTAGAAGCAATTTAACAAGCAATTGGACTGTACCTAATAAAGTGGCCGGTGAGTGTATATCACAAATGGTACTTAACACACACTTCTAACCATTTATTTTGCTCAACACTACATGTTAAACAGTGTAAAACCCTTACACTAAATCCCAAAAAGAACCGTTCAGTCCCATCTCAGGCTAATTTGCAGGAGTAGACGTGCGCCTCAGAGGTGCTTATGGGTGATTCTGAGCACATGGCATAAGCTGGCTGGCGAGGCGCGCAGTAAAACACAGAGCTAATGTAATTATGGGAGTTTTTTTCCGAGTGTCAGAGTAATGAATGAATGAAAGCCGGCGTTAAATTCTCCGGCGTCTGCCAGCTCACGCGTCCACACTTCTGCCTCCACCGTTTACACTGAGCTGGCACCATTAATTGATGGTATTGCCAGTAAATTGGCAACAATGAAAAGACAAATTATGAGCAGGCGGCGCGGTATAGAAGGAGGATTTACAGTATTTGAATAATTTAAGGTGCCCGTGGTTAATTTGACAGGATTGTTATTCTCGGGAAGGCCCCGCTGCTTGAAGAATGAAGAAACGGTCCTGCTAATCAGCCGCTCTGCCAATCAATACACAAACGCACAACGCAAATTAAACTGTAAATTTGGTTAGAGGCTGGTAAATATTTAGAGAGAGAGAGAGAGAGAGAGAGAGAGAGGAGAAGAGAAGAGAAGAGAAGAGAAAGAGAGAAAACAAGGAGAAAAAGAAAGAAGAAAATGAAAAGGAAAAAAGAGGAGTAACAGAAAGAGAAAATTAACAGAAAAGGAGAAAAAACTAGGAAAGAAAGAAAGAAAACAGAGAGAGAACATGAGGAGAAAAGAGAGGAAAAAGAGAAAAATCATGAGAAATGAAAGAGAAAATAAGAAAGATAGAGAAAACAAAAAAGAAAAAAGTGCAAAACGAGGAGAAAACGAGAAGTAGAAAGAAAATGAGGAAAAAAGAGAAAAAAGAGAGAAAAAAAATGAAAATTATGAGTATGTTTTAATTTTTTTGTTAATCTTTTTTTGATTTTTATTAATTTATTTTCTTATTTTATTTATATCTGTGTTTCCTGTGTTATATTTTATATTCATATTTGTTTGCATCACTGCCCTTTTTGCCCTTGTCTTGTTTGTACGCAGCGACGCTGCACTGCTTTGGCAATATGAATGTACAGTTATTTGTCATGCCAATAAAGCAAGGAGAAGGAGAAGGAAAACAAGGAGAAAAAAAAGAGCAAACGAGAGAATGAGAATGCATGAGAGATGGAGAGAAAACAAGAAAAAAAGAGAGAAAACGAAAAAAAAAAACTGAGAAAAAAAGAGAAAAAATGAGTAAAGAGAGAAAAAATAGAAAACAGAAAATGGAGATAAAAAGAGCAAAAAAAAACGAGGAAAAACAGAAAAAGATAGAAAATTATGAGAAAAGAGATAAAGGAGAAAGAAATAGGAAAAGTTTGAGAAAAAACAGAAAACAGAGAAAATTGAGAGAAAAGCGAGTAAGAAAATGAAGAGAAAAGAGAAAATGAGAAAGAGAGAAAGAAAATGGAAGAAAAAAGAAAGAGAAAACAGAGAAAAAATAGAAAAGAGAAAAAAGAGGAGAGAAAATGAGAAAAAACAGAAAAAGATAGAAAATTATGAGAAGAGAGATAAAGGAGAAAAAATACGAAAAGTTTGAGAAAAAAACAGAAAACAGAGAAAATGGAGAGAAAAGAGAGAAAGAAAACGAGAAAAAAGAGAAAATGAAGAAAAAGAGAAAGAAAACGACGAGACAACAGAGAAAAAATAGAAAATAGAGAAGAGAGAAAATGAGAAGAAAGAGGAAAAAGACAGAAAACGAGGAGAAGAGAAAGAAAACGATAAGGAAAAACAAGAGAGAGGAGAAAAAGAAAAAGAAAATGAGAAAAAGACAAATGACAAAAAGAGAGAAAAAGAGAAAGAAGAGAGCTTTATCGGCATGACTTGCACAGTATAGTCAAAGATTTACAGGAATGATGAAATATGATGATATAATAATGCAGAAATACCAATCACATAAAGATCTGTAAAATAATGAGCACAGAACTGATACAGAGAGAGAAGAAGGCAGAAAGAGAACGTTTGTGTGAATTTTTTACAATTAATTATCATTTAAAAACTTTAAACTTTTAAAACATCCTTTAAAACATCACTCATCATCACTCAGTGTACAAAATATTTCAGTAATTCCACATATTTATATACATTCTGCCAATAAATCTACAGAGAGAGAGAAAGAGAGAGAGAGAGAGAGAGAGAGAGAGAGAGAGAGAGAGAGAGAGAGGGAGAGAGAGAGAGAGAGGAAAATAAAGAGAGTGTCAACTAATGAATCATGAAAACAGAATGAAAAGTCAGTGTGTGTGTGTATGTTGAAGCTGCATTGATGGCAGAGTCTCAATAACCATTTCACATAAACACAGACACAAACACGCACACGCACACACACACGCGCACACGCACGCACGCACACACACACACACACACACACGCTTGTTGACCTTGACAGCCTGAAGTGAAATGAGCTGTGGATCCTCACCTTCCAGAAGAGCCTTTATTCCAATTATGAGCTGAGGTTTATTTATGAAATCAATTTATATGCAGGTCTAATGTGCTTGGTGACGGTAAACAGCGACGGTTACTGTAGCCTAATGAACTGCATTACTGGGTTCAAGAACTCACAGCAGCGTTGAATCCCTCAAAACCACACTCAAACCGCACTACAATTGGGATATTATGTACAATTTATGCACAATTCGGGGTCAATTTGTCGACAATGAGAAAACCCTAAACCTTCCCCTCAGCAAGGGCATCGAAAACATCTAAAAAACATCTAAAATGGTATAACATAAAGACCATTTGATTAAACTGATATACAGCATGTAATATTATAGAAATGTAGCTCACGGAAAGGCGTCATTTCACAATCATTTATAAATAATAAAGTGCTTAATTTGTTTCTCTAAGGGTGCTTTCACATCTGTAGTTCGCTTTATTTGGTCTGGATCAAGGGCAATAAATGATAGGTAGCATTTTCTGCCGCCTTTGGGCCGTTTCACACCACACTGCTTTGGTCCGAACCAGTTGAAAAGAACCAAACTGCAGTCATGTGACAAAATCCACATCACTCATTGGCCAGATGTTGTTGAACGTATTTCCTAAACTGCTTTTCGATTGGTCAGAATTCACGTGTGGGAAATGCCAATGGAACTCCTGCAAATAAACAAACCGGCAGACACCAAATGTTGCTTTATTACTATGGAGGGACGACTGCGCTGGCTGATTGCATCCCTGCTCATAGTATACTATATAGTTAGTATACATCACTTAGGCAAACTATACACTTCAAGATAGAAGCTTGGCTGTGGTTGGAAAACAATGTTTTAAGGCATTGCAAACAGTGAAGGTGCATCGCACGTCACTTCAGGAGGAGGCGTGAATTCATTTAGCTAAACTGCAATATGGTCATCCTCTGGAAATATTACTAACGCTCCATCAGGTAATGTTTCCCCCCTCTCTCTCTCTCTCTTTTGGTAAAGTGCTGTTAACAAATACTTTTCCTCCAAATTTTATAATGCACAGCGCATCGGCCTACGGCAGCTGGATTAGTCTAAAAAGGCGCAGTACTTTTTGCGGTTGGGTCTGTTTCAGTACGGACCATGTTCTCACCACAAATGATCCGCTCCAGGGTTCGTTTGAAAGCGTACCGAGACCACCTCTTCAAGAAGAACTCAGTACGCTTTTTTGGTCCGCTTTTGGTGCTCACTCGAGTACGACTGCTACATTCACACCTGCCCAAACGAACCGCACCAAAAGAGAAAACAAACTCTAGTGCGATTCAACCAAACTAAATAAAGCAGGTGTAAAAACACCCTTTGTTAAGTATCGATAGTCCAGTTATACACAGTTATACACAGAAAAAAAAACAGGTGTTACATTCTGTTATGTTATATTGTGTCACAATGCATACACAGTTCTTATTTTTGTCAATAAAAACTGCTCTACATATGTCAATAGATAAACTCTGCTCACTCAAATCTGTGTAGATCACTGTTACATTTTCCACACTTTAATGCAAGTAATATAACTTTGAACAAGATCTGGACTAAAAACTTGAAGATCTCTCCATCCATACTCAACTTGTCTGTCTAAAAAAAATATATATAATAATAATAATAATAATAATAATAATAATAATAATAATAATAATAATCGCTGATCACTACCGTCAGGAGCACCTAAAGGAAACCCAAACCAACAAAATTTGCAAATTACATGGAAAAAGACCTCTGTGACCTTCCTAAGAGTTACTGAGCCCACAAATTACATAGCACATGTATTTGTGCCCATTTATACGCCCATGGGTATGATGGTCTGAAAAGGAGGTGTGTTAAGGCACATTGTTGATGCTTTGCTATTTTGAGGCAACTAAAATAAACTGGACCATTGACCAACTAAAAGCTGCTCTAAAGTCTTTTTTTTTTTTTGTTATTATTTAAAGACCGTGTTAGTGATAGGTGGGTCCAAAACGCAGATACACACTGCTTATTACACATACCAGGATGCACAGCAGCACACAAACATCTTTAAATATGAAAAATTAAAGGAATAAAAATTTTGAATATTATTATTGTCTACATAATTATAAAAATGCTACCACATCAGGGGGCTTTGGTTAACCCAGCTCATTCTGTAGATTCAGTTTCTGAAGAATTCACTGTTTAGTCTACAAATTCTGCCATGTAAATGGGGGATGTGTCATGGTGCACCCGCTCTTAAAGTCTCTTAAAGCAATTACAAGATGAGACTCTGATTGGTTTAATGCAATTTATCATCAAAAATTAAAATTGTTTCTTCTGTGCACCTTGAAGCAGACGCAGACAATTCGATATCAGTTCAGTAATAATCATAACTGGTTATGTACTGACTTCATTTATCTCATATGCGCTATGTCGCCATAGCTTACTATGGTGATGGAGGTGAGTGCGCGTATTACGCTCCAACTACTTAAAACACCGGATCTGTGCACAATTTCACTGCGTGTGTTCACTGTGCTGTCTTTCACTGACACTTATACAGAAGCCCCTATTTCACTGAGATTGAGAGAATTAAAGTAAACTCCATTTCCCTCTCTCTCTTCTCCCTCTCTCGCTGTGGCCCATTCGACCTGCTGTCGTGACCTTTTCTCTCCTCTCAGCTGTTACAGCAATACTTCTGGATACAAACATGAGCACATGCCTGCAGTGAGTTTTTTTCCACAGTGTCTATCATCCCTGCTGAAAAATCCAGCTTAAACCAGCCTAAGATGGTTGGGTGGTTTTAGCTAGTTAACCAGCCTGGTTTTAGAGGGGTTTTGGCCATTTCCAGGCTGGTTTCCAGCCATTTCCAGCCTGGTCTTAGCTGGGAGTTGACCAGCTAAAACCAGCTTGACCAGCCAAAACCAGCTATGTCCAGCTTAAATCAGACTGATCAAGCTGGTTTTAGCTGGTTTAAGCTGGTTGTTTTCCAGCCTGACCAGCTAAGACCAGGCTGTAAATGGTTGGAAACCAGCCTGGAAATGGCCTAAACCCCTCTAAAACCAGGCTGGTCGACTAGCTAAAACCAGCCAACCATCTTAGGCTGGTTTAAGCTGTTTTTTCAGCAGGGATGGATCAGCTGTGAACAGCGCTGCCGTTTATCAGTGTCATATATCTGTGAAGAGCGCCAGCGTGTAAAAGCCAATCGCAGCCCTTTCTGTTGAGCGCGTGACCAATCATAGGGGTGTAAGAAAGAAGATGGTTGACACGGTTTAGAAAGCAAGCGGGATATTATTATTTGTTTATTTGCTATAAATGCTCGTGTTGTTTTTATGCTCGACTGTTTTTATTAAAGGACAAAATTGTATTACAAATAGTATATAAATATAAATATATACATTTTAATACAAGAATTGCTGTGCTGTGAAAAAAATCTAAAACTGTGTATGGAAAGCTTCGTGATGCACCAAGATATCGAATTGAACCGAATCGATGGCATGATAAACGTAACGGAACTGAACCGTGAGACCAGTGTAGGTTCACAACTCTAATATTTTCACTTTTTAGTTAAATATATATGTCCCAATAGTGCTTTTAGCAGCATGGGACACATATATGACTGTCAACATCTCAAAAAGTTTGGTGTTTCGTGACCCTTAAAAAGAATAAAGACAACAAAGCCAGAAGCGCCAATATTTTTCCTGTCCTCAAAATGGTGAAAAGTGTATTCGGACACAGCCTAAGTGCACTTTAGACCGTGTGCTTAGATCATTAAAATACAGCCCCCAATGTTCAAGCTCACTTCTAAGCATTGTACCCTCAAGCGAGATACTTAGCAAGATACTCAAGTCGCTTCAGGGGGTTACAAGTGCTTTAAATGTATTGTAATTCACAATCTACGAGTGAATAATAACTCAATTTAAACCTCATAAACTAGCCATCAAATAGCAAAAATGCTGCAAACTTGTCAAACAGAGTGAGCAAAATCCCAGACTTTTTCAATCTCTTTGTCCAAACTCCCCAGCAATTAAAAGACCAAGAAATGGTGCAAGACTCGGCTAGTTTTTCCGCAGCTCTCCAAACCCTTATCCCAAAAAAAAAACCTCGGCGTAGGTCGCATTTGAGGAAGTATAGGTGCTAGATATTTCTTTCCTTGTCAGAACAATTGACAGACAAGGTCTTCCAATCTGTCCCCTTTAGCACTACCTAGGGACCCTCAGTGAGAAGGACAGGGTGCGGGCCCCTGGAAAATCGCACTTCTATCTTTGTTCACACTTTCCATTTCAAGGGCTATTTATCTAATAAAGTCCCTGACTCTGTCTCTGCTCACCTCGACCTGCCGGTTCCTACCTGGCACCTTTAATTATTTCATGCCTAGGAGACAAGTTTTAACCAGAAGTGGCAGGGAAGGTTGTCCCTGACAGCTGGAGATTATTAAAGTTACAAACGCGGGGCTGAGCTGTTGTAACAGGTCTCCACACCGCTCTCTCTCTCCAGCACCGTGCGCAAAATAAGGGTCGAAGTTTAATTTATTGACTGCAAGAGAAGATCAAGAAGCGTCTACTAGCGAGTGTCTCCAGAATGCACACACACACTGGGGCCGGGGGACTCGAGTAGACGCACCTAGGGAGAAACATCACTTCTCTGAGACGTTCAACACACACACACACTCGCATGCAGAAAGGTGCTTCATTAGAGCCGTGTTTTTTGGTGGCGCTCAACCCCCTGGTGACACGGGCAACTGCTGGGTTTGACTCTGACAGAAATAACAACAAAAGTGCTTGTAGCAGTTGCTGGAGATAAGCGCGTTGAAGAGGGGAACAACACACACATCATAAATTTTGAATTCATGTCCCATCTGTGCCCGTAGACCAGCTCACGCCACCAGACTAATGACAAACACACTCAAGTTTAGGATAAAATAAATAAAGAAAGTGCATTTACACTGGTTTGGCAGATATAGAAGCAGCGAGACGTGCAATGCTTTTGAGCGCTGGTGTTTTATAAATATGGCACTCTATGAATATATATCAGAGGCGTATATGTTCACATCTCCAGCAGTACGAGTGTAAGAAGGTGAATGTCACAAAACCATGTTTGGGATATATTTCAGAATGGCTTAAAATGTGATGCACAATAGTAATATTCACGGTTACACTTAAGCTTTAGTAGCAACTCTTAATATTAACTAGTCTGCACAGATTCTCTGCAGCACCAGATTTTTGCTGAAAGCTTCACAGATTTCTGCTCATTCTTGAGCCCTCACTGCAAAAAAAAAAAAAGGTTTTCTTGCTTAAAAGCATGTCTTGTTTCTAGTTAAAATATCTTTAATTTTTTTTAACCAAGAAGCAATTTCTAGACAAGTAAAAAAATATTGGCACCCGGCGCAATCAGACGCAAGACGTGTTTGCCCCTGGACTGTGGAATAGACCAGCTGAAAGCAGATCTAAAAGTCCAGTGCACGTTAGATATGCTCCCTTGATTACACATTGCTGAATACACACCGGATGTACAGCAATACACAAATACCTTTACAAATGAAAAATAATTAGCGGAATAAAATATTACAAAAATGATTACTTTCTACATGAATATAAAAACCACCGCCTTCATGCATCTAGATCATTAAAATGGAGCCCAGTATGCTTTCAGAAATAAGTGGAAAAAAAGTGAGTTTTTAGCTTAGTTTTTCTCATTACCTTTGGTGCATTTCTCACAACACGATCCACATTTGCACAGCAGTTAATGCATTTCTCTAAACAATTAGTCATTTGTGCACATCATAGTAGCAGTTTCTCATTACTTCCAGCAAATTGCAAAGGCTTTTAGACATGCATCAATTGCTTTCCTACAACTCTCTGCTGTTTGTAACATTATCATCTGCTTATGTCATGTCAGTCAAAATTAACCAAACTTGCGGATGCTGAATAGTCATTCCATATAAAACTAATAGTGCTCATTTCCTTACTAAAGTCATTACACACACAAATGTTGAACTAGTTGTCAAAATCTGTCAAGCTCATTTTATTTAAAAAAATTGAAATATTTAATTGAATTTGATGACTGATTTATAGAGCTGTATATGTTGTAGGTTCAGTTCCAATATGTCCTGCAGTATTGTGTACAGTTGTGCTTAGCTCTACCCAAAGGAAGTTTATGATTGTTGTAAATAAGGGTGTTTATTATTTTGCACAATGCTGTGAATACATTAGAATTGCAAAGAGCAAATGCAGTAAACATGTGAAACACACATATTCAGTGTGTTGTAATCAGATATCTCACTAAATGCAGTGATGTCTAACTTTACTGTAGTTTTCAAATGGCTGTGCTAATAGTATATAGTGCTGTCTTGAGCATTTTCAGGATGTGTCTGCAAAATCAGACTTTTTTGCATTGGAAAAAATGTAGAGAGTAAAGTGTCCTAATGAAAACATGACAAAGCCATTTGACTATCTAGTTCATAAACAATGGTGGCAGGACTTTTCATCTTGATGACACTTTCATTGACATCAATACTTGCTTTTGAGGAATGAGCTCTCCATTTTGAGCAAGTGACACGCTTCTGCAGGTTCTCCACTAGGTTTTGCAGTTTGCTCTAATTGTTTTGAGAAATGCATTACTGTTGTGCAAATGTGAATAGTTTTGTGAGAAATGCACCAAAGCCACTGAGAAAAACTGTAAAACAAGCAAAATAATCTAATAATGGGGTGTGTGAAATAATCTTGTGTTTGGTTTGAAAAAAGGTTAATTTCACTTTCTGCATTGGCTGATTATTTTGCTTGTTTTACGAAAAATCTCACTTCATTTATAATTATTGTTTCTGAAAACAAGACAATATGTTTGACTTGTCCAGAAAATGCATCTTGATTTAAGAATTAGGGCTGCACTGATATTGGAAACTGATATTGCGCTGATATATTGTGATATGCATACAGTTTCACAAGATGGTTTGAACAGCTCTATTTGACAGTTTTCCGGTAACGGTAAAGAAATTGAATAACCACAATGCAAAATGCTTTTCTTACCTTGTTTTGTCTTATTTTCAGCCCATATATCAAACAACTCTTAGAGTTAGTAAAACATATGATTTTGTGTTCACCATCAGAAGAAATAAGTCAAAATCAAGAGTTTTTTCTTAAAACAAGCTCAATTATCTACCAGTGGGGAAGTAAAATAATCTTGCTTCCACTTTGAAATGTAGACAAAAATTCAAAGTGAGATTTTTTTGTTGCATACATCTAATAAATTCTGTATAAATACAGTAATTAAATACAATTCTGTATCTCCTGGTCAACTATAATTCAGACTCAACATTACATATCTTTGCGATGTGACTATTGTGGATGTGCACATAGCGATATCAATGTTTTAGATATTTGACAAGACAAAACTCTAAAAATACAAACTATTTTTTCACAGTGCATTATTCAATCTATTAATTTCATTATTAATATCTATCTATCTATCTATCTATCTATCTATCTATCTATCTATCTAT
>CAIGQZ010032523.1:974535-987035 GCA_903798205.1 Danio tinwini
CTATCTATCTATCTATCTATCTATCTATCTATCTATCTATCTATCTAGATAGACAGATAGATAGATAGACAGATAGACAGATAGATAGATTTAATTGACTAATATGCAAATGTTTAGACGATACTTGTGCAATACAATATGAAAAAAGTAATATTTTCAGTTTTTAGTGGATGTATTATAGACTTACTGTAGCTTTGTTTACCAAACAAGTAATTTTAATTGGATTTGCATTGTCAACTTTAAATAAAAGATAAGAATTTATTTTACTTTTAATCAAGTTTTCAGTTCCTATACTCTTTATTCAGCTCATTATTTATTAATTTACAAAATTCTGCACAGAAATATAGAAAAGTCAGGATTTTACAGAATGTTTATATTATGTCTGGCATATTGGCTGTTTATTAGTACATATTAAGCAGGTCACACTTTATATTAAGTGTCTTCAACTAACATGCACTTACACTGACACAAAAAATTCATCAAAATGTACTTGCTGTGTAAATACACGTTTTTACATTGTGCTTGATTAAATACCTGCATGTAATTACATCTGTAATCAATTTCTGTATTTACATTTATAATTACACTGTTCACCATTCCTAACACCTTAACCCATCTCTAAACCTACCCATACCACCAAACCTGTCCCTAACCCTACTCCTGTATCCCTCCTCAAGAGCACCAGAAGTGTTCTGCAATACATTATGAATGCATTAAGTACAGTATATTTATAGTTTGATGTAAGTCAAAGTAGTTAAGGACACTTAATATAAAGTGGGACCATTGTGCATGATATTATTCTAAATCCCTAATCCTACCCAATGTCTAAACCACAACTACTACCTTAATAACTATTATTAAGCAGCAAATTAGAAAGTCACAGAGCAATGCATCATTAATAATGAGTTGTACCAATATACAATAGGAATATGGAGGGTTAAATGCTTAAATGTCATGGAAGTAATGTCATTTAAATCAAATTGTCCTAAATTTCTTCATGCAAAACCCTTCTTCATGAGAGTTTCCCAATATTGACATTGGTAAACATGTGCAAACCTGAGGATGTTGCGTATAGAATGGCAGACACGCGTTCGCCCGGAGGCCAGAATATTAGTGAATTATAGACTTAAACAGAGATTACCACATTAGTACATTCCTCATGTCATATAATCACGAAAGTCATGACTTCTGCAGGTTTTCTCAGAACTGGCCACTCTTTTAATCAGCTCATGCTTTAAAGTGTTTCAAAAACATTAGGATAAATCAGTTTTTTTGATTTTATTATGCAAACAAACCCTCAAATAAAGCAAACTTTAGATCGAAAAATGGTTTAAAATAAAAAAGAGAGCATCATTAATTAACTGAAATGTGTTTATTGACCAACCATCGTCACCTGGATTATATTAGAATGACTGCTGCTGAATTTTTAGGAGATGTGTTTTATACATTACTGCATTATTTCCAATAATACATTATTATATAATCACAAAACCCATGATTCCTGCTGTTTAAATAGGATTTATGTGCTTTTCATCTCAAAGTCACCTAACTATTTTTTACAGTGACTTCCTCAAGTGCTGCTTAAAATACAATTAATTAGTGATATATTACTGCAAATTATTGCCGCTAGAGTTTTTCTCAGAACTAACCACATATTTTTGCTCAATGTCTGAAGTTTTAGTGCAAATGCAACCTCATTTTTTATTTTCAAATTCATATTTATGAAGTTTTGGCTTATACTTTGATTACACTTGTACTTATTTATCATTCGATAATGCTTATACTTTGATTATTTCAAGCACCTTCAATTAAACGATCCGCTTGAGGTAAATAAAGTATAAAGAAAATTCGGGAGCACTTTAAAATAATGCTCTAGTAGTTAATTTTAGTTAATGTATTAATATGAACAAAAAGTAATACATTTATTACACAGTATATTTATTCATATTTGTTAATAATGGAACATTATTTTAAAACATTTTATGGCATTAGATTTATATATTTACATTTCACCAATATATTTATACACATTTAAACTTAAAGTGTACATTTAAAATGAAATTGCAAGTAAATTTAATTACACTATTGAATAAAATGTGACATTTTGCAAAAACGACAAACATTTGAGTACATTTTTAAAATATATATACTTTATAGGTATATATGTTTAGAAATATGTATATATACATTCGCCAGCCACTTTATTAGGTACATCTTACAAGTACCAGGTTGGACCCCTTTTGCCTTCAGAACTGTCTTAATCCTCCGTGGCAAAGATTCAACAAGCTACTGGAAATATTCCTCAGAGATTTTGCTCCATATTTACATGATAGCATCACGCAGTTGCTGCAGATTTATCAGCTGCACATCCATGATGCCAATCTCCCGTTCCACCACATCCCAAAGGTGCTCTATTGGATTGAGCTCTGGTGACTGTGGAGGCCATTTAAGGTACAGTGAACTCATCGTCATGTTCAAGAAACCAGTCTGAGATGATTGGTGCTTTATGACATGGTGCGTTATCCTGCTGGAAGTAGCCATCAGATGATGGAGACACTGTGGTCATAAAGGGATGGACATGGTCAGCAACAATACTCAGGTAGGCTGTGGTGTTAACACAATGCTCAATTGGTACTAATGGACCCAAAGTGTGCCAAGAAAATATCCCCCACACCATTACACCACCACCACCAGCCTGAACCGCCGATACAAGGCAGGATGGATTTATGCTTCTTATGTTGTTGAGGCCAAATTCTGAGCCGACCATCCGAATGTGTCAGCAGAAATGGAGACTCATCAGACCAGGCAACGTTTCTCCAATCTTCTATTGTCCAGTTTTGGTGAGCCTGTGTGAATTGTAGCCTCAGTTTCCTGTTCTTAGCTGACAGGAGTGGCACCCGGTGTGGTCTTCTGCTGCTGTAGCCCATCCGCCTCAAGGTTGGACGTGTTGTGTGTTCAGAGATGCTCTTCTGCAGACCTCGTTGTAACGAGTGCTTATTTGAGTTACTGTTGCCTTTCTATCAAGCTGGAACCAGTCTGGCCATTCTCCTCTGACCTCTGGCATCAACAAGGCATTTGCGCCCACAGAACTGCCGCTCACTGGATATTTCCTCTTTGTCTGACCATTCTCTGTAAACCCTAGAGATGGTTGTGCGTGAAAATCCCAGTAGATCAGCAGTTTCTGAAATACTCAGAGCAGCTCGTCTGGCACCAACAACCATGCCACGTTCAAAGTCACTTAAATCCCCTTTCTTCCCAATTCTGATGCTCGCTTTGACCTGCAGCAGATCGTCTTGACCATGCCTACATGCCTAAATGCATTGAGCTGCTGCCATGTGATTGGCTGATGCTTTAAAAAACAGTTGGACAGGTGTACCTAATAAAGTGGCCGGTGAGTGTACCGTATATATACTTATATGCATTTCAGTCTATTTAAAGTGTTATTTATCAGTCTTTTATTACATAAATGCACGTTTGTTTCGTTAATGAAACACACTACTAAAGTCTCTACGTAAAATGAGCGTCTTTAATTACAGATGCAGCACAGCAGTGGCCGTCGAGTTTCTCATTGTATAAATATATCCAGTGATTACAGCTGAGAGAGAGCAAGAGAGAGGGGTCTACGGCCAAGTGTAATTAGATTAAATATAATTTAGTGTTATGGAGCACTGTTCAATAGGTTTCTCACTGGCTTTAATGAGCTGTCATCAGTACAATACAAATCCGTTCTCTCTCTCTCTCTCTCTCTCTCTCTTTCTTTCTTTCTCTCTCTCGGGCGAGCACAGAGTCACATCACTATATTTAATCCCCTGCAGTTAGGCTAATATTATCGCCCCATTCCCACAGCACTGATTTAGGTGTGTGTAGGGGTCGTTACAATGAAAAATACCCTCCCCCCCACCTGCCTGCGCCTATTCATTTCATCCCCACTACATAGACAACTAGCCTAATCTGACTCAACTACGCATTTAATATGGAAACTTTATGAGGGTAGTTTATTCACAAACATGTACACAGAATGAGTCGATTGCTGGAACTACCCATGCTTATTTATAAAAGGCCAGCAGATGTGTGTGTGTGTGTGTAAATAAAGAGTGTTCGTTCTGGAGAAAGTCTCCTGGTTCTGCATGTGAATTTGTGTCGGAGTGAATTGTTGTGGCTTGGTTTTGCCGTTGTTTGCAGAGAAGCACGCAGTCTTAAAAAGCCTTTTCTTTTGTTTACCTTCACAGAAATGTGCTTGCGTGAATCCAGTTTTAGACTGGCTGGTATGTAAAAGAGAAAAATATACTATATTTTTAACAGTAATTTTAGAAACAGCACACTGCAATGGGAAATGCTGTTTACAGATGCTGTTCTTCTAGTTTTCTTATCAGCATGGTCAATAAAATGACATGATATTTGATATTGAATCTTTTTTTTTTACTTGCCAGAAACCGGCTGCATTTTTGTGAATTTTCACCTCAATTTGATGGCCCTCCAAATTTTTTTGCTATAAATATATGACAGTTTCCCAGTACTGGTTTGCGGCTGTGTAAAATATATGCTGGAATAGTTGACGGTTCATTCCACTGTGGCGATCTCTGATAAATAAGGGACTAATGCAAAGAGAAATAAATGAATATGACATACAGTATTATATAATCAAAATAAAGAACTAAGTCTCTACTTTTAAACAATGTTTGTTCATGTTTTAACACTTAAAGAGCCCCTATTTTGCATTACAAAAGGTCATATTTTAGTTCTGGGGTCTCCAACAACAGGCTTATATGCACGCAAGGTCAAAAAACACTTTCATTGTCTTATAATGTGTGTTTATTTTTACCTAATTAGAGATTTATTTTACCCAAACCCCTCCTTAGTGCGATGCTAATCTGCCCTGATTGGTCTGATGACCCAATCTGTTGTGATTGGTCGACTGGGTTCAGCGCGAGACAGAGAGAAATGGCCAACACAGCTATGAAGTAGCAGAGTATGTAAGAGCCCAATGCAGGAGTGCATTGAAGCAATGCAATTAAACAGCAGCATATTACTCTACTCTTAAACCTAACCCCAAGTAATAACAATGACACACATTCAGTATTAATCCACACAGGGGCAAAAGCTGAACTACTCTGAAAATTGACCGCACCGCGTGTGTATGAACAGCTGATGGTGGCCATAACAAAGGCAAACGGCAGAGGATCGCGAGTTCAAAAACGCATTTAAATCAATAAAGGAATAAACACACGTCACATTTTCAACATGGTTTTGGGTGCAATATGTGAATAGCCCCATACAGATTTAACCTGAGAGATACAGTACAAGCACAGATCTATAATAGATACGTAATTACAAGCTGCGAGGAGCAATTACGAGTAAAGCATCTCCCCCAACTAGTGTTGTCATGATACTGGAATTCGGTACAACTGAGCGTGTTTTTAAACAGCGCTGATTGGCCATTGTGTTCACGTGCTCAACATAAATGACTGTGATTGGCCGAGAAGGTTATCAAACTCACCGCGTTTTACCTAGATTAACCACAGATACAGCGACACAAGAGCGTTTGAATGTCACGAAGAACAGCTGGTTTGTCTATAAGCTGATATATAATCGCGGCTTTAAAGCACTTCAGTGTCCCTGTATCTGTGGTTACACTCAGGAACACCTCTCAGGCAGTATGCTCTGGCATTCTGTCTGAATAGGGAAACATCAAATTCTCCAAAACTGTTTGCCAAGCTTATGATTACATTACATATTTGTAATAACCAATGAAATTAAACAACAACCATGTCATTAGTTTCATTTCTAAACGTTGGAATCAAACAAAATCAGCATGTTTTTTAGGTTGCCCAAGCTAATGTGCACTCGAAAGAAACGAGATCTCGACACCAACCTCATTTACGGCAGTGATACACATGATCACCCTCTGGATAATGATCGTCTGATCGAGCTGCTCCTCTAAAATAATCCACAACTTGGTCTTGGTGGTGACTCTCCTCCAGAAATGAAAGTGACTCTTTATTTACAGGTTTCTGGACGTTTGAGTAGTTGCTGTCATATGATGTGCGTTTGACAAGATGGACTGTACCTCACGTTCGTTTCATACAGATTACAAAACCAAAAAAACTTTTGTTTTCAAGTGCACTCGGTTCACTTAAAAGAGTACAAATTTCAAGCTTTATGTGGATTTTAAAGTATTTATTAAGTATTCACTGAGATTCCAGTGTGTTTGTTGACCACACAAAACATAAAAAAAGCACATGTCTGGTCTGAGCTCAGAGAAACGTCACTATAGCAATCGATTATTGGCTCCTCAACCAATAGGCGGGGCTTCATTTGCCATATTGACGATTACACTTTTCCCCATTTAAAACTACACGAGTGACATGTCGTGTGTATTCTATAGTGAATTGCTGACCTTCACAGCCAATCACAGTCATTTCTGTTGAGCATGTGAACACAATGGCAAATCAGTGCTGTTTAAGAACACTCAACAGTGCTCAGCGGTAAAATGGTACCAATTGGTACCAAATTCCACACTGTAAAACCCAACAGTGAGCTTTATCAAATAAAAATGAGTGTAGTTAACTCAAAATTGTAAATTTTACTCATTTGAAGAGAGTTTTGAACTCGGTGTTGAATCGAATGAGTTAATTAAATATCTCATTACTTCAACTTAAATGGATTAAGTTCACAGTACTCATATAAATTAGGCTTTAACTCAAATGCTTTGTAGCAATGAGTTTCCTCAAACAGTTTGAGTTGCCTTAACTTATAGGGTTTTACAGTACTCAGTTGGTTTGAGTTCTCTTCATTTATTAAGTTTTACTGTGCTCAAATTGCTTTGTTTACTCAAATGGATCAAGTTCACAGTACTCATTAGGATTAGTTTTTGAACTTAAATGGTTTGTTGCAATTGTTTTCCTCAAACAGTTCGAGTTACCTTATCTTTTTTGGGTTTTACAGTGCAGTATCGTCCCAACCCAACACTGTGTAGAGTCGGTATAACAGAAAATTTTAGCGGTTTTAAAACCTCAACTTTTCCAAACCACAGTAAACCGGTTATCATTCCATGCCTAGTCACGAATAGCTTCAATTTGAGAAAGGACTGCGCTCCAAGGTTAAAAACACTCTATAGTAATAGCATAACGGCTCCTGGAAATCAGTATTATGGTAATTCTCAAATAAAGTGGAAGAGGTAGTGCGCTTTGCAGTGTGCAGTCGGTGTGCTGGGATAGTCAAATCAGTGACAGCGCTTTGATGGTAAATCTCCTATGCGAAAGCGAGAGTGGACCCTTCACCAGAGTGTCTAACTAATCGTCATCTTGGTCCAATCAGCTGTCATCTCCCGCTTAAGAGCCCGAACCCCACGCCTGTAGTCAAATTGCTCAGCTTCACCGGACTGTCCAATTACATCTAATTGTTATCAGTAGGGGGGTGCTGGAAATCTGGAGGGGGGGTTTGGAGCCTGTATGGGTCTGACAGCGGAGCTTATCTGGAAAACCGCCGCTGTCATGTTCTGCAAATGCCCCCCCAAGCCCACCTCTCACCAGCACATCATTCCACATCCACCCCCCGAGATCCTAAACTTTCGGTGCTCTCTCTCCAGTGCAGCGAGACAGTGATCTAATTGAAGAGCTCTAATGACAGGGTTTTGCATTGGAGCATCACTGTCAGAATGAAGGCTCTCTCATATTAGGCTCTGTCTACATTTTAGAGCGTCTCTTCTCTTGTTTTTTTTTCTGTGACTGCTGTCTTCGGATGCTTTGTTTTAAAGAGATGTGTTAAAAATTATGATTCAAAGTCAATTTATACTGAATGCATCCATTGGTCATTAAAATGAAACTGATATTGCTTAAAAAAACAGAAGAGGACATGAATGTTACCAAAAAGTGGAGGAAAACATTGAAAGAATGTAGAAGAGAAGCTGTCACTCAATATAGTATCTCTAGGAATGAGTCCCAGGAAGACGTTGGAAAACTAATAGAGTTTGTTTACTTTAAAATGTGAATGGTGAATTATTAAATTGAAATGATGGTGATTGGCATTGTTGGTTGACAGAAGTAGTGATTAGGGGTGGGACTCTTAAGGCACTTCAGGATCCGATCTGATCCCAGTGGTCATGATCCGATTCCAAAACTATTATTATCCTAGTTTAAAGTAAAAATACTTTAATTTTTGCTGCCAGTTTATCAGTAAGTGATGATTTTGATCTAATTGAAGAGCTCTAATGACAGAGTTTTGCATTGGAGCATCACTGTCTCTCATATTAGGCTCTGTCTACATTTTAGAGCGTCTCTTCTCTTGGTTTTTTTTTCTGTGACTGCTGTTTTCGGACGCTTTATTTTAAAGAGATGTGTTGACAATTATGAATCAATGTCAAATTATACTGGATGCATTGGTCAATAAAAAGAACCCGATATCGCTTAAATGAAATGACAAAGGACATGAATGTTACCAAAAAGTGGAGGAAACGTTGAATAACATTTATAGGAGAAGCTGTCATTTAATATAGTAGCTGTAGGAATGAGTCCCAGGAGAAGACAGAGAACTAATAGAGTTTGTTTACTATTAAAATGTGAATGGTGAATTATTAAATTGAAATGATGGTGATTGGCATTGTTGGTTGACAGAAGTAGTGATTAGGGGTGGGACTTTTTTAGGAGTTCATGATCCAATTTGATCCCAGGAGTCATGATCCGATTCCAAAATGATTATTATGCTACTGTTTTTCTTTTATTTACTGTAACTAATCTCCAGAAAATCTAGAAACAGGGACTCAGCAGCTGGTCTAAAACAGGATGGGGAGCAGATAAAATCAAATTCTATGTATTACTTAAAGACTCTGGGCTCTATCATACCCGGTGCAATAAGGCACAAGACGTGTTTGGTGTGATTTGTTGCTATTTTCAGACCAGCACAACAGTTATTTTTTTTTACATTTTGCACCACATTGTTTAAACAGCAAATCCATCTGCGCCACTCTCTGGACTCATGGGTGTGCCGGTCTACAAAGGAGGTGTGTTAAGGCGCATTGTTGGCGTGTTGCTGTTTAGAGGAACTTACATAGACCACACCACTGATCAACTAAAAGCTGCTCTAAAAATCCAGCGCAGAGGGCGTTAGCCTATGCAGGTCTGAACGCTCATGCTGCGTCCACACGAGACGTGGAAGAAGTGTCAAGCACGAGTGATTTACATGTTAAGTCAATGCAAAGATGCGAATAGACATCCTGCAGTGAGAATTGCGTGAATGACGCTGCGCGAATTGAGCGTTTTGCGCGTTTGATACGCTTAATGCGCGGATCACTCCAGTTCGAAAATCTGAACTTCAGCGGACATTCGCACCGCATTAACCAGTCAGGAGCTTGCTCTTGTGGGGGTGTGATTATGACATAGCACCTGTTGTTGGTGTCCCTGGGCAACGAAGCTACAGTCACCGGGCAGACAGAAGCCCTGCCCATGACGTGAATCAGCGTCTGTTCTGAAGTGATTTTGACAAGCGAATGAAGCGAATAAACTTAAAATGTTGACGCGTCTGTTTACGTTTGAATAGCACGATTTATCCGCGCGTTCTGCGTCTGGTGTGAACACAGCATCACACATTGCTGAATACACACAGGATGTACAGCAATACACAAGGATTAAAATATTACAAACATTATTATTTTGTACATGAATATAAACACCACTGCCTCCATGCCTTCTTCACCTCGAGGGGCTTTACCAGTTTATTCATGATAAACTGTATCTGTATAATGTTATTATTATTAGTAGTATTACTGATTATATGCAGATTTATATTTGTTTTAATAAACACAAGTGTAGATTTGTCCAGCTGTGGGGTTTTGGAGACGTCTGCATCACCATATGGGGCATAAGAACAGGACGTGTGTTTGGATATAACTCAGTTGTTTGAGCACACTTCATTATTATTGTTTATTTATTCCTTTGCTGGAGATTAGAACTGAGTTTAGAAATAGTTTAGACACAAATCTTTGTGCTTAACAAAGGAAATTAAATATGTGGGCTAATGGATGTGTTCAGTGTCCACTGTTTAGGAGTAAAGAGTAAAAGTAAAGAGAAAGTAAAGAGGCTGAATGGAGGAGGCTCGTTCTTTATCCTCACGCTGCAGATGCTCAGTTTTTACACCTACAGAGTTTGTCATGTAAATAGCAAATGCATCATGAAGCGACTCAACTGAATCTAAAGGGAATGAGAGACGAGACTCTGATTGGTTTAATGCAGGTTATGCTCAAAACACACTCAGAACTCATATCACCCTGTTAGACCAAGCGCCGGGAGTGTTTTTTTCCATCCTTTGCAAAAGTGAATAGCAAAAGTGGATTCGACTTTGCACCTAGATCAAAAATAGAGCTCTAAAAGTAAGAAAAAGAATATATATGGGAGCGGTACAGGAGTGGAGTCATTTTACCAGGACCAGGATGGAAGAGGATTATTTTTTTAACTTTGCTCTGGGAGTAGGATGGGACAAGATTTCTTTCTGTGGTAGTAGGATGGGAAAGGAGTGAAAATCCACTCCCGTGCCATCCTCTACCTTCTGTCACCAACAACCAAGAAAGTCACCTTTCTTCCCCTTTCTGATGCTCACTTTGACCTGCAGCAGATCGTCTTGACCATGTCTACATGCCTAAATGCATTGAGTTGCTGCCATGTGATTGGCTGATTAGAAATGTGCGTTAACAGTTGGACAGGTGTACCTAATAAAGTGGCCGGTAAGTGTACTTCAGCATTTCGTCTGGCGGAGAAGAAGAAAAGCTGGTCGCAGTTATAGTTTTACACAAGTTATCATTTTACCAGACTAAAATGTATCTCCGAGAACTTCACTTTCTGAAAAATGCTGACAAAAGGAGTCGGGACAAACACGCTTCTTTTCTTTTTTGTTATTAATGAAAATACAATAAGAAATACTTCAGGGGGAAAGGAACTAATTAGAGCGCAGATCAAAGAGTGTGTGTAATTCAGCGTCTGAAAGAGGAAACAAACACAAAACACTACCGCTGTTTCCAAATTCTCTCAAACATGTTTTACAGACACGATTGTGGTATAATGATAGTGTCCTAAAAACTCAAAAGGGTGTAACGCGGATGTCGTACAGACAGTTAGATTAGCACACAACAAACTTTCCCCTCTATAATATCTCCGTAAACGGAGCAGCAATCAATTATCTCCTATCATAAATGTTGTCTTAATCCGAAGCTGGCAATCAAAAGTGAAGATATCTTGTAAATTAATGATTCCATTAATTAGAGAGAGCGATTAGCATATCAATTAAGCGGAGATGCAGATGGATCCTGCGGCCGCTCTGAGGGAATTGCACATTTAATCTGCTCCGTCATTCCCAATAACGCTGCTGAAACTCACACGAGCGCGAGGGGTGTGTGAGCTGTCAATTCACATCAGCACACACCGGCGTTAAGCTAACGTTGCAGAAACACTCAAATAACCCGCCGCATTTCACTTCTGCCTGTAATGCTGGAGGATGAGCGCACGCTTTATCATCAATTACTAGCAGATATTTCAAGCAGATTAAATATTGCACCGTTTATTTCTACACGCATGGTCTCAAAAGGAGTCCAGGCGTAAGAGTGGAAGTGTTCAGGGATGTATTTTCTTTTTTACAGCTTCTGTTAGTTTTCTTAAAAATTAAATATATTTTTTTGACTGAATTTTGTCCTCTCATAATAAAACATGTCTGGTTTCTGTGCTAAATACCAATACCTGTGAAATAAAATAAAAAAAAATAAAAAAATAAAATAATTAAAAAGATATAAATAAAAAAATTTAATAAAATAAAAATTATTATATAAAATAAAACAAAATTTAAATTTAAATAAAACAAAACAAAATAAAATATGAAAAAAGAAAATATTATAAAAATATATATATATATATATATATTTATATATATATATAAATAATTAAAGTTAACTAAAACAAAACTCATAAAAAATATTATGAAAAAATATATAATATATAAAATTAAATAAAAATATTAAGAAAATAAAAATGTTAAATAAAATATATAAAAATAAAATAAAAATTACAACAAAATAAAACAAAAATATAAAATAAAATAAAATAAAACAAAAAATAAAAAATACAAATACAAATAATATATAAAATTAAAAAACTAAATAAAAATTAAAATCTTTTAAAATTAAAATAAAAGAAAATATATCAAAGAAAATAAAAGCGTACAGATCATTCTTATTATTTTCTATAATGTCTGGGCTATATTGGAATTCAACCATTTATTCATTTTCATTTTGGCTTAGTCCCTTTATTAATCTGGGGTCGCCGCAGCGGAATGAACCACCAACTTATCCAGCTTATGTTTTACACAGTAGATGACCTTCCAGCTGCAACCCATCACTGGGAAACATACATACATAATCATTTACACACATTCACTAAGGACAATTTTAGCCTATCCAATTCATCTGTACTGCATGCCTTAGGACTTGTGGGGGAAATCGGAGCACCCGAAGGAAACCCACA
>CAIGQZ010032523.1:992035-999569 GCA_903798205.1 Danio tinwini
ATCTTTTTAGCAAAGCATACACTCAGTGCATTACATAGCGGTATGACGCATGATGTGCCCCACACAGGATTATGTTCTTGTTTACATACACTATGAACAGCAGCTACGCTAATTATTCTCCTTATTCTGTATTTCCACCTGGGGGTACTCATCTCGAGGCCCTCAGACTATGCAGCACCACTGATGCGATCCAAGACCAGCGACGAGACGATCCCAAGGTTTTCATAATCCTGGACCAGGCTGTAATCCTGAGCTGCTGCTGTGGTGGTCATGATGGAGAGCATGAGACTGATTCCTGTGATGCTCCAAGGACAGACGAGTCTTCGCTGAGGTCCAGCTTCCTGCGCCTAGACTGCAGCTCTGCACAAGACGTTTGGCCATAGGAGAAATGGTCGTGCCCAACTGAGCCTGGTTTCTCTCAAGGTTTTTTTTTTTTAAATCTTCACTTTGGTCAATTGGTGAAGTTTTTTCCTCGCCGCTGTCTCCACTGTCTTGCATGGTTCGGGATCTGTAGAGCTGCACATCGATGGAATTGTTCTTCAGCATGTGTGTGTGTGTGTGCGTGTGTGTGTGCATGTTTGCGCAGGTGCCAGTGTGTGTTAGGATTAGGTTAGTGTGTGTTAGTTAGTATTAATGTGTTAGGGCTAGGTGTGTGTGTGTATGAGGTTTTGCATGCAATAATGTAAGTGAGTTTGTGCGTAATTCTGAACTTGTTGTGTCTGTGTGTACATGTGTGCGCGCAGGTGTGTTTGTGCAGGTCAGAAAGTATGTATGAGTTATGTATGAAAGAGAATGTCCATGCATGTGTGTGCATGTCAGTGTGTGTGTGTTTGCATGTCAGTGTGTGTGTGTGTGCATGTCAGTGTGTGTGTGCATGTCAGTGTGTGTGTGTGTGTGTGTGTGTGTGTGTGTGTGTTTCTGGAATCTCAGTATGTCAAGCAGGCCAGCGGTGCCACCTCACTGTGGACTAATTAACCCTGACAATACTGCTGTTTAATTTCCTATTTATATGTATCAAAGCAAATGGAGCTCCTTTATTCCGGCCCGTCGCCGAGGATTTATCAATCAAATCAAGCGCTGGAAATTGGCTGCGTGTGTCATCGCACAATCCCACAGGAAAAAGCCCAGAGTTTATCTGCTGGAGATCTCGGTGACACCGCAGAGACAGATGCGCACTGACGGGAAACATAATAGACGGCGTCTTTGTGCCGGTGCTCTTCCCAGTGTTTAGATGCTTTATCTTTAGCCATTAATGAGGCAAGAGCATAATGTCTGTCTGTCACGTGTGTTTAACACTTGTAATTACACACAGAAGGTTATGTTACAATAATACACACTCATATTCTGCAGAATGGAGCGTGTTCTCAGTGCAAGTATGCAGATCATCTGTATGAATAAAACATTTGCTAAAACAAAGCACGCTGAATGGTGCTCCACAATAAAACTGGAAGTAATAATCAACTATAAATAAGAATCTTCTTGGTTAGCAATTAGGGGCTGCGTGATTAATGGGGGGAAAAAAAAGATTGCAATCTCGATTCGACCCTCTATATCAGAGCTATTCAATTGGCGGCCAGCAGGCTGAACCCGACCCCCGAGGCAATTTGTTTCGGCCCTCCGAACAGTGTGAGCAAGACATCAAAAATAAATTTAGTTCAGTCGAAAAACGGCCGCTATAATTATGAAGTGACGTGCGTCTGTTTAATACAGCATGAGCTGCAGTTGAAGGCTGCGCAGAGCGTGAGTCACCTGACATTAAGAGAGTGAGTGGCATTTGGATATGTTTGTAAAAAAGGCCTTCTGTACAATGCACTGATATCGTTATTAGGGATGCGATAGTTAGCTGGTTTCACTATTAACTGCATTTAACTTCATTACGGTTAATTAATCGTAAAAGCTTCTCAACGCCATGGAACAAAACTGCTGCAACTAAACAAAGTTATGCCAACTGTGCGCTAGTTCCAAGCTTATACCGAGGCTAATGCACATTGGATTAACTATAGCAGCAGGCCGTTCACAAATTGCGTCTTTTCCACACGCAAGTTCGTTATTTCCAATGGAGACGTGCGCATATTGGGAGCGGTGCACGCACGGCTCGTAGAGCGGACCTCCAGGTGCACATAAGGCCCGTTTCCACTGAGTGGTACGGTACAGGTCGGTACGGGTCGGTATGCTTTTATGGCCGTTTCCACTGTCAAAAGCGTACCGAACCGATCCGTACCGTACCACTATTTCGGCACCCTTTCGAAAGGGTACCAAAGACGAGAAAGAGTACCCAAAGGTGGAGCTACACGCGCAGCTGAACGCTGATTGGTTTACAGAGATACGTCACAATCTCGTGGAGCTAGCCAGAATTAAAACAATGGAGCCGCCATGTTTTTAAATGCACAGCCGAGACAACTATATGCATATAATAACGATACATGGATGACCCGGGCTCAAAACAAACCTTGTCGTTGTCTTGACGAACAACCACAAAGCCAAGAATCTGCCGTGTCCTGTTGTTGTTTTATGAGGCCGTCTAAAAGTGCGAGCGGTTTTCACTTTCTCCAGGGAGCTCGCGTTCGCGTCTAGATTTGATATAACGAACTTCTTGAGCTGATAATAATAACAACGTGCGTGTGTGATTAATGAAGCGTCTTCGACATCTGATCCATTCAGAAAGAAAAGGACAAACGCGAGAGTGAAGCGCAGAAAAAAAAAGGAGAAGCCCGACAGGATTACAAGGATTGCCGAACTCAAATAAGGACTAAATGTCTGCTGTGTGTCGTTTATCTGTAATTGGTAACATATCAGAGACTGAAAGGGTCTGTATGTGTCCATATATGTTCATTTATTTATTTATTTTATATAATTGCAGACGTTACAGTAGGCTGTAACACTGTCACACTGTCATTGATCTGCAGTTATAATCAAATCATGTTGATAGAAATGTTAGTAATAAACATTTATAAACAAGTGTTAATATGTTTAAAGCATCTGTTTTGTTAGAAGAGCTTCTTATATAATGTGAGCGACCTGTACAGCTTTACTGTAGACATTTATTCGAGCGAGAATGGCGTCGACTGAAACTCTCTGTAGTACACCACGCCCACCAAAAGGGTACCCTTTGTAGTGGAAACGCAAGCCTGATAAAGGTGACCCGTAACGAGCCGAACCGTACCGTACTGTACCACTCAGTGGAAACGAGCCAATAGTAGACATGATCTCATGTTGTAGCGGTGAGAGTTGTGTGAAGCTTTATTGACGAATTATTACAAATTATTAAAATGATTATGCATGTTTGAATGCAGATGATAACAACAGTTCATTTAGGGTTAGTGATAGGGTTAGTGTAAGTTGACATGTACTTGTATAGTCAGTTAAATGTCTGCTGAAGGAGCGGTATCAGCAGATAGTAAGCAGACAGTCTACTAATACTCAAATGGACCATCAAAATAAAGTGTTACCACAAATGACAAACATATGTCCCAAACACAATAATTCATCATACGAATTATGAATCATGAAATATGTATTCTGATGTCATCGCTTTACTGTGCATTAATGACCAGGACAAATTTAAAGTCTGTTCAAATGTAAAGTCCTCCATTCCAAGTCTATACAACAGTAGAGCTACACATATCAGCCTGATATTATTAGTGTTGTTTAACCATATGACTGAGAATATCAATAATGATAGCCTACTCATATTAACCTTTATTTTACATCTACAGAATTATGAGGAAAATCCTGACAAACAAAAAAAAATTAACATTCCTGTTTTAGGCAGAATCGTGCAGCAATCAACATATTAATGTAATTTAATTACAAGATTTAAAGGAGCAGTTCACCTTTAAAAGTATTATAAATTACTATTTAAATATATTATTATTACAATTTTTAATAAACCCTACAATATACTGCATTTTTTGTTTTAAAAATATGAACCATTACAATGTGTGGGAATTATTTGCAATTTCATTAATAAATCATAATTTCAAACACAAGTACACATCAAATGATGTTTTGCATGCATGCAATTTTTTATATTGCTTAGTAATAATTAGGGTAGGGGTGACGAGAAGTTCACTTGTTCGAGTCTCGGCTGGCTCAGTTGGGGTTTCTGTGTGGAGTTTGCATGTTCTCCTCATGTTGGTGTGGGTTTCCTCCAGGTGCTCCGATTTCCCCCACAGTCCAAACACATGCTCTATAGGGGGATTGATAAACTAAATTGGCCATAGTGTACGAGTGTGTGTGTGTGCGTGTGTGTGTGTGTGTGTGTGTGTGTGTGTAAGAGAGAGAGAGAATGACTGTGTATGGGTGTTTCCCAGTACTGGGTTGCAGCTAAAAGGGCATCCAGTGTGTAAAACATACGCTAGAATAGTTGACGGTTCATTCTGCTGTGGCGACCCCTGATAAATAAGGACTAAGCTGAAGGAAAATGAATGAATGAATGAATATAATAAATCAAACATAAAAATTTTCTGTCATTCATTCCTGAATTTTGTTTAGATGATATTTTGAATGTTAATAAATGATCAGTTTTGGATTTAATAGACCGTGTAGAAACACTGAGGGTCCTGTCACGCGGCACAATAAGGCGCAAGACATATTTGTCGAGATTTATTGCAATTTTTAGACCAGTGCAGCTCTAATTTTCACATTTTGCAAAACAGCAAATCCATTTGTGCCACTCTGTGGACTCATGGGTGTACCAGTCTATAAAGGAGGTGTGTTAAAACACATTGTTGGTGCGTTACGTTTTTGAGGAACTGAAATAGACCGCACCACTGATCATCTAAAAGCTGCTCTAAAAACAATTAAAGGAATAAAATATTACAAACATTATTATTTACTACACGAATATAAACATCCACTGCCTTCTTCACCTCGGGGGACTTTTTCAGTTTATTCATGATAATACAGCTGATAATAATAACAACATTATACAGATGCAGTTTATTGATTATCTGCAGATTTATATTTGTGTTAATAAACACTAGTTTAGATTTGTCCACCTGTGGGGTTTTGGAGACGTCTGCATCACCATATGGGGCATAAGAACAGGACGTGTGTTTGGATATAACTCAGTTGTTTGAGCACACTTCATTATTATTGTTTATTTATTCCTTTGCTGGAGATTAGAACTGAGTTTAGAAATAGTTTAGACACAAATCTTTGTGCTTAACAAAGGAAATTAAATATGTGGGCTAATGGATGTGTTCAGTGGAGTGAGTTTCCACCGTCTCCTCACTCCACCAATGTAAAGGAGTAAAAGTAAAGTAAAGAGAAAGTAAAGAGGCTGAATGGAGGAGGCTCGTTCTCTCACTAGTGAAGAGTTCAGTTTTTACACTTGCAAAGTCCGGCATGTAAATAGCAAATGCACCATGGAGCGACGCAACTGACTCTTAAAGGGAATGAGAGATGAGGCTCTGATTGGTTTAATGCAGGTTATGCTCAAAACACACACAGAACTCATTAAGAGATAAACACAGCCCTGTTAGACCATGCGCCGGGGCGCAGAGAGTATTTTTCTGTCTTTAAAATAGCAAAAGTGGATTTAGACATGACTTTAATGCTTTTGTGCCATGTTCTTTAGACTTTGTGCCTTAATTGTTAAAATAGAGCACTGAGGCATTTATTACAATCTGATTAAAAATATAGATTTTAATATTCTGTTAAATTGATCAAATGTATGTATATATATATATAAATAATTCAAGAGACCAACAATTTATTTTGTATCAATTGTTATTATAACTAATGAAAGGTAAAACTGAGAGCCCTAATTATTATCATTATTTTCTGCTCCAGGATTGGCCAGCCCAGTCACCAGACATGAACATTATTGAGCATGTCTGGGAGTAAGATGGAGGCGTTGATGATGAATCCAAAGATGAACTCCAACTTGCATATACCAAATGAAGAAATAAAACCTACACTTTTAACTGATAATAAAACATCAACAAACTCAAGCTATAAATAAAAACTACATTCCAACGAAACTAAAATAACACTGAAAATAAAGTTAGAAACTATGACAAAAACTCAGTGAGGAGCAGTTTATACACTGTAGGCCTGTTATTTGAGACTAAACCGGCATAGTTATAATGTGTGTAAGTGCTGTCTTTGTGAGTATACAGCAGTCTGTTTTGCATGTACAGTATGAAGTGACAGCCTCCTCTACAAACACACACACATGGTAGTGCATGAGACCTCACTAACCTCCAATTTGCAGCAGTTTAGTTCACGTGTCAAATGAGTGTGTGGTGGTGACATGACAGGTCTAAATGGTGGAAAAATACCAGTGATAAATGGTCAGCCGCAAGGGCGGATGCTCATACACACACACACACACACACACATGACATGCAGCGCAGTGTCACGACAATGTCGCTGTCACAGGTGTCAGGATGTGTGCTGTGCTGTCAATCACTCACTCTGTCTCTCTGACAGCGCTGACAGACAGACAGACAGACAGACAGATAGACAGACAGACAGGCTCAGAGTGAGTGAAAGTGTCAGGCCAATCATTGAGCAGAACAGTCAGCGTGTCACTTCTGCTCTGACTCTCACCTGTTTCCCGACCGCCGCTTCGTTTGCCTGGAGACTCCAACACAAAACATGCACACGCAAACCAGTCAAATTATTTTCGTCATCTTCATTTTGCCCCGTTTATGAGTAAGATAATAAATAAATAATAAAAATAATAATAAATAGATAATAAATATCAAATCATTCTTTAATTGACACATTACCAGCAGCATGTATGATAGTGTGCTCCAGGCAATGAGGAATATAATCAAGACGTTTAACAAATAATAGCGAACATGCACTTTTACAAAATATGCACACTGTATAATACACTATACACACACTAAAGAATGCTGGGTTGTTAAAAGGCAACTGTTGGGTTAAAAAGTGTATTTTAAAATTAATCAAAAACAGTTAACCCAATGCTACTACTCTTGGATTTAAAAATATATATATATTTATTTTTATTTATTTAGTTTACAACACAGAACAAGCACAGAAGCCAATGGGTGGGCAGGTTTTGAGGGAGTGCTTTGATGGGCAGGATATTATGGGCAGGTTATGTCGGATGAGTTGTGATGGGCGGGTTATGATGGGTGGGTTATGATGGTAAAGTTATGATAGGAAAGCTATGATGGGAAGGTTATGATAGGCGGGTTTTGATGGGAGGGGTTTGAAGGGCAGATTATGAGCAGTTTATGATGGGGCAGTTATAATGGGCTGGTTTTGATAGAGGGTTTTGATGGGAGGGGTTTCATGGGAAGGTTATGATGGGCAGGGTTTAAAGGGCAGATTATGATGAGCTGGTTATGATGGGGCTGTTATGATGGGTGGGTTATGATGGGAAGGTTGTGATGGGCAGATTATTATGGGCGGGCTATGATGAGCGGGTTATTATGGGCAGGTTATGATGGGTGGGTTATGATGTGAAGGATGTGATGGGCAGGTTATGATAGACAGATTTTGATGGTTGGGTTATGTTGAGCAGGTTATGATGGGAAGGTTGTGATGGGCAGGT
>CAIGQZ010032523.1:1147902-1164106 GCA_903798205.1 Danio tinwini
GCTGAATCCTCTTCAGCTACCCCAAAGGCTCTTTTAAGAGCCACCCACGTTCTCGAAATAAGAGTTTTAAATTTTTCTTTATACATGCATGTGTATGTTTTCAGTTACTCATTATTTGGATAATATTTACACTATTTTATTGACCGTTTTAACTTTACAATTTGTAATTTCTACTAGAATCATAAGATTAAGCAGCATAGTACAGGTGTGGAGAACTTTAAGCACAGACTGCTGCGGCACCTATTTGGCTCTGTAATGTATGGGAAAATTTTATATCAAATATTTTTTTTAATATCAGTAAATAAATGAAGAATTTTGATATTTCATATTGAGTCTTAGAAGAGAAGCACCTGAATAAATGCTCGAAAATGAATGAACAATATCTTATTTTTCTCACTCTCATGTCATCAAAACCGGTTTTCTGCTGTCGACTGATTCTTTGCATGATTTAAGTACCTAAAGTACAGATGCTGTCTTTGATGCTTTAGTACATTGCTAACATTTTGTGTGGTGAGATTTAATTACAATGTTAGTAGGCTTCCATTACACATTCTGTAAATACAAAAACACGTGTATTTCTGTTAATTTAATTGACTTGAAATGAGGAAAACTAATATTTCAAAGTTCAAGCCAATAGAAAGATAATGCATTGATTACAAATTAAGAAGCTTGTGAAAATGATTCACAATAGTCAAGTTTCTGTGAGTTTATTCAAAAATAATGTTAGAAAACATAATATTCATGACAAATATGAACTTAACATTTTATTTGTTACATTTTATAAGATGCACAACTCCATTCTCATATGAAAAATATAAAAAAGAAACGTCTTTCAATTTCCATATACACATTAAAATTCAGGGGTCATTACATTGTTTCTTGAGCAGCCCCAAACATTGGAACAATATTAAATGATGATATATATTTGCTTTTATTCAGTCAAATACTCATCATAAAAATATCCATATCTTAGTAGATGATAATGTACAAACAACACTATGTGATAAACAATAAAAAAATGTAGTTATCTGAAAAATAATCCAGATTAAGAGAATAGGCTTTTTGAACTGTTGGCTCACATGCTGTTTTGCTTTTTTGATTTATTCCATTTCGATGGTTTCCTTCAATTACCGTTCTTATTTAATTTGGAGAAAGTGTCCTGTTGTGTTCTCTGATCTCTACAAAAAAAACAGAGATACATTTTCACATTAAATTGAATTCAGTACAACATTTAAGACATGGACAGCTCAATAATCATTTACACTTCACACTAAAAACACGAAACGGATTCATGTGAACATCATCAGTGCAATAAACTATACATAAAACTCAACCATTTTTCTCGGTTGTAATAGACTGTTGGACTGTAAACAGCCTTATTTCGGATCATGCTTAACAATACTATTAAAAGTACATACTGAGTGACTTGGTTCACTTTAAAATACTTTTTTTTTAAGTTTCAAGAGGTAAACTCTGCTGCTTCTTTCATTATGCCAATAAATGGGACGTAAAAATGGTATTGGGAGCATTTAACACTGTATATAGCACATAATCAGTACCTGAGGTGATCATTGTCGTAGTAGTTCAAGCTGTTGTTTAGCCGCGTGAACTAGAAAGTTACAGAGTAGGCACATTAGTCAGGCACACTCGCTCCTGTTGGTATGGTCAATCTGGCAACCTGTATTTGCGTGGAGTAATCATCAGAGGGGCCAGGTGAAAACATGTTTTGAATTTGAACTGCAATACCTAGTTCAACCACTGGGGGTTAATCTTACACAGCATCTTTAGGGGTTGACTAGTCACGATTACCACGTCAGGTGCATATTTTTTGACATAAAATGCATCTTAGATTTGTGTTTGCCATTTTAAAAGCGGTGGATTCTTATTTTAAGACTATCTCTTCGCATTTGGGACAGTTATCTTTTAGACTTTATGGATCTTATATTTGCACGCACGGCTCGCGACACTTTTAAAAACAAAGGAAAACATGAAATTGCGTCATATGTGATTTTGTTACTGACCTTAATTCTTCCTTCAGTCTCTTGAGTTTGTCAGAAAGTCTTTCATTTGTCACATCCAGGGGTGAGTTTGGGACAAACCAGCTTGTTACACATTTAAACATCACCACTACATGCTGATTAAAGAGGAAGATTAAGACAGTAGGTGAGTATATTTTTTAGGTACCATGTTTTGTGAATCCTGTTTTCATTTTTGCGTCAGTTCACCTCAAACAAAATGATAAAGACTAGCCGCGATGCCAGAATGACCCAAAACTGATTGGTTAAACTGAAGTCTTCACTACTTCTGTAGTCTCGATACCTGAAAACAGGAGACACACATAATACACAGGAAAGAGTTATTAAGACGTAAATAGAGTCTAAACTATAAGAAAGCTCTGAAATGGAATACAAAATTAATTAAATAAAAAGGTAATGGCATCAGTTTTCCAAGAGTCTGTATCTTCCAAATGAGTAGCTCTGAAGATGTCTGATTGATTAACATTAATATTACCTGCAATGTGTCACAATTTCGCCACTGTCAGTGATCAGCTGATTGGGTTTGAAGTCTTCGCTGACTCTCTGGTCACTTACATTAGCGACGGACAGAGTGTTGTTGATGTATCCAACCATACAACTGAGAAATAAACAAACATGTTTGACTCTCTTGTGGTTCTGCATGCATACTAATTACGCAGATGTGAATATATCAAACTCACTCCACACCAGCAGGATTGCCACTGGCACAAGGCCCGTAGTAGTACTGGTAAACCAGACGGGGAATGAAATCAGAGGATATACCAATGACCAGTCCATTAGCAATGACCGCAAGCACACTGATGGCCTCCAGCACATCCGTCCAAACACCTAAAATGTAAGAAAAAATGGCATATTATACAGTTTCCCAGATTGTTTTCCACCCTCTACTTATAAATACATTTGTAATGCTGCATGAATGACTATATACACTGGGGGAAATGTTTCTTTCCTGGTAATAATATTTCTAAAGGAGCTGTTGACATGGGATTGAACCAGATTTTAGTAAGAACCCAAACAAAAATAAAATAAAATTAAGAATAAAATGTAAAAATCTTGATGCTTCTGTGGGTCTCGTCTATCAAATCTGAGCTTTATTTTGTATTTTATATTGGATTGGGATCGGGTGATTGGCTGGGCCATTCTACAGCTTGATTTTCTTTCTCTGAAAGCATCTGAGAGTCTCCTTGGCTGTGTTTTGGATCACTGTCTTGATGAAATGTCCATCCTGGTTTTATCTTTATCCTCCTGCTAATGTAGATGTTGGAATGAAGCAGCTGATATTCATTTACACTGAGGAAGGGCAGAGGGTTGCTGAAGAACTACTGAGAGGTTTCAGCTGCTGTCTGGGCTTTCACTGCCGGACTACACCTCCCTTTTTTCATGTGTTTTCTGTGTCATTTCAAGAGTTCACACTTAGCTGATGATTGATTATAAGCAAGTTTGGCATGCTGTCCCGGGAGAGAGCCCTGAGCTCCCTCCCGTTTGTGGGGCGAGAGGGGAGCTTTGAGCTCAGGTAGATCTTGAGAACTTCCCCCTTTTGTAAGAGTTGATGACAGAAAATAGTTGCTGCGGAGAGATATGCTGATGGATAAAAGTTTGACTAGTGCTAAATTTAGATTGTTCAATTAACTTGTAGTGCATGTTTTTGGAACGTGGGAGGAAACTGGAGAACCCGGGGGAAACCCACGCAAGCACGGGAAGAACATGCTAACTTCACACAGAAACGACAGCCAGTCTGTTAAAGGACTTGAACCGGTGACGTTCTTGCTGTGAGGCCGCAGTGCTAGTCACTGGGCCACCGTGCCGCCCTATGAAAGGAAAAGAGGAGGAGTAGGGGTGGAAGGGGGGATTCTTTAAACGAAGATGACTGTAGTAAGAAACCCTGGCTCTTTATAGTGGGTTGGAAATCATCTGATTGATTGGTCATACATGGTTAATGCATGACCAGCCGTGTTCAATCATAATCACGTGATCCTCTCGAAATTAGTTTATGAATAAACTTCACTTCATTTTATTACACGTAACTTCATTTGTAAACTAATTAGTTTTGTTTGCTTTGCATATATGGATTTCTTTGGTTGTTACCAACACCAGCTGAAAAGTCAATGGCACCTTTTGAAATATGTTTTCTGAGAAAAATGATGACAGGTTCAATCATTATTTCCCCCACTTAAATTTCTTAAAAAAATAATATGGACAGAAATGTGCCGTTCAAACATATTGGATCGGATGCCAGTTTTCTACACGTTCATTCATTTTTAGTCTTAATAAAAAGTCTAAAACGTACTTTAGTTAAAATTACATAATGGTAGTGTAAAAAAATCAGTTTCAAAAAATCAGTAAAAAAATATTGTAATTGATAGTCCAATAATCACTTATTCCCTCACCAATATCGTTGGCCTTTGTTGGCACTAGCCTGCGTTCAAGGCTGACCATCTTAATGGCATCCAGACGGATCTCAATAATGTTGTTCAGAAGAGCCAGCAATGGGGCCAAAGGAAATGCGGCTACAAAGATAGTAGTGAAACTGAACTGCATCACTGTGGAGGCAAAGAAGACCAAAAAGATCAGAAATCTGTGTAAAAAAAGCTAATATGCTAACCCTGCTGAAAAATACAGATTTAAACCAGCCTAGGATGGTCGGCTGGTATTAGCTGGTCAACCAGTCTGGTTTTAGAGGGGTTTTGGCCATTTCCAGGCTGGTTTTTAGCCATTTCCAGGCTGGTCTTAGCTGGTCAGGCTGGTAAATGACTAGCTAAAACCAGCTTGACCAGCCAAAACCAGCTATGTCCAGCTTAAACCAAAGTTGGTTTTAGCTGGTTTTAACTAGTCATTTTCCAGCCTGACCAGCTAAGACCAACCTGGAAATGGCCAAAACCCCTCTAAAACCAGGCTAGTCGACCAGCTAAAACCAGCCGACCAGCTTAGGCTGGTTTAAGCTGGATTTTTCAGCAGGGAATTGTTGTTTGTGAGTGTAAAATGTCAAGGATCTACGTTTTTTCTGCAGAAAGCAGTGATTCTAAACCACCCAAATAAACTTGTCAGTCATTTTATACTTGTTGCACAAATTTAGTTCTATATAGACCATTTTGAGGGATGTAAACAAAAACAATGGTCCTTTGGATTCTACAGCTTTCGAGAATCCAAAAAAAGCCACATATTGATAAATAATGTTATGATAGCTGTTTTAATATGAAGTTATGATTGAATTGCCTCTTGTTACAGTTATGAAATAGTTTGATAACAAGCAGGAAATGTTCATGGCCCATTGAGATGACTGAATTGAAATGGTCTATAAAATTATCATAATGCAAGTCTATGCTCTTCTTTTGCATCATGCTAGTCATGATGGCAACATGCTAAAATCATGCTAGTTACATATTAATTCATGCTAGAATCATGCTAACAACATGCTAATTTATGTTAAAAAACATGCTAATTCATTTTGGAATCATGTTATTCACTGTACATGTACATTTGTAATTATGCTTATCTATCTGCACACTTCTGATTATTAATAGCAACCTGTACATACATCCATCTATTGTAAATCTCTGTTCATAGCTAATACAACCTGTATATAATGTTTATAGTACATCCATTTGTGAATATCACCATAGTTTTTCTATAACTGCACTTTATAACTTATACCTACATCCAGGGGTGGACTTAGTGATTTGGGGGCCCTAAGCAATTCCAGGTATGGGGCCCTAGAATTGTTGAAAAATGAACTGTATGTTAAAAAAGGTATGTGTATATATGTATATGAACGCAAAGTGAAGGGCTGGGGGGGGTTTGGGGGCTGAGGGGGGCACTTTAGCCAATGAGGGCAGAGGGGCAGTGGCTCTAGCCACTGAGCCACCTCCCTGTGCATGGTATCCGTATCCCTCAAAGCTGTTTATAATTAAATGCTTAGAGATGGTGTGACCAAAGTCCCTAATCTTTAGTACGTGCCTTTGATGTACCCAATGGCTACATTGTAGCCCGATAATGTCAATAGACTGGACTGTCCTAGCAACTAGCTGAATATAAGGAGGATTAATCAAAAATACAGTACAAATTATACAATTGTGAAATGTTATTGCACTTTAAAATAAGTGTTCAAAAGTAGTTTATCATTTCATTTAATCATTTATTCCAGTGATTTTAATGATGAATTATCAGCTTCACTTCTCCAGTCTTCAAAGTCACATGATCCTTCAGAAATCTGTTTAATATTAATAATAATCATCATCAATATTATAATTATTAATTGTAATAGTAATACATCAATATTGACTGGAGTAATAATTTAATTTGGAACAGCATACAATAAGAGTTAAGGGCAGTTAGGCAGTTATTCCAAATGTTAATAAATAGTATAATTTATTATTTAAAGAAATCTAATGTTAAGTTACTGATGTACAATTAAAATAAATAAGTTTAAAAAACAAGCTCACAAATTATGTCGTATTTCTACTTTTTTCCCCAAATGTTCTCAAAATTCTCCCTATCTGCCTCTACTCTGATCGCTGGCAGACTGGTGTCACTAAAATCTCTGATTGTGAACAACAGCAAGAAAATAATAATAAACGCTCCATTTAAATAATTAAATTTAAAGCAGAAGCAGATGGGTTTGACTGTACAAGGGAGATAACTCATGCCAGCGGTGCTAAATTTGCCGTCGATATGCAGAGGTATGATGATCTGCTCTCAGGCTGCAGTGTGAGAGGCGGCTAGGTAGCACTGTGCCGCCTTTGAGCGCTCTGAGCGGGGGAGCCTAAAAATCTCTAGTAACACCTAAAAACATTCGCTAGTCGCTTTTTTTTGTTGACAATTTGGCACTTGGGGAGTCTGAAAAGTCGCTAAGCTGACAACACGGGCAGGCAATGTATTTGATTGAACTGACGCGCTCACACCTCGCGCATGTGCAGTACAGATGGAATGTTCCATTAATCATGGGGGCCCCCCGGTTTTGAAAAGTAGTAATAATGTTAAAATATTAACAGTTATAGACAGATTTTACAACATATGACAGAAAATGTATAAAAGAGCTATTAACATAGGCTTCTTGGCATTGGTCATACCTGCCAACATTTGTCTCTGAAAATCCGGGAGAAAAAAAAAAAGGGAGGAGGGGGGGGGGGGTAACCTGGTCTGTCGGCAATGCGGGGGTGTTACGCCCCATTCACAGGGGGCGTCAGCTTCAAAGCTTCCCATTCACTTTGAATGGGTGACATCAGGCGTTGCTGAACTGCATTGTGGGTCCGTCAGCCCCGCTTCAGTGGCGTTGATCGCAATTATTTGTTATTTATAAAATTTCCGATTTATTGTATTTTATTAAAGTCTATCCCCACCCCAACCCTAAACCCAACCGTCACAGAAGCCTAAAAACAGTACTGAGTATTATTTATCTTATATATTAAATTACCCAATAAATTGTATTTTTTAACCCCTACCCCCACCCCAACCCTAAACCAACCGTCACAGTACTGTAAAAATATTCATTATTGTTATACAGTCTCATAAAAATGCCGCTATATTATTGTGCATATTGCACTTCCGGCCTGCCGCATATCCAATCTAGACTTTACCCTGCAGAAGTTGGGACCAATGTTGGGACTTTCTCAACTCCTGAAGTGTCGACGGAAGCGCCAGCCAATCAGATTGCTGTATGCAAATACACCAGCTCAGACAGTAGCCGATTGCTGACTAATTTCATTGGCTGACACTGCTATGATGATCGCGTCAGCCCCAACTTCAGACACGCCCTCTGTCAAGCGTTGACGCTGAAGCCCCGTGTGAATGGGGTGTTACAGATTGTACCAATTACCTGAGGAGCGAGGAAAGGGGTTGAAATTCCTGGAGTTTTCCGGGAGAAATGACAAACCGGGAGGTGGGTCTGAAATAGGGCAACTCCCGGAAAAAACGGGAGTGTTGGCAGGTATGGCATTGGTCGGGGCCCCCTAATTCCCCGGGGCCCTAAGCGGCTGCTTACCTTGCTTATATGGTAAGTCCACCCCTGCCTACATCCTGCACTTGCTGTTATTTCCCTCTTGGTTAGACCTAAACTGCATTCCGTTGCCTTGTACTTGTACATGTGTAATGACAATAAAGTTGAATCTAATCTAAAGTACACTCATACACTACGGCCAACTTAGTTAATCAATTCCCCTATAGTGCATGTGTTTGGACTGTGGGGGAAACCGGAGCACCCGGAGGAAACCCACACCAACATGGGGAGAACATGCAAACTCCACACAGAAAGGACAATTGGCCTGGCCGGAACTCGAATCAGCGAACTTCTTGCTGTAAGACAACAGTGCTAACCACTGAGCCGCCGTGCCATCTATTTGTAATCATCCAAAACGAACAGTAATAGTAATTTTCTGAATAGCAAACACCCCTAATAACTGATATCAGCTGCACTACCAAACTGCCTATTGCAGCTTCTGAGAATGGTTTCAAGATCCTTACCCATTTCCAAGAACTCATTAAAGAGGCTGAAGCGGTCGGTTTGAATCAGGCTGTAGTTCCTGTGCAGGTCCTCGAGTTTGCAGTTGTCACAAAGTTCAGATGCCTCCACGGCATTCATGCACTCTTTCTTATAGCACTTCAAACACCGTCTCATCAGCTTTCGGTTCTTCTTTCTGTTTAACCACCGTCTAAACCAGCTGTAGAGAGAGAGAGAGGACACAGCTGTCTGTTCACGATTCTGGCTTCTTAACTCTCCTGTTTGTAGAACATTATGATCAGTTGGGCATTATTAAACATTCATTAATTCATTCATTTTCCTTCAGCTTAGTCTCTTGTTTATCAGGGGTTACCACAGTGAAACAAACCGCCAACTATTCCAGCATATGTTTTACACAGTGGATGCCCTTCCAGCTGCAACCCAGTACTGGGAAACACACTCATACACTACGGCCAATTTAGTTCATCAATTCCCCTATAGCGCATGTGTTTGGGCTGTGAGGGAAACTGGAGCACCAGGAGGAAACCCACACTGACACGGGGAGAACATGCAAACTCCACACAGAAATACCAATTGACCCAGCTGGGAGTTGAACCAGTGACCTTCTTACTGTGAGGCGACAATGCTAACCACTGAGCCACCGTGCCACCTTTATTAAACATTATTATGGTTATTAAGAATTGTAATTAACTTTTAGACAAATGGCTGGATGCAGCCTACACTGACCTACTTTATTATTATTGTTGTTATTATTATTATTATTATTATTGCAGATAAGTAGATGTCAGTTTCACTTAATCTATTATGTCAACGTTTGAGTATTTCATACTATGGATCTATCCCAAATCCCAGTATTAATTAATGAAAAGCACCGACTACACAACGGAAATGAGAAAGTTCTACTTACGGACCAGAATATTCAAAGATATTGTTGAAGGTTTGTTTGAGTACCATGATAATAGACATCTGAATGAACAAATCTGTCAGACATCCGCTTGGGTGACACTGAAATCAAAAGGATGTGATATTGAATAAACATGAGTATAGCTGAAACGGAGGATTTGTTTATAGCACACTGTAGGAAAAAATATAAAGCTCTCACTTCTTCTAGTCTCCATATGCCAGATATCTTCACATATCCTCCAGGGTGACCATTAATTCTGAAATATAATATAATATAATATAATATAATATAATATAATATAATGTAATATAATATAATATAATATAATATAATATAATATAATATAATAAAATATAATATAATATAATATAATATAATATAATATAATATAATATAATATAATATAATAATATAATATAATATAATATAATATAATATAACATAACAAAACATAACATAACATAACATAACATAACATAATATAACATAACAACATAATATAATATAATATAATAACTTTCAGGTTAAATTAAATTAAATTAAATTAAATTAAATTAAATTAAATTAAATTAGCTACCTTCCCAAAAAGAATGCTGTGTATATGAGAGAGGAGAACATCGTAAAGAACTGAAATATGAACATTTTCACTGTGAAGCTCCCTTCGACGGCAGCATGTGAGTACTTGTTCTCTGCAAAATAACAGTACAGTCTTAAGCAGTGTTATTTATCATAAATGAATATATTTTCCATTAAAACTGTCTGATAATGAAAGCCACTGACCTATTTCACTCAGCTTCATGGCTACCATACAATTCACCTGCGTTAAATAATTACAAGGTTACATCTACTGTAATGATTTGACGAAAGCAGATAAACAGCAGTTTAATGCATTGCAACAAACCATGAGGTGGTTGTCTTTAAGTCTTTTATTTTGTAGTTTAGCCTTGTCATCCTGTTCCATGTTTTTTTTTTTTTGCCATGGCATGTTCTTGTATTTTTGGATCAAGTCACTCATTCATTCATTCCTTCATTTTCTATCGGCTTAGTCTGATTTATCAGAGGTCGCCACAGCGGAATGAACCGCCAACTATTCCAGCATATGTTTTATAGAGCGTATGCCCTTACAGTTGCAACCCAATACTGGGAAACACCCATTCGCTCTTACATTCACACACACACACTCAATTTAGTTCATAATATAATACACTACAGCCAATTTATGGCCATCAATTCCCCTACAGCGCATGTGTTTGGACTGGGAAACCGGAGCACCTGGAGTAAACCCATACCAACACAGGGAGAACATGCAAACTCCAAACAGAAATGCCAACTGGCCCAGCCGGGACTCGAACCAGCGATCTTCTTGCTGTGAGGCCATTGTGCTACCCACTGAGCCACCGTGCCACCCAATATAAATATAAAAAGTAAAATATAAAATATAAGATATATAAGAAATATAAGAAGACAGTCTTTTAAAAGTTACCAAGATAACAAAAATGCTAAAGGGAAAAAATAGTTTAGCGTACTTTAAGTAAATTTGCTTCACACACTGTGTGCTGTATTTTAATTGCATTTAGAGCACTGATCATCAATTGGCGGCCCGCTGAGCCATTCAATCCGGCCCGCTGAGACATTCAATCCGGCCCGCTGAGCCGTTCAATCCGGCCCGCAACTGGATTCCAAAATTGTGAGGATCAAAAAGAAAACAGTGGTCCACACTATTAAAGCAAATAAAAATAACAACAGCTGAGTCTCTAGTCAGAATAAGCAGCATTTCTGACTATATTTAGGCTACACTTCGAAATGAGGACAGACTCAGACAGACCATGCGGCGTTAAGCATTTATTGTTTCAAACAGGTTTTAGCGTAAGTGTAGACCGGGTGGGGTGTAGGCGGAGTGCATGACGTGTGTGATGAAGAGCAAGGAGGGATGCAGTGGAGAGAGGTGCGCAACGTATTTGAGGAGCGGAAGGAAGACGAGCGATTTTCAGGAGATTATCATTCATTCGCGGGCATCCGGGAGTCTCTATGCATTTGCGGGAGACTCACAGAACTTCCGGGAGACTTGAGATGTCTGCCTCAGGACTAAAAAAAATAGGAAAAACAATCTGGCACAACTTAAAATAGCATGGTAAATAAATAACCTGGTACCAGAACAAAACAGGTCACAAATAATGTTCGCACATCAAACATTCAGTGGGCTTGAATTCAAATCACGTTAATGCATTTAGTTAGTCTTGGTATTTTGCCCCTCACTTGTTGATATTGTGTGTTTGCTTATGTGTTTAATCCAAAAATTAATATTACTCTCCTTCCCCTTGACCGACCATCTTTAAAAATGTAACATAAAATGGGGGCTTGTTCAGGGTATTAAAGATTCCCAAATCCAAATTAAAGATTCCCCATCAGTCCAAGGCACTCGAAAAGCAGGTGAAAAGGTTATAGAGCCTTTATTGACATGGCTATTATTTTTCACTCGCAAAACACGTGGTTCACGTGATTATATTTAAAAATAAAATGAAAATATTGATGACATCATCTTGCACTTTGAGGCGTTTACAGTTTTTGTCCAATAAAATGCTTTCTAGAATGTGAAGAGTGTGTTTGCTGCACAACATATTTAAAAACAGATTTTGTTATTTCAAGCACTCACTAAATCAAACTTTTTTATTTATTTTACACTGAGAAAATAGTATTATTTTCCCAAAAAATTCACTTTTTTTTCAGAAAAGTAGCGAAAAAGGACCCGTAATGTTGAAGACAATCTATTAGTCCTCCTGTGAAATTGTACAACTTGTCAAATATTTCCTTAGTACTTTTGGAGAGAAGGTTTTATTTTCAACACATTTTTAAAAATTTCTAATAGCTCATTTCGCCGACGCAGTGGCGCAGTAGGTAGTGCTGTCGCCTCACAGCAAGAAGGTCACTGGTTTGAGCCTCGGCTGGGTCAGTTGGCGTTTCTGTGTGGAGTTTGCATGTTCTCCCTGCATTCGCGTGGGTTTCTTCCCACGCAACAGTCTAAAGACATGTGGTACAGGTGAACAGGTAAGCTAAATTGTCCGTAGTGTATGAGTGTGACTGAGTGTATGTGGATGTTTCCCAGTGATGGGTTGCGGTTGGAAGGGCATCCGCTGCGTAAAACGTGCTGGATAAGTTGGCGGTTCATTTCGCTGTGGCGACCCTGGATTAATAAAGGGACTAAGCTGAAAATAGAATGAATAACTAATTTCTTTTGTCTTAGTCAGGATGACAGTATATAATATTTTACTTGTTATTTTGCAAGATACTAGTTGCAATTTAGGGCAGCACGGTGGTGCAGTGGGTAGCACAATCGCCTCACAGCAAGAAGTTCGCTGTTTCGAGCCCCGGCTGGGTTAGTAAGCATTTCTGTGTGGAGTTTGCATGTTCTCCCCGTGTTGGCGTGGGTTTCCTCTGGGTGCTCCGGTTTCCCCCACAGTCCAAACACATGCGCTATAGGGGAATTGGTTAAGCTAAAATTGTCCGTAGTGTACATTTGTGAATGAGAGTGTATGGATGTTTCCCAGTGATGGGTTGCTGCTGGAAGGGCATCCGCTGTGTAAAACATATGCTGGATAAGTTGGCGGTTCATTCCTCTGTGGCGACCCCTGATTAATAAAGTGACTAAGCCGAAAAGAAAATCAATGAATCATTGCAATTTCAAGGCTTAACTAGATTAATTAAGACAAGTCATGAATAATATTGACCTTAGCAGCTTTGTTGAACATTACTTTAGTTGAAAATATTTCTGTGAGCGAACTCTGGATGTTAATTAGCAAATTATGGTTCTTTAGTTTGATGCAAATTAAAGATTACCAGTGTTATGGTACCTTTTTAAACATCCTGTTTCTACAGGAAATGCATGAAAACAGAAAGCACAACTGTGTCTTGTTAAGTCATTTCTTGGGGTGTTTAAAAATAAGGTGTGATGTTCGTGGAGCTTTTACCCGAGTCATGACGGTGATGGTGATGTAGTGAAGCACAGCCCCGAGTATCAGGGCCACTGTCTGGGAATTGTCACCAATGAGCTGCCATTGGCTTTTTTCAGCCAGTAGGACAGTAGCAATGACTCGAAACACAACCAGGGCGTGAGTCAAACCGATGATGATCAGCAACTGAAACACACACACCAACAAAGCCATTTAGCTATGCATACATTAAAATACATCAAATTTCAACTACTTTCCAAGATATAATTTTTATTTTTTATTTTGATGGTTTGTTTGTTGAATTTAAGCTACATTGCATCTACATACCAGCTAATTCTCATTAGATTATAAGTAGACTGGTTGGGGTTAGGGTTAGTGTATGTTGACATGTACTTGCAACGTTTCTTATAGTCAGTTAAATGTCTGTTCAGGAGCAGTATCAGCAGATATTGAGCAGACAGTCTAATACTCTAATGGAGCATCAAAATAAAGTGTTACCTTTTATAGCAAGTCACATTTACAAACAATGGTTTAAATAACTAATAACTCATTTATTTTGTGCTTGCCCTGATGACCTCATTATTTAGCAAAATACTAGTATTCATCTTAACATGCAATTTAAAGGCTTAACTAGGTTAATTAGGTTAACATGTCAAGTTGAGAATTAAGCAAGTCTTTGGAGAACAAAGGTGTGCTCTGTAGACAATTGAGGAGGAGATTATGTTAATCTTAAAAAGAGATAATAATATTTATACAACAGTTCTGTCTGGTTCTTGAATGTGATTGGCTGATAGCCGTGACAAATTAAAGCAAGATCAGCACTCATACAGCCTCTTCACCCGTGTGTATTACTCCGCCCAGATGAGTGGCAAGCAGAGGACTGCAGTTTGACAAACATTGCAGCTGTTGGACAACATAATGTACGTCTGAGGCTTTTTTTTAGATGAGAATGTAGTTGTTTATATTGTGACTATGCAGTTTATTTATAAGGATAGTGCCTATTTTAAATATTCATCATTTCTGAGATTCAGCTTGTTGGCGGCCATCAGCCTGTTATAGTGAGCAGAGCAAAGACGGTTGATGTTTCGCCACAAAATGGCGACAGAGGCTGCACAGTGAGTTCTTAGAGGAGAAAAACTGCATTTATTTAGCGTAAGTTTCAAAGTACAGCTGAACAAATCATTATAAATCAGGTAAGTGACATTCTAAGTCGATCTCTCTCATTTGTATGTTGTAGGGCAGTATCTATACCATAGTAATCTGCTAGTGTTTACTTTTTGAGGGTTAATTATTGTAATCTCCCGATTGCAACAGAGAAATGCTGGGAAATCTCTGTAGACTGATGGCATTTCATGCCGTTCAGCCTTATAATCTTAAAACGTGAGCAAAATCAGCTGTTTTGTCATCATTTTAGAAATTACGCTAGAGAATCATTCAAATATTAACTCTGAAGTGACGTGTGTGAAGTAGCAGAGGTTTCTGCTGATCTGACGTCAGCAGCAGATGTGTATGAACAGTGGAAGAAAGTAGTTCCTCTTAAAAAAAGAGTTTTTGAGACTCTTCGTGTTTGAGTTTCTTTTTTATATACACGATTATTTAGACTCATAACAGTGTTATATGACTGTATATCGTCACTGGTGGGACACTAAAGCACTTGAGTGCCGATATACAGCCTTTGCACTGCTACTCGTGAGATATTGCTCATTTATCATTTTTATAATAACATTTTTATTGTATTTATATATATATAATTTCTTTATTATTTATTTATTTTGTCCAGCCAAAATAAATGGGACTTTTCATAAAAAAATAGTGTTCAGTTAATTAACACTTATTAAAAATATTTTAAAAAATAAAATAAAATTTCACACGAAGGCTAAGGATTTTATAGGCTGTATGAAGTAAATGCTCGTTGGTAAAGTCGATATTGGTTTCTTACCATAAGTGTTACTAAGGCCAGAACTATAGTGGAGCGCAGATAGGAGTGTCTGTGCATCTTGGGTTCACAATCCGCATTGTTTACAATCTCCATGATCAACTCCTCCTGCACGACACAAACACAACTGCACGTTATAATTGATTCTCTTCGTTAACCAGGTTTAAAGCTGCGGAGTGACCTGCCCAAGAAAGCTGCTGCAAATAATACATTACATAAAAATGACATTACACTTCAGAACACGATTGGAAAGTTTAGGTTGAAAGTTTATCCTTTCTGTGTGGAGTTTGCATGTTCTCCCTGTGTTGGCGTGGGTTTCCTCCAGGTGCTCGGGTTTCCAGAGGAAACCCATGCCAACACGGGGAGAACATGCAAACTCCACACAGAAATGCCAACTGACCCAGCCGGGTCAGATAATAGTTGTATAAACTAATTTCTAATAACTCATTTATTTTGTCTTTGCCATGATGACAGTACAAAATATTTTAAAGTCATCTTACAAAATATTAGTGTAACAGAGGCCAGCTAGCAAAGTGCTATGCAGGTAAACCTCACTCCTCTGACCTTTAATGATGCTCTAGCGACAGACACTAAAGGCCATGGTCTTTAGCCTCCTTGTCAGTGCAACCGACTCCCATACAAAGCCGGTCTCAGCTCAGACCTGGTTGGGTGCAGTAGGACCAGTGGGTTACATTAGTATTCAGATTAAAATCAGTGGTGTTTTGCAGGTTTAACTAGGTTAATTAGGTTAACTAGGCAAGTTAGGTAATACTTTTTTTTTTTTAAAGATAATACTTTCTCTAGAAGAAAAATATAATGGAAACATCTGTGAAAATGGTCCTTGCTCTGAAAATAATTTGTTTTCAACTATATATATATATATTTATTTATTTATTTATTTATTTATTTATTTATTTATTTATTTAT
>CAIGQZ010032523.1:1167763-1184587 GCA_903798205.1 Danio tinwini
TGTGTGTGTGTGTGTGTGTGTGTGTGTGTGTGTGTGTGTGTGTGTGTGTGTGTGTGTGTGTGTGTGTGTGTGTGTGAATTTTGTAACGACATTGTGTGTGACTTATCGTTGTAACTCCACAACAAATGCATCAAATACTCATTAGTAAAGTTAGTACTGTTAAAAGTATGTTACGTCAGATCTGCTTCCTTTATGTCTGTCTGTTGTCTAATGGCTCGTTTCCACTGAGTGGTACAGTACGGTACGGTTCGGGTCGGTACGGGTCACCTTTATCAAGCTTGCGTTTCCATTACAAAGGGTACCCTTTTGGTGGGCGTGGTGTACTACAGAGAGTTTCAGTCGACGTCATTCTCGCTCGAATAAATGTCTACAGTAAAGCTGTACAGGTCGCTCACATTATATAAGAAGCTCTTCTAACAAAACAGATGCTTTAAACATATTAATACTTGTTTATAAATGTTTATTACTAACATTTCTATCAACATGATTTGATTATAACTGCAGATCAATGACAGTGTGACAGTGTGACAGCCTACTGTAACGTCTGCAATTATATAAAATAAATAAATAAATGAACATATATGGACACATACAGACCCTTACAGTCTCCGATATGTTACTAATTACAGATAAACGACACACAGCAGACATTTAGTCCTTATTTGAGTTCGGCAATCCTTGTAATCCTGTCGGGCTTCTCCTTTTTTTTTCCGCGCTTCACTCTCGCGTTTGTCCTTTTCTTTCTGAATGGATCAGATGTCGAAGACGCTTCATTAATCACACACGCACGTTATTATCATCAGCTCAAGAAGTTCGTTATATCAAATCTAGACGCGAACGCGAGCTCCCTGGAGAAAGTGAAAACCGCTCGCACTTTTAGACGGCCTCATAAAACAACAACAGGACACGGCAGATTCTTGGCTTTGTGGTTGTTCATCAAGACAACGACAAGGTTTGTTTTGAGCCCGGGTCATCCATGTATCGTTATTATATGCATATAGTTGTCTCGGCTGTGCATTTAAAAACATGGCGGCTCCATTGTTTTGATTCTGGCTAGCTCCACGAGATCGTGACTTATCTCTGTAAACCAATCAGCGTTCAGCTGTGCGTGTAGCTCCACCTTTGGGTACTCTTTCTCGTCTTTGGTACCCTTTCGAAAGGGTGCCGAAAAAGTGGTACGGTACGGATCGGTTCGGTACGCTTTTGACAGTGGAAACGGCCATAAAAGCGTACCGACCCGTACCGTACCACTCAGTGGAAACGGGCCTTAAGGCAGCCGAGGGAGGAGATTAAGGCACACTGACAGGCACGTGGGAACAGTGGGCGTGAAGGACTAGCCTTAAAGGCCCAGTTCACAAAAAAACGCTACCTGATGGTTAAAGCTATAAAACAGAAACTTCTAAAAGCTATAATCAATAATCTGATGGGTGTTTTGAGCTGAAACTGTACACACATTCTGGAGACATAAAATACTTACGTTAAATCTGGAAAAAGGGGTAACCTAGGTGCCCTTTAAAGAGACAAACTATATACAAATATATTCATTTAAAAAAGATATTTTGTCCAAGAAAAATATACAAATTATATTTTAGTGTGAGCCCAACTGTGGATGATTTTCAGTCAGTGGAAAGTAAAGATTTAATTAATGCTTCACTATTGTAGCACAATCCTCTGTCATATATTTGCACATTTTTTATATGTTGTAATTTTAAAGATTACGCCTTGCGTCTGATTTTTTCTTGGTGCTGATGTGCTTTTATTACATTTAGATTTTAACGAAATATTAAAATTAAAAAGGAAACAAATGATGTCGTAGGGAATGCCCTTAAATAATGTAGCCTTTGACAGTAAGCATCAGTGTTTCTTGACATGATCGGGCGAAGGAGGCGGGCGGTGCTGGATTTGTGCGTACCTTGGAGTAAATTCCTTCAGGTGCCCTTGTATATCAGTATTCTACAGTACATGAACACAATCAACCCTGACTATGTGATGTAGAGGTTGAAACTTGTTTTATTGTTATATATAACTATACAGCTGATTATTTTAGTTCATGTGGAGGTCATATTGGTTTATGCTGGATTTTTAAGCAGGATAAATGCACAGAATTGTCAGACTGGGATATACTTCCTTATCAACAAATTAGCATTAGGTGAACCTGCCATGTGAACGCCGCATGACAGGTGAAGAAAATACTGTGAGGACGAGGAAATATGATAAAATCTCACCTCGTGTAAGCAGAAGTACGTCTCAAAAACATCTTTTTTTATCAGATCAGGCAGATATTCTGGAACACCTGAGAAAGAGGTAAATTGAGAGGACGTATTATGCAGTGTTGAGTGTAATTAGTTACTATAATTAAATTACTTATCTGCTGAAAAAGAAAAGTAAGCGATTACTGTACATTTTAAGGCCATTTAAATACAGTTACGTATGCAATCACTTGCATTAAATATTGTAAATATATTCAGAGAAGCAGAGTAATGCTTTTTGTTATACAAATATTCATTCATTCATTTTCTTTTAGCTTAGTCTCTTATTTTTCAGGGGCCACCACAGCGGAATGAACCGCCAAATATTCCAGCATATGTTTTATGCAGCGGATGCCCTTCCAGCTACAACCCAGCACTGGGAAACACCCATACACACTCATTCACACACATACTCATACATATGGCTAATTTTGTTTACCCAATTCCCCTATAACGCATGTGTTTGGACTGTGGAGGAAACCGGAGCACCCAGAGGAAACCGGTAAAGTTTAGATCGGATATGGGGCCGGCCGGAAGTGCGATATGCACATTAATATAGTAGCATTTTTTTTATGACACTGTATAACAATAATTAATATTTTTACAGTACTGTACTGTGAAGGTTGGGTTTAGGGTTGGGGTGGGGGTAGGCATAAAAAAATACAATTTATTGGGTAATTTAATAGATAACATAATTAATACTCGGCACAACTACTGTTTTTACATTACTGTGACGGTTGGGTTTAGAGTTGAGGTGGGGATAGACTTCAATAAAATACAATAAATGGGAAATTTAATAAATAATCTAAATAATTCTCGTTAACTTCCGGCCGTATCCATATCCGATCTAGTAAAAACTGAGGAAACCCATGCCAACACGTGGAGAACATGCAAACTCCACACAGAAATGCCAACTGACCCAGCCGGGACTTGAACCAATGACCTTCTTGCTGTGAGGCAACAGTGCTAACAACTGAGCCTCTGTGCTACCCCATTATACAAATATATTTTGATGAACAATGATATCACTATATCTACTAAAGAAGGCCACATTGATTGAACATGCATAAGAAACAATGAACTGAGTAAGAAATTAAACGCAGTATCGTAAGCATGAAAAAAGGTTTTGTATTTTGTAACATAACGTTTCTTGAGTATACTTTTTTTTTAACAAAGGTAAATGACTTAAATCTAAACAGCTAAAAGAGTTTTAAGAGTTCACACTTAGATATGCTTGGCGTTAATCGCAGGTTTGGCATGCTGTCCTAGGAGAGAACCCTGAGCTCGGAGATAATTGACCCCAGGGCTCTCATATAAATGGGAGTCTGAGATCAGGTACACTGAAAAAAATGATTTAGGCCTCCATTAAATTAAACATAATTTAATTTAGTTCATTTAAAAGAATTTAATTTAGTTGTTGATTTTAATAAATATTTTTAATTGGTTTTAAGTAAATTAAATGCATTTTGAACCAAGCTAAAATAATTAATTAAAGTTGATTAAAATAAATTATGTTGGTTGTGTGCGCATGCGCGTTAATGCTCTGTTGCCTCAGCACCAAAGCCCAAAGGAAGGAGGGAAGTTTACACTCCAGAATCCAGTCATGTGGAAGCACAACGCCAGACCCGGTGTTCATTTGCACAGTAAGTCACATTTTATATTATACCAGACTGTTTATTACAGAATATACATTGTTGACTGCATAGACACATAAAATGGTCTCATTCTGAACGTGTATTTTGCTCATTTGTTTTAAATTCAAGAGTTACCGACCGTCACCTGCATAGAGAGCGCGCAAACTGACGGTTTGAGTTACTTTTTGGCACAGAATATATTTAAGAGGCTTTTGGTGAACTTCAAATATCATAAATACTTAAATAAGCATTTCTTATATGCGAGGATACTGTCCGTGATCCGCCATTCCAACCGATAAAAGTTACGTTAACTGACTAACTGTTAGCTTAGCCCTTTATTAATTTCCGGCAGCTTCTACTATAATCAGGGCCAGCGCGTCCATAGAGGCAACCCAGGCGGCCACCTTGGCGGCAGAATAGTGGTGGCCGCCGCGTTTGCAACCTCCCCCCGGTCTTCACTTTTGTCCGTGACAAACCGCCAACCACCCCATTATCCCCAGCCCTGCACCTCTCCCTTCTCGTCTTGAGAGCTCCCCTTAGAAAAGGGAGGAAAAGGAGGAGATGGGGTGGAAGGGGGGAAAATGAAGATAACTCAGTAGGGTAAAATCAGTCTATTTATTGTAGGCTTGAATCAATCTGATTGATTATTACTGATTACAGATGAGAATCCAGCCGTGCTCAATCATATCCTCTCGAATTAAGTTTATAAAACTACACTTAATTTCTATTGACTATGCATTGAGATGTATATGAATTTTAAAATGTGTGGAGTCATGAAATTAATTTCCAACAATGTAGTTATAAAAATTATTTAAATATAGTTTTAATTATGTAATTAATAATTAATTACTTTTTTTAATTCACCAAACAATTGTATTTTAGAGTTTACATGTTTAAATTAATCTTACAAATACACTGATGTAATATAAAGTAATATAGAAATTAAGGTCACTCACCATGTGTGTCAATGCTTGTGTGATGCACAATGAAATCAACCACACGAATCCTGAAACAGAGTCACAATGTACATCATTACAGACTGTTACAAAGCTTGTTTTTATCTGTGCTCAGCAGTTTCTCAATGCAATCTTTAACCACAATTATGAGGCAGATATTATGTCCATCAGGCTAAAATTATTTATTCATTTATTCTCCTTCAGCTTAGTCCCTTTACTCATCAGCGGAATGAACGGCCAACTATTCCAGCATATATTTCAACGCAATCTCACAGCAATTCGTAACTTTTCGATTTAGTGGCTAATTCATATGAATTCATACAATCTAATTTATACAAATTAGTACGATTTGCTCATCACCCAATGACAGTTGGGGTTAGGGGTGGGATTAGGTGGGATTAAAATCGTACATTTTCGTAAAACTGAACTCGTACGAATTAGCCACTAAACTGACAAAACGTATAATACTTACGTTTCCTCGTGAGATCAGGCTGTATGTTTTATGCAGCTGATGTCCTTCCATCTGCAACCCATTACTGGGAAACACTCATACACTCATACACTACAGCCAGCTTATTCAATTCCCCTATAGCGCATGTGTTTGGACTGTGGGGAACACCGGCGCCAGCATGGGGAGAACATGCAAACTCCACACAGAAATGCCAACTGACCCAGCCGGGACTCGAATCAGCGACCTTCTTGCTGTGAGGGGACAGTGCTAACCACTGAGCCACCGAAACATCAAATACAACTTATTTCCTTCTACATACATACGTAAACATATAGGTAATATACACAATTCTTGCATTTTAACTTCAGAAGAAAAGCAATAATGGCAAAATAAATTACAGGATTATCAAAACAAACATATATTGGGTTTGAACTATCACACAGACTCAAGTCCAAGCTTGGGGAAATTCAGATGTGCATTATCATACTAGATTATTAATTATAATCAAAGAGAAGAAACTAAGAAATAACAAATTTAATAAAATTCTGTTAAATAGTTGTATTTCTACAATATATTTTACTTTATAAAATGTTATTTGCTTGACCCCTTTTTTACTGTTTTCTCTATCGCAAAGAATGTTTAATGTTATTATAATGGTATTGTAATCAATCGGAGTACAATGAATAGTCAGGCAGGCAACGGTCAAAACAGGGGCAAACAGGAGCATACAGAAGAATAGTCAAAAGCTGGAAAATGGTCAGGTCAGGAGGCAAAACATCATAAACAGTGAAACAAAGCAAGGTCAAAAACACAGGAAGGCAAGGCAAGGATAACGCTTATGTGATGCTCTAAACAGAAACAAGACTCAGCAAAGAGTGTGTAAATGTAAAATCGCTGGTGATCGGTATTTTGCATTAGGATAATATTCTATTTTACACATTAAGCAAGTTATTTATTGGAATAAATTTAGAAGTCTCCTCCTTTTTTGGAGTTTTTAATGATCCACTTAAATAGGAACGTAACAATTATTTATTTTGTGTATTGAATGTGATGATTATTTATGTATTGTTTGTGTGTTCTGCTGTGGATGTGTTACCTGGTTGACTGTGGTACGATACCCTTCTGTTCACAGCTCCAGGTACAGGCGTCAGACACTTTTAAGAGATACCGGTACGTCTCAAAAATTGAATCTGCTGCTCTGATGCAATAAAACATCTTTTCATCACCATTTGTATATTTCTGCAAAAAGAAAACACATAACTCAACAAACTATGAGCAATAAAGCACATATTAGTCTGGGGCTTAATTACTAGTTCCGTTCTTTAAATGGATACAGTAGCCATTTTGTAACTATAAAATATTATTCACTATTATCTGACTATTAACAATTACACAACTCAATTTTATGGGAAGCAGCCATTAGTTCTGCTTTCATATAATAAAAAGGGGAATATTCCCTTGAAGGGGAATCCAAACTACTTCTTTTGTACTGTTCTCTGAGGTGAATTTATAATGTTATCAAGACTTCTACATGAAGAAACCATATTTCAGAAGTAAGTGCATGCTATTTTCTGTTCGACACCAATCAGAGCATTGTTTGAATGGGTGTGGCCAATTGTAGACTCAGAAGTAAACGCCCACTGCTTTGATTGGCCGACAAGTTTGCATATTAACAGGGCTAAATGAGCAGTGAAGTACAGGTGGGTGTTGATTTTGTGTGGGGGCATCCCTACATCACACAGTGGGGAAAATAAGTACTGAACACGTCATGTTTTTTTCGTGGAAATTACATTTCTAAAGGAGCTGTTGACATGCAATTAAACCAGATTTTAGTAAAAACTAGAACAATACAAACATAAAAACAAAACAAAACAAATCTGACTTCAACAGAGAGTCAAAATCTTGATGGTTGTGTGGTTCTCGTCTATCAAATCTGATCTTTATTTTGTATTTTCTGTTGGATTCGAGTCAGGTGAATGGCTGGGCCATTCTACAGCTTGATTTTCTTTCTCTGAAAGCATTTGCTAATGTAGATGCTGGACTGAAGCAGTTAATTCACAATGACAAAGGACAGAGGGTTGCTGAAGAACTACTAAGAGATTTCAGCTGCTGTCTGGGCTTTCACTGCATTTCTACATCTCCCTTTCTTCATGTGTTCAATACTTTTTCCCTGCGTCATTTCATTTTATTATGCATAACCTAATTTCTAAACTAATCAGATATGTTTTCTTTGCATATATGGATTTCTTTAATTGTTACCAACATCCGGGGGAAAATTCAAGTCAACGGCACTTTTAGAAATATGTTTTCTGAGAAAAATGGTGATGTGTTGAATACCTATTTTCCTCGCTGTATATTAGAACATTCTAGAACCTGTGGTTTTGTTAGGTTGCCTTTATTATAAGCAGAACCACACAATTTTGAGCTCTAAAACTTACAGGATGTTTTATTGTACACTCTCAGAAAAAAATGGTACAATGTTGTGCAAAAGAAGATACAAACCTTAGTCACTGGGGCAGTGCCTTTTTATGGAACAGAATTGTACCTTAAGACAAAGAAACTAATTTGTACCATTGCAGTTTGAACCTTTAAGGAGATGATTTGTACCATGGGAAACCAAAATGTACCTTTGGTTTTTAAAACCTGCAGATACAATATTGTACCTTCATCATAGAGACAAATCTGATCCATGAAGGTTCCACTACAGTGACAAGACACTTTGTACCTTAACAGTGTCAAATGTGTTCCTTCAAGAACTATTTAAAGGCATTTTGCTTTATCCAAAATGTGTTGATTTATTTTTAGTAAATATAAAACATCACATACATTTTTAAACAACGTTTTTAAAAAGTTTATTTGTGTGTAAATGCACCTTTTCTATTTATTATAAAGAATAAAAAATACTTTAACATGAATCAAAAGATCGATTTTTTGCAAAAAATTTCACAACACTTTTCACACAGATGTTACAGAAATACCTTCTCCCGTGTACAATATAAAACATTTATTTTCTCCAGTTTTCAGCACCTTTGTAATCATTCAAAAGTTTATTTAATTGACTTAATTTTAAAGCAGAAATAAAATTATGCACAAATATTGTACTGAGATATGCACAATGTTTGTTTAGTTTTACAATACTAAAATGTCTGCATGAACACTTTGCATATGCAGGACCTTTGCCAGCTCATGTAGTTGAAAACAAACGCCTAAGGGTGCAGATTAAAATTTAATTTAATTTATTAAAAATGCGTTAAAGGTTTAGTTTACAATACCTATAGTTTTGTTTTACCACTATTTTTGCATTTTAGAACTTAATTAATGTTTATAAGTTTCTTTAAACATCTGCTTTTAAATGATGATTCATGATTTAATATGGAAATTATTCATAAATCACTTTGCCTTTCCAGTCATATTCATTTTCATAGATATTGTAATAAAGGAGTTGTCCAACATGTATATACCTTTTTAATGAAAACAGTTGTGTACCTTCAATTCAGTTGTACCATAAAAGGTCCAGAACAGTATCATAAGAGGTCTTTTCTGTACCATATAAGGTACAACTTTAACAAAGGTACAAAACTATTCCTTAAGGAACATTATTTGTACCACTGTGTACATTTTTTTCTGAGAGTGACACTGAACTGTTAAATGTGAAAAGATCAAGGAAACTTTGAATTCTTAGTTCACAACCTCTTTAGGTCAATTTTATATAAATTACCTTAAAGCTACTCAAAACATAACAATGGAAAAACATGCACGTACCTTTACAGACAATTGCTTCTGTTTCAAAGTTTGAATGAAAGCATTACGTTTTCTCGTGCTGTGACTGTTCTTGTCATCTGAGGTTTTTGCCACAAGAACATAATCGTAGGTCAAAGAAGGGTTCTGACATCCAAAAGAAAGAATAATACCATGAATTAGTTTTATTATTACTAAAACTAAATCTTGAAAATGTGAAATATGAAAAAATACCCCACAGAAATTTGGGAGTTCTTTTAGGAAGATTTATTAACTTGAGTTTGATTTATAATATACCTCAAAAGCTGTTTATATTAATATAGGTTGTAATAAGAAATATATATATATTTCCAAAACAGATATTTCCATCAGAGCCTCGCTTTGAAACTTGTAGAAAATCGATCCTTTGTCACCGGGGCAGTGCCTTTTTATGGAACAGAATTGTACCTTAAGACAAAGAAACTAATTTGTACCATTGCAGTTTGAACCTTTAAGGAGATGATTTGTACCATGGGAAACCGAAATTTACCTTTGGTTTTTAAAACCTGCAGATACAATATTGTACCTTCATCATAGAGACAAATCTGATCCATGAAGGTTCCACTACAGTGACAAGACACTTTGTACCTTAACAGTGTCAAATGTGTTCCTTCAAGAAATATTTAAAGGCATTTTGCTTTATCCAAAATGTGTTGCTTTATTTTCAGTAAATATAACTGTGGATATTTCCACCAGAGCCTCGCTTTGAAACGTGTAGAAAATCGGTCCATTTGTTGAACTAATACACTTTCATTCTCACTGCTAGATGTGAAAGGTCTTACCACTGGAACCATAGATAGGTTTTCAATGCCATTCTCATTTACAATTCCGATGATTTCTAAAAGGTCAATGCTGCCCTAAAACAAAACAATAAAAACAGTTCAGAACAGTTAATAACACAAACCATCATGCTGAACAATATGAAAAAGAATCAGATAGTGAAACACTTTTCATACTATATAGTCTCTTTCTACAAACACAAGCTACAAAGACTCAGGATAATAATATGTTTGCTTATACACAGATTCCAGCCGTGGCCATCAGCTGATAGATATGAGCCAGTAAGGGCCTTCCATATACATGATTAATTAGTTATAGATCATATACAGCTGCGGTTGGAAGTTAATGAGAATTATTTATATTATTTATTAAATTTCCTATTAACTGTATTTTGTTCATGTCTACGCCTACCCCAACCCAAAACCTAACCATCACTGTAATGTAAAACAGATCTGGATCTGGAGTCTTCTCTATTAGTATAGCTGACTGACCATGTGGATTGATGATAACTACTAGTAGGCGCAGAAGGGCCCTACTGGCCCTGTAACTGATAACCCCTGATAGTGCCCATTCAAACGAGTGATAACATTCAAAGCGGGTGAAGATTCACGCTTAGCAAATACAAAAATCTCTTGCGCACAACTTCATGTATAGTGTTTATATATAGTTTTTGCACCATCTAAGTTTATGTATGTGTATAGTCAACTCTTTAGAGTATTTTGGTTGGCCGGCCACTCCTGTGAAGGTTCTCCACTGTTCCATGTTTTTGCCATGAACTCTTTTTTTTCCCATCAGCTATCAGACTTTTAAGCACATAACCAATGGACAAAACATTTCATGTTTTGCTCAGTAGCACACCATATTCTCCATCCCAGTTGCAGTATTAATGCATACAATTGCACTCAATCTGCTCCGGCCATTATACTCTTGTTTGAACATAAGCCAATTGCACTAGCCACTTTTTTGCATAATAAGCACAATTTTAAGAACTACTAAACATTGTTTACATCCGTCTACATTACTCCACAATCAGTATTATATATTATTTACATTCATAGATATTTATATATAAACATTTCCTAATTATACTTCCATCACTTCTGTGTATGTTGTGTGTATGACTTCACTGTGAACGGCAAAGTAAGAATTTCATTGTGCAGGGAAACGTGTTTCCTTACATGACAATGAACAAATTGAATTGAACTGAATTAATGCAGAGAATAAACGCTTTAGAAAAGGGCTTAACAACCTTTTCTACACTGGTAGATCTCAATTATTTTCTTTCTCAGTTGTTTTTGAATGTCTTTGGATATCAGCATTATGCTTTTGAGGATCTTTTGGTCTACTTCACTTTGTCAGGCAGGTCCTATGTAAGTGATTTCTTGATTGCGAAGAGATGTGGCAGTAATCCAGCCTGGGTGTGGCTATAAAAATTGAACTTAAGCTGCGGTCACACTTCACTTTTAGCCTCATAGTCTTCTATTTATATGCAAGCAAATGCGGCAAGTTTTGCAGTTCACTGCGATGCAAAGTTCAAGCTTGGTGAACTCTAAACACATCACATGACTGCGTGAGACCAATCGAAGATCAAAACATCAGTGTACAGAAATTAAAAATACAGACCAATCGCTCGCTTTTTTTAAATGTTCAATCATCTTGTTTAATCCCGCCCCTTTTCGCAGCACCATACCACAGAATTTCGCATGCTTAAACTCTAGTGTGGCCGCGGCATTAGGTGTGATAAACCAGACTTAAGTTATGTTTTAGCAGGCGGGACACTTTTTCACACAGCACTATGTAGTTTTGTATTTTGTTTTCCCTTAATAATGCAAATTCAATTCAATTTCAATTCATCTTTATTTGTATAGCGCTTATACAATGTAGATTGTGTCAAAGCAGCTTCACATGGAAGTTTATAGCAAACCTTCCTTTTAAAACTGCATGACGCGTTGGCTTGTGTTATCTTTGACTAATGTTTGAATTTCTTTAATGATTTGAAAGATGACAAACATGCACAAAAATAAGAAATAAGTAAGGGGGCAAACACTTATTCACACTATTGTATATTTATATTCAGGTGGTTTTGTTTTATGTTCATGTTTATGCTTAATTGGTATAGCACAGTGGTCCCGCGAGACATGACATTTCATTCCACTATATGTTTACACAATGTAGGCAAATGACAATAAAGCTCAACTTAATTTCGGAGTTACAGGTTTTCAGCTTTTCTTTCAGTGTTCAACCGAAACTCAAAAATGTTTGAACCCACTTAGGGAGGAGTAATTAACAAATACATTTTTAGTGTTTGGGTCAAGTTCACATTAGTTCAAGCTAGTTTTGTTGTTGTTGTTGTTGTTTTTTTAATCAAACCACATACTCCAGAGCCACTTCTGAAAGAGTTAGAAAGTTCTGGCCTTGTGTTCTTCCTATAATAACCAGCATGCTTGCATATGCACAAAAATAAAGAAATTAAACCATTTTGGAAAGTTTCGGAAGTTCTGTTTTAAGTTCTACTTTCACACTACTGACCGTTTTGTGGTTCACTGTGCAACAGGCAGTCCTTCATGCAATTCTGAGAGCGCATTTGGGAATACCAGAAATACCATCGTGCTGACTCAAAAGTTATCAAGTCATGAGGGTTACGCTGTTTCTGCATTTTAATACCCATGTTTAGAAGGCATTTCACATACGTTGATGCAATCTGATTCTAGATAATTCGTTTTTTTCTTTAAAGCGACCTTTAAATAGTCTGAATAGAGCTCACAACCACGTAAACGTTCCACCCCAGCAGAAGCAGAAGTATTTCAACAATAGCACATGTTTTGATAGGTAAGGGAAGACAATAGAAGGGTTTGTGTTTCTTGCCATGACTCAAACGCAGGTTGTTTCGCAGATACTGTGTTTACAGATACCTCTTCTCCACGGCTTAACTTGAATTAAGTGACAGTTTCTCACAGACAAATGAGCCATGACACTGCAGAAAGTTTCATATTTCAGTTACTTCCCTTACAGCTTTTATCAAACTAAATATATAACTCAGTGTTGCACAATGTTTTACTTATGCCAGGGAATGTTCTCTAAACATTCTGTCAAGGTTGTCTTCAGTAACACTGTGATTCAAATTTCTTTGATAAGCCTAAAACATTATTTATATCCTTCCTGAAACTATTAAGTAGACCTTGGTCTGTCGTTTTCTTGCACATTGTTGAGTGTTGTGTTTATCGGCAAGTACTGTGAATTATACACTGACGATGGGGGGCTCACATTTTTCAGTTAATTAAATATATTTTAACTACATCTAATTAATTAATAAAATGTATGCAAGTTTTTAGTGTTTGGGGTATATTTAGTGTATTCTGAGCTACAGTAACCTCTTATTAGCGGTTTCAGATATTATTTTAGGTCATACTTTAAGTGAATTTTATTCATAAACTAATTTCGAGAGGATCACGTGCTTATGATTAACTGCAGCCGGTCCCGCGTGTTTCAATTTATGATTCACCAATCAGATGATTCCTAAGCCACTATAAATACCCTGAGCTCCATATAACAGCCATCTTTGTTTTGTAGAATCCCCCCTTCCACCCCTACTCCTCTTCCTTTCCTAGATGGGTGGCACGATGGCCCAGTGGTTAGCACTGTTGCCTCACAGCAAGAACGTCACTGCTTCTAGTCCTCACCAAGCCAGGCAATGTTTCTGTGTGTAGTTTACACATTCTCCCCGTGCTCACATGGATTTCCCCCAGGTTCCCCGGTTTTCTTCCACCGTCCAAAAACATGCAACTTAAGTTAATTGACTAATCCAAGTCAGCACCATAGACATGCTCCTAGTAAGTAGTTATCTCTTAAGAGCAATCACTATCTGTTCATTATCTACTACAGCAGGGGAGTTCTCAAAATCTACCTGAGCTCAAACTCCACTCTCGCCTTGCAAACAGGAGGGAGCCCCGAGCTCGAGGATGTTATAAGCTCAGGGCTCTCTCCCGGGACAGCATGCCAAACAAGCTTTATAATCAATCATCAGCTAAGTGTGAACTCTTGAAAAACTATACATCTAATTTGACTTTACGTTCAGGTTTAATGTAGAAACAAACACATATTTCACAAGGAAAGTGTCCTTTAAATACTTAAAACGTCTATTGGTGCTCTGATGTGCCGGTTGAATGGTGTTTTTCTCAAATAGACTGTATGAACACAGTATGAACTGTTTTCGTGGTGGTCAAATGTATTTTATATTATCTATTTTGTTAATTATTAATAGTATTATTTAAAATACAGATCAGAGAAATCTTCTTGCTATTAAAGGGCTGACCCCTCCATACATCTTGTTTTGACCTCCTTCAGGGTTGATCAGTCAATAATTAGGGTGTCAATTTCCCCCTAACCCCCCTGTAATTCACACCCTGATTATCAGCAATAACAAAACCTATTAAAACAGAGTTTTTGTGACCACAGAGGTTGTTGGTTGAGCACATCTTAAACAAACTAGGTTTGTTCAATAGTGGAATTTGTGCATAATATATGAATGAGATTACACACAAATGAATAAAAATTTGCCAACAAATCAAAAATGTTATGTTCGCTATGATTTTCTGTGAGAAAAAATCCCACCAATCCGCACCATGAATCACAGCGCAACAGCTGAAAATTTTGTGTATGCATGTCATGTTTTTGCCTAGTACGATGCGATCCTGTATTAACATATATGTTGATCCTGGAACATCATTTGCGAATATTGAAAATGTAATCCATACCCATTCCCTACCCCTAAACCCAACCATAATTGTAAATTACTCCCAAACGCAGAGGGGAATAATAATTGGATAACAATTATGTAGAAGTGCATAAACCCAACCGTAAGCCTCAACTTAATATAAACGGTAAATGTATCCCTTAATTCTGATTGGCTGATTGTAATGTTGTTGTAGGATCAACAAAGATGTTAACCCAGGAGCATGTCCTACTTGGTAAAATCAGGTTGGCGATTTGTGTATATGCTACAATAATTTAATGACATACTATTTTTATAGATATAATCCAATGTTTTAAATGGAAAGTATTTTTTTTTTCAGTGTCATGCACAATTTGCTTTACAGTAGCCTTTTCTTTTGTTTGATTGTCATATACTGAACCACTTTCCTTCAAAAAATGTTAGTTACCTCAGCTATTTGGTTACTGAATTGTAGTTTATTATACTTAGAATAGAGATGGCCAAAGTAAGGCCAAAGCTGGCCTATTGTAACCTTTGGTTACCATCATTACATCTGAGAGGAGAGTAAGTATGATGAAGAGGGTTGGGGCTAGAGCTTTAGATTATCATTTCTAATTTGAGGAGTTTGTTTGTTTTATTGCAGAGCTAAAAAATTAAATGTTTCAATTAAATGTTGTAAATTAATCAGATTTTTTTAAATGTAAATACTGATGGTTTGAGGATATGCAGAAGACATCGGCGAGCAAATCAAGGCAAAAGCCAGTGTAATTATCTTATAAATTAGAATGTTTTGTTTTTATAACATGTAAATAAATACTGTATTAGTTAATATAAAGCAATGGCTTCTAGTCATTTTTCTTTTCAGCTTAGTCTTTGATCGCCACATTGGAATGAACCACCAACTTATTCAGCATATGTTTTATGCAGCGGATGCCCTTGCAGCCGCAACCCATCACTGGGAAACATACACACTCATTCACATACACACTCATACACTACGGTCAATTTTAGCACACCCAATTCACCTGTACCACATGTGTTTGGACTGCGGGGGAAACCAGAGCACCTGGAGGAAACCCACGAGAACACGGGGTAATCTTCATTAATTTTAGACATGTCATATACCGTATGCTGTACAATAAAAATATGTGAAAAATAACTAAAAAGTTATTTATATATGAACAAGTGCACTATTTCAAGAATAATCAATTAAATAAATTAAAACCACATTATTTCATTTACCAGACGCAAAAATATTATCATTATTATTTGTTTGCCACCTCAAGATTTGGTGTGGCCTCTTCTGGCCACCCCTAAGAAAATGTTCTGGGGGCGCCACTGGGTAGAACATGCAAACTACACACAGAAACGCCAACTGACCCAGCCGAGGCACGAACCAGCGACCTTCTTGCTGTGAGGCGAAACCACTGCGCCATTTTTAAATATTATTAAAAAAAATTAGGAAATCACCCGTGGCAACTATATTTACCTTCATCCTACTAGCCCTAATCAAGTTTTCGGCCCTTTATAAGAAAATGTTTGGGCACCCCTGGCTTAGAGGAATACTTTAAAAAGGGAGTGAAGTTAAAAGAAAAATGTTACGGATAAGTGCTTGATAAAAACAATAACAATAAATAGGCCTATTATAATATTATATCCAGAGATGTGTAGTAACGAAGTAGAACTACTTCACTACTGTGCTTAAGTACTAAAAGGTTATATCTGTACTCTACTGGAGTATTGTTTTCTTCTCCTACTTTTACTTCTATTTCAGTACATATTTTCGATGAGCTTAATACTTTTACTCCAGTAGATTTTTTATGTTGCATAGTTACTCGTTACAATTATAAAAATGTTACGAATCAATCATGCATTGATCAGTCGATCACAGAAGACAGTGCTGCTGCCTGCATTGAGCACTTTAGTTTGTTTTAGACATGGAAAACCCAGAAATTCCACCTTCAGCTCCTTCACTTTCAACTGTTCGTGGCGATGAGGAAAAAGACCACCCGTGACCCTATTTAGAACCAATGTTTGCATTTGTCTGAGTGAAAGACAGTTCATATAGAATGAAGTGCATACTCTACCATCAGATTTGAAGAAACATGTCAAGTTAAAGATAATATAATACACAAAACAGCAGTTTGAGCTATCCATAAGAGCTAGATAAGTTAACTACCGTTAGCTACCCGCGGTTCATATCATGCTGCAATGTTCACATAACGTTAACTGTCTATCATAAAGGCTGTCACGCTGAATGCTGTTT
>CAIGQZ010032523.1:1194587-1236135 GCA_903798205.1 Danio tinwini
ATATATATTAATATACATAAATTATATAAAAATATGTATGCTAATTTTAAAAAATAATGTCTAATATATAAATTAAATATATGTAAATATAAATATAAATGGTGCAGTGGTGCACTCACAGTAAGAAGGTGGCTGGTTAGAATCCTGGCTGGGTCAGTTGGTGTTTCTGTGTGGAGTTTGTGTGGGTTTCCTCCGGGTGCTCCGGTTTCCCCCACAGTCCAAACACATGCGCTATAGGGGAACGGATCAACTAAATTGGTCGTAGTGTATGAGTGTGTGTGAATGTGTGTGTATATGGGTGTTTTACAATATTGGGTTGTGGCTGAAAGGGCATCCCCTGCATAAAACATTTGCTTGATAAGTTGGCGGTTCATTCCGCTGTGGCAACCCCTGATAAATAAGAGATTTAGCCGAAGGACAATTAAAAATTAATGATTGAATATAAATTATATTAATAAATTAATACAATTTTATAAATTATTTTTAATATATTACCTTGTGGGTGACGCGATGGCGCAGTGGGTAGCACAATCACCTCACAGCAAGAAGGTCGCTGGTTCAAGTCTCAGCTGGGTCAGTTGGAGTTTCTGTGTGGAGTTTGCATGTTCTCCCCGTGTTGGCGTTGGTTTCCTCCGGGGGCTCCGGTTTCCCCCACAAGTCCAAAAGACATGCGGTACAGGTGAATTAAATAAGCTAAATTGGCTGTAGTGTATGTGTGTGATTGAGTGTGTATGGGTGTTACCCATTACTAGGTTGCAGCTGGAAGGGCGTCTGCTGTGAAAAACGTGCTGGATAAGTTGGCGGTTCATTCCACTGTGGTGACCCCAGATTAATAAAGGAACTAAGCCGAAAAGAGAATGAATGAATCAATGAATATGTAGTTTGCCGACAAAATTGCGGTCATTTCACATCCCTCCCCTTTAAAGCAAGAGTACACAGCGAATTTACGAACCCAAGTACGTGGAAGGACGAGCTCATGAATATTAAACAGTTTCATTAGCGTAGCTTTGCAGTTTTCCAATTCAAAAGTGTTATTTTGAATATTATTTAGACAGAGTTGACGTCACATCACAACCGTCCAATAGTGAAGCGGTTCATCATGAATATTAAAAGAGCAGCTTTTTGCCATAGTAGGGATCGTAAACGGCAACGGAGACCCAAGACCAACCCGAGTGGGCAAATCTGATCCGCTCAGCGTGAAGTAAGCGGTCAGTCCTCGGGCACTGGAGATCAGATCACGGGGCGTGGGCTCCGGAAAGATCTTCCACTTATACAACTACAACAAAATTGCCATTTAGTTCTTTTCAGGACAGAAAATGAATCGCGGATCGCAAAAGTCGAGTGATGAGACGCTTATAGAAATGAGCCGAACTGCTTGGTCCAGCGGCGGTGAGTGTCCAAAACACGCCTTTACACATTTCCACACAAGAGTATAGTAGGAAAATACTCACTAATGCTCAGCTTTGTGCTTTATATAGAAGTTGGATGTGTTTTCATTTTTCATTTGACTTATTTCTAAAGTGTCGTTGAAGAGTTAGTCATGAGGAGAGGTTTTTACAAATGCGCATATCCGTTCTGTCTTAATTATGCGCGACAACGTCTTATTTACGTTAGCTAGATTACATTTAGTGCTAATTTTAATGTAGCTGTATTCATTACTAGCTTGTAATGTGTGTTGGTTAGTTTGGAAAAGTCTGTCATTGGCGTTAAATTCTGTAGCTAGTTGTACCTACAGTATTGTAGCAACGGAAAAGTTGATAATAAACATTGACATAAGCTAGCATATAACAAGTGTAAGCTAGACTGGGGGGAAATAGTGTATACCTTAAACAAATGTACATTTCACAATTACAAAAATTGACTAATAACTGGAAAAGGGTGTATTATTATAGGCCAAATCATTTTACAGTATGATTTGAGAAGTGTTTATTTCAAACATATGAGTTAATACAGCTAAAATAGGTGGACACTAATGTACAATGACAAATATTTTAGAGTTTTATGAACTTTTATTCACTTTAAAGGGTCTTACCTCAATTGTATTTTGTTGTCGTTCCTTCTATGGATGTTAGTGAATGACAGAATATATTGTTTTGTGTTCAACAGAAGAATGAATAAATCATAAAAAATTTGATCCACATTAGTGTAAGGAAATGTTCATTTTTAGGTGAGCTGTCCCTTTAAAATGGTCACATATTTTTCCATGCTCCTTGCCATAGTCTGTCAGTTGTAGTCGTTTTTCTGCTTTAACTCATTACACTTATATGGGGATGATTCTAACTACATCACTAATAGGTGCTACACAGTCCTCAGTATGATTAAAGACACTACTTCATGTGCAAACTACGTTAAACAGAGCTCTGTGTGTTAAAATCATACTATGACTGATAGCAAATTCTTCTCGTATTACTAATGCGAAGACACAACGCATATGTCTGCACGTGTCAGACCTGTCTGAATGTTGCTGACTTTGTCTTCACTTGTCCGCAGCATTCGAGGTGCTCCCAGATAAGCTGATAACGGGCTCTATAAACACATCTATGCGTTCAACTTTGTCTTTAGTTTACACTCTAGGATCACAGACTAATTCACTGCCACTTAAATCATAAAAGCCTCCTTCTCAAAAGAACTTTGTAACTATTGCTAATGCTAGTTTGTTATTGTAGTTTGTGTATCTATTTATTTTGTTTTGCGTGCGGGTTACTAACCACAGTATATGTGGCATGTGCTCACAGTTTCCTGTGCTCGCATGCATTTTCACTTCCAGGTTTATACTCTGCTGTACCTAAAGTTGGCACAGTTTTGTTACAGTGGTGATGAGAAAGTGTGTACGAAGCTTTTAAAGTACCCTATTGTGATTTGCAGTTGCTTCAAACATTGTAGCTGAGACTTAAAAGTGTTATTTCAAGTGCTGAAATTCAGATATGGTAGTTCATGAGTGTTTTATTTTGAGTATTAACAGAAAACTGGTCCATCAGGCCAATTAAAGCGGGATTTAGAGAGACCACTGGCCTGTTCCACGAATCTGGCTAAACAAACTCAGGATTACAGGTTAAGTTTTGAGTTGACAAATACAAACAAAGTGGCTTTGTTGGTATACCATGACATTGATTATCAACTTTTTTTGCCGACTCTGGCTTTGATCTTGAGTTCATGCATGCAAATAAAGGCGGGACATCAGGAGCAAACAGCCAATCACATGCCTTGAAGCATAAAGCTAGCTATCAAGACATTTGTGCTGCCTATTATATTACAAATCACAGGAGAGGGCAAATTCTTCAGCCCCCACATCAAAGTTCCTGAAAGCAAAGAAGGTCAAGGTGCTCCAGGATTGTCCAGCCCAGTCACCAGACATGAACATCATTGAGCATGTCTGGGGTAAGATGAAGGAGGAGGCATTTAATATGGTCCATCAGACCAATCAGCGCAGGGTTTAGAGAGACCACTGGCCTGTTCCACGACTCTGGCTAAACAAACTCAGGATTACAGGATTAGTTTTGAGTTGACAAACCAAACAAAGTGGCTTTATTGGCATACCATGACATTGATCATCTACTTTCTCTGTCAACTCTTGCTTTAATCTTAAGTTCTTGTATGCAAATGAAAGCGGGACATCAGTGGCAAACAGCCAATGACTTGCCTTGAAGTATAAAGATAGCTATCAAGTCATTTGTGCTGCCCATTATGTTACAAACCACAGGAGAGGGTAAATTCTTCAGCAGGATAGCACTCCTTCTCATACTCCAGCCTCCAAATCAAAGTTCCTAAAAGCAAAGAAGGTCATGGTGCTCCAGGATTGGCCAGCCCAGTCACCGGACATGAAAAGTATTGAGCATGTCTAGGGTAAGATGAAGGAGAAGGCATTTAAGATGGTCCATTAGGCCAATCAGCGCAGGGTTTAGAGAGACCACTGGCCTGTTCCACGACTCTGGCTAAACAAACTCAGGATTGCAGGATTAGTTTTGAGTTGACAAACCAAACAAAATGGCTTTGTTGGCATACCATGACATTGATCATCTACTTTCTCTGTCAACTCTGGCTTTGATCTTAGGTTCTTGTATGCACATGAACGCAGGACATCAGTGGCAAACAGCCAATCACATGCCTCGAAGCGTAAAGATAAAGATTGATTTATTCAGCGCAATTCAGGCGTGCTAGTCTTGGACATCAAATAAAAATATAAATTCTAAATATTGTATTATAAAGACGGTGCATATTTTGGTGTTTTATTGCAAATAAAACTGTGAAAAGATTCTTCATAAAACATTCTTAAAGGTTGCTCAAATATCCACTTAGATGTCTGGATTTAGAAAGTCAAGCATGCTATTACAGTGCTTCTCCTCTGGTAGGGAGTTAACTGTGGTTTATGGAGAACCCAACTTAAACATGAGCCTGGCCTGAAGTAAATTTAGCCAGTTCTGATGAGAAACCTTCTAGTATTCCAACTGTATTTAGCTGTTTTTGGAGTGTGTGTCAGTATGCTGTCAGCATTTGGGACCAAAAACCATGTTTACTATAAGATGTAACATAGATTATTCTATAACAGAGCAGAAGTTGCAGAAAATACAATGTTTTTTCTTAGCGATTTGCACAATACTGGAAAAAATATGTCATATGGGATGTTGCTGAGTGTTACGATTAGCATATTTCTTGTGATATAGGATTGTGATATATGATTTCCATAGAGCAACCCTGTTCCCAAAGGCACACCAACAGTACTTAATTTCAGCCTCTTCCTACTTAAACACACCTGAATCAAGTCAACAGAATATTAGAAGAGACTCGAAAACCTGAAGTTAATGTTTCAGATGAGGGAGACATCTAACATATGTACTGTTGGTGTGCCTCCAGGAACAGGGTTGGGAAACACTGCCCTTGAGAAATGCTATTTTTATTAGCTATTATCTAAAAAAAATATTTAGTCATGTAATGATAATACTAAAATAAACAAGTTATTTCAGATTTAACTAAATCTAAGTCAGGCGAAATTACTAACAAATAAGGCTTTAAACGTGGGCAGATATTCAGATAATTATTTACATTTCTTTTTCTATCATCTCAACTTCCGCCATTAGTGTTTATTTTCAGCTCTGGGTTCACCTTTGGGCCGCTCCAGCCAATGGCAGAACAGCAACTACTAGGGAGGCAGGCATAAAGATAGTACAACCCTATCTGATTGGTCAGATTTGGATAAACAATCTATGCATGCAACACACAAATACCTGGCACATAAAATACATTACATTTATCCCACTTATTAGGTATACAGATATTGCATGTAATAGGGCTGAACAATATATCGTTTAAGCATCGATATTGCAATGTGTGTATCCGCAATATTCACATTGCAGGATTAGATTTTTTATTAAAGATTCAAGAGTTCACACTTAGCTGATGATTGATTATAAAGCTTGTTTAGCATGCTGTCCTGGGAGAGAGCCCTGAGCTCAAAAGACCCTCGAGCCCGGGGCTCCCTCCCGTTTGCAAGGCGAGAGGGGATTTTGAGCCCAGGCAGATCTCGAGAACTCCCCTGCTGTAGTAGCTAATGGACAGATAGTGATTGCATATAAGAGATAACTTCTTACTAGGAGCATGTCTGTGGTGCCGATTTGGATTAGTCAATTAACTTAAGTTGCATGTTTTTGGACGGTGGGAGGAAATCGGGGAACCTGGGGGAAACCCATGTGAGCACGGGGAGAATGTGTAAACTCTGCACAGAAATGTCGGCTGGCTTGGTGAGGACTAGAACCAGTGACGTTCTTGCTGTGAGGCAACAGTGCTAACCACTGGATCACCGTGCCACCCATCTAGGAAAGGAGGAGGAGTAGGGGTGGAAGGGGGGATTCTTCAAAACGAAGATGGCTGTTATATGGAGCTCAGGGTATTTATAGTGGCTTAGGAATCATCTGATTGGTGAATCATAAATTGAATAATGCAGGACCGGCTGCAGTTAATCATAAGCACGTGATCCTCTCGAAATTAGTTTATAAATAAACTTAAAATTATTTGATTGTTCAATTTCTGTGCTTCAATACGGTTTGATTCCCCAGACTCCTTTTATTTTTGCTCTGTCGTGTTTATATGCTTTTAAATGTATTATATTTCATGTGCCGCATAGAAGACTGCATCATCCCACTCAATCTAAATGAATGAAATCCTTCCAAATAGAGATATTCAAATTATATGGTGAAATTATATTCATATCGCAATATATATCGCAACACAGCAAAATATCACAGTATTAGATGTACTATTATCTCACTAACGATAATTTTTTAAATCTATTTTGCAGCCCTAGTTTCTTACTTGCTACTAATTGTTGTAATTACATATGATTACGCTAAATACATGACATAAGGTAGAATATATATATGAATATATATACAGCTGAAGTCAGAATTATTATTATTGATTTTTTTTTTTCTTTTTGAAATATTTCCCAAATGATGTTTAACAGAGCAAGGAATTTTTCACAGTATGTCTAATAATGTTTTTTCTTCTGGAGAAAGTCTTATTTGTTTTATTTTGGCTAGAATAAAAGCAGTTTTTAATTTTTTAAAGACCATTTTAAGGTCAATATTATTAGCCCCTTTAAGCTAATTTTTTTTTCTAATAGTCTACAGAACAAACCATTGTTATACAACAACTTGCCTAATTACCCTAACCTGCCTGGTTAACCTAATTAACCTAGTTAAGCCTTTAAGCTGTATAGAAGTGTCTTGAAAAACATCTAGTAAAATATTATTCACTGTCATCATGGCAAAGAAAAAATAAATCAGTTATTAAAACTATTATGTTTAGAAATGTGTTGAAGAAATCTCCTCTCCGTTAAACAGAAATTGGGAAACAAAAATAAACAGGAGGGCTAATAATTCTGACTTCAACTATATATATGAAAAAAGTGTGACAAAATAATCAAGACAGCACGGCCCTAACAGATTGGTTAGATTTATATAAACTATCTATGCATGCAACACACAAATACTCAGCACACAAAATACATTTAATTCATCACACATATGAGGCATATGAATTTTGCATGTGCTATTATTGCAATAACAATATTTTTTTAAATCTATTTTGAAGCTCTAGTTTCTTACTTGCTAATAACTGTTGTAATTACATATGATTACACTAAATACATGACATAAGCTAGAATATATATGCATTTTTATATATGTTTCAAACTGTCCTCAAACCATTTTATTATTTTAAATATTTAAAAAAGATTTATTAGCAGGCAGCACGGTAGCGCAGTGGGTAGCACAAGCGCCTCACAGCAAGAAGGTCGCTGGTTCGAGCCCCGGCTGAGTCAGTTGGCGTTTCTGTGTGGAGTTTGCATGTTTTCCCTGCGTTCATGTGGGTTTCCTCCGGGCGCTCCGGTTTAAAGGCATGTGGTATAGGTGAATTGAGTCCGTAGAGTATGTGTGTGAATGAATGTGTATGGATGTTTTCCAGTGATGGGTTGCAGCTGGAAGGGCATCCGCTTGTGTAAAAACATATATGCTGGATAAGTTGGCAGTTCATTCTGCTGTGGTGACCCTTAGATTAATAAAGGGACCAAGCCGAAAAGTAAATGATTGAATGAATCAATGGTTTATTAGTATTCGGGGCTGGCCATCTTTTGATATGTTATTAAATGATTCTCATTCTGTAAATACTTTAATATTCCTATATTAACTGTAAATCGTTAATAATAAATGCTCACAGATATAAGGGATTAAACAGCACACATGCTAATGTGTGCACACTGTTAATGTTCTGATTCTGAAAAACCCTTTTCCTCTATGACCTTCACCTATTTTTGCACCTTAAAAGTGTGACAAGATAACTAAGTTCTGGAACAGTTCATGTTATCAAAAAAAGAAAATGACACTGATTTCACAACAGCTCATTTATGAAGGGAGACTTTTTGCTGACATCTTCAACAGATGGTGAAGTTAATAATTTTAATGTTTTTAATGTTAATTTATTTATTTTCAGAAGACAACAATGGCTTCCATACCAATTCGGACAAGGAGACGTTTCAACTTGGAAATGCTGAGGTAAAAACTTGAGTTTCTACACTGAATCATTTGCTATTCGGGTTGAATTTCCATGCTGGCTGATTTATGCTGGCTAGTTTTGCTTTCATTTCTATTTAGCAACTTATACCAGGATAGTCTTATATTCAGTGGGTGCTTAAGCTTGTTAAGAAGCATCCGAAACACATACCTTGCTGCAGGGAAGTCCCTTTTTTGCTTTTATTGTGTAACCGTCTCATTCAAATTAACAGAAACAAACAGATTTAGGTTAGAGACTTGAGATTTGAGTCAGTAAAGAAGCACTCTAGTAACCAAACAGCAACTAGCAAACAATGTGACCCCGGCAACCGATCACAACTGCACGCTAGCATTGTTTAAATCTAATTATTTTTCGGAGCATTCATTATTTGAAATTGGAATCCATTTAAAGTAATCATACTGCTTTTTTTTTGTTGAGACAAATAGATGGATAGACAACCAATAGAGTGGTCTTTAAATATCTGTGTTTAACAAGGGGTGTTTTGTCACGGGACATTGCATTAATAAGAGATGTTTATGTTCATGAGATCTTCCTTATGTACTTTATTAACTCACATCGACGGACAGGTGTTCCTCCGTCATGACACATTCATTCAAATCAGCGCTCCTTTCACCACACACGTCCATGTACACTAGTTTGCATATGAAAAATAAGCTGTACCTGTTCTCCAGAGTCTCTCAAGTGTCTTTTGTTTGGGTTTACTGCTCATTTTGGCACAATTTAGCAGTAAAACAGCCCTCAGAGAAACATGTGCATGTGATATAAAAATAATCTTGTTTTTCTTTTTGACATAAGATTATTTTGCTCACCCCATTGGCAGATTATTTTGCTTGTTTTAAGGAAAAACTCACTTATTTTTGGCATTTTATTTCTTAAACCAAGACAATATGTTATGCTTGTCTAGAAAATGCTTCTTGATTTAAGAATTTTTAGATATTTGGACTAGAATCAACATAAAGAAATCTAACTAAGTAAGAAAAGCATTTTTTGCAGTGGACAAGGTTTGTTTGAGCTCAGGTCGACCATGGCTTGTTATTATATGTATGAATTATTATGGTGTAATGCCTTAACAAAAATGGCGTTTTCTTTGTTTTCATTCTCCTGGCTTGTTGCACGAGCGAGTGACGCTTTTTGTCTCCTTTTGACAGTGGAAACGCCATAAAAGCTTACCGACCCAAACCGTACTGTACCGCTCAGTGGAAACGGGCCAATATTGACAAAATATGTATATTTTGAATATTAATCAATTTATTTATTTAATTATTTATGTATGATAATGATCATTCAAAAATATTTGGTTTGATTTATTCCTGAGCAAATATGGGACTAAAATTGCCAATAGGTGGCACAAGTCCATGTTTTAATAAGTAATTCATTAAAGGGTCACGAAACACCAAACACATGTGTTGAGCTGTTGTTAGTCATATATGTGTCCCACGCTGCTATAAACACTATGAGGACACATAAATCTCACTAAAAAGTGGAAATTGGTTGTTTTTGCGTTATTTTGCGCAAATTTGTTCTTCCGGTTTGAAACTAATTTTTAAAGCTGCGTCACGGCGATTAGATACTTGCGTGTAAATCAAGCGTGGAGAGTGGATGTCTGTACCTGCGAGTACATCGTGACGTCTTTGAGTGTGCGGCATTAATTCATGAGAAAGACTTTGTTCAAACTAATCAGCGCGCTCTATTGTATATGCGGCGCAACTTCATTAATATGCATGATAGCTTCGGAGACTGTTTTACCTGTTACAGTGTTCAGACGGCAGAGAGACGCCACGTTGTGTTGCCAAAACAAGTGGAAGAATGAGAATTTGGAGACATGGGTCTTCAGTGTTGCGTTTATTATTGTGCTGCGTTTATTATTGTGCTGCAACGAAGGTTTTGTTTTCATTTTCCTGCTATGAGAGCACAGCTGGACTCACGTGTGGATTACAGTGCACGCGACAGAAATGCGTTTGTAAGGAACATTTTTTTTACCCGAGAGCTTTTCGCATCTGGAAATGATGAAATCTGGATTTGCCGCTCGTCTCCTTTTAAAAAAGACAGAGCTCCAGTTTGATTGTCCTGTCCCCTACAGATTTGGTAAGTGTGTGACGTGTGTGTGATCAGTGCCCTTTGTTTGATCATTCAGATGGAAAAGTTAGTTGGTATCGTCAGCAGTGCATTTTCAGTTTTTAAAGATATACTATAGTCAAAATGAGTTACTAAGTTAACAGTATGTTAATATCACTGCAATATTATAGCACAATATTATAGACTGAAAGATCTGCTGTAAATGATGCTCTCCGAATGTTAACACCTTAATCAATCTATTACCGTCGTGCAGGATTTTCGCCACATTTTGTAACAGGATAGTCTATAAACACACAGCTTTCTGACGCTACCCACAGAGTGCATCTAAGTTACCGAAAAAATGCGGAGGATTTTTTTTTCTCCCATTCGCCGTGCGATATCAAACACTCCATTAAAACTCCACTCTCCAGCAGTTCCTCGCTTTCAATATCTCGTTTGTCATGGGGGACATGCAGGAAATGTTCCTGAATGAAAAGTAAAAGTGCCAAACTGCAGTTAAAGTCGTCAAATTAATAATTTGGCAGGTAATTCGATTAATTTAATTAATTTCTCCCCTGCGTCTGCATGCCCAAACAGAAACTCCCATATTTGCAAATCCTTCCCTCTTTCCCTCCCCCGACACTTCCACCTAAACAGAGCTGGACACGCCCACTTTTATGACTTTTTCCAAACTAGAGGTGTGAAAACACCCTGCTGAGACAGGGGGGTTTCAGGGCCCTTAAAATCATTCGAACAAATGATTTATTTAAAATGGCCAATTCATTTTAGAAACAAAGCAAGTAACAACATTTATGAATGGATCATTAAATCATTGGCTTAAAGGATGTATGTAAAAAAGATTAATTCACAAATAAAACATGTGAGATGCACAAATGTTCTGCTCTGACTTTAATTATTTTCATTGGCAACTGAAAAAGTGACAGTATTTAGTATATAATGCCACTCAATCAGTACGAACATCTTATTTAAAAGAATGTAGTTTAATATCAGTATCACATATTATTTGTACCACATCTGATATGTGTAAAAACAACTGTTTGTGATGCTACTGAACTATAACTATTAATATATAAAAACACAAACTCATTTGGGATATTTTTTGCTTTCATAATCGGAATTATTAGCTCCTTATTTCTAACAGATCTTCAATAACCTTCATCACTCACTCGACGAATGCATCTGGACTATCAAAATCCACTTTTGTTAATTTTTTGGCTAAGTAACGTCAATATTATTGTGTACTATAAATATTGCACACTCCAGTTCTCCCTTAAATCTCTCCACTGATAAAATAATCATCAAGAAAGACTGAAGGTCACATTGGCTGTTATCTTTCCACCGGCCTTCTCTACATTTTCCACAGCCTTTTGTTTATTATGTTTTTATGGTTTTCACTATCTTTGACATCCTTCAGTTTTTAAGGCACAATATGTAAGGTGGTTTAATTGAAATATACAGAAACCACTAGAACAGTGTTTAATATTTTGCTGACTAATGTCCTTGCATTACCCCAAATGTTTGGAAGAATGTTTGGAAGAAATCCACAGCAATAAGCAATTTTATCTAGATTTTAAATAGAGTCTTTTAAATAGATAAGTCTGCTGTGGGTTCATGCTAACATCATCACATATCATCAATTTTCAGTTTGGTTTTATAGACACAGGGAAACAGCAAAGACGCTTTAAAATGTTGTGTGTTTATATTCATCCTGATCTCACAAGGAAACATTTGACGTAACTTCTGCGCGTTGTCAAGTGATTAGTTCATACCAGTTATTATTCGTATGAAAGTGTACAATTTTTAAAAGTAGGACCGTCCTAATACCCCACCTCTAACCCTAACTCTCATTGTGGGATGAGCAAAGCTTACTAAAATGTAGAAATGAGATCATACAAATTAATATTAGCTACTAACTCAAAAAGATACAAACTGCCATAAGATTGCGTTGGTTTTATTATGGCGCCTTAACACAGACGTGGATGAAGTACGAGGGATTTACATGTTAAGTCAATGCAAAGATGACTACAACTCCCATGATTCCACACTCAGTCACACCATCATCAAACTGTGCCTTTGTTTGTTGTAAATATGCGCCCTCTAGTGGTGGAAATTACATTTTGTGCCTTTAAATGATTTAAATGATGTCAGAAAACTGGCTAATTTAAAAGAATACATGCGATTACATTCATATAAAAATGTTAAATTAAAAAAATGAGGCATGTCCCAAAATCCCACCCCTAACCCTACCTCTCATTGGAGGATGAGTATATCATACTAAAATGTAAAACTGAGATTGCACAAATTAATAATAGTCACTAAATCAAAAAGTTATGAATTCCCATGAGATTTTGTTGGTTTTATTATGATGCGTTCTGTGTAATGAAGACTACAACTCCCATGATTCCACACTCACATTGTCATCAAACTGCACCTTTGTTTGTTGTGAATATGCGCCCTCTAGTGGTGGAAATTGCATTCAGTGTCTTTAAATCAATGGTCTCAAACTCAATTCCTGGAGGGCCGCAACTCTGCATAGTTTAGCTCCGACCACCTCCAACTCACACCTGCTTAATAGTCTCTAGTAGTCTTGAACACCTTGATTAGTTTGATCAGCTGTGTTTGATTAGGGTTGAAGCAAAACTGTGCAGAGCTGCGGCTCTCCAGGAATCCAGTTTGAGACCTATATGCTTTAAATGAATGAAAGATTAGCGCTCTGCTCCTCAATGACCGCTGACATCTCTCTTCTGTCCGTGTAGTCCAGGTTGAGTGTTGTGTCTGAATGCACAAGCACAGTGTCTGTGTGCTCGAGTCGCTCTTCAGTGGTTGTGTGTGAGGAGTGTGAGAGAGAAAACTCTGCGCACATCAGCAGCTTTAAAGGGGTAAGAAGGAGTGTGTTTGTGCTCACTGTGAGTTTGGAATGTGTCTTAAAGGGACCGTAGCATGAAAACACATTTTTATTTCAGATTGTCTATCGTGTTTTTATAGATTGCAATAGGTTGTTATAAATATTAATAAAAATGCATTATTTTTTTAAAAGTAGGATTGTTATAGATAATTAAAACCTTTCTATTCCTTAAAAAAACAATTAAATTAAATCATATCTTCTGTTTAACTTAATGCACTGAAATGCAAATAAAAAAACACCAAAAATAATATAAATGACAAAGTAAATGTCATTTTTACTAAAATTAAAATGGGAAAATCAAACATAAATAAATCCACAATACGGAAATAACACTTCTGTCAAAAAACAATATTTCATTACAGTTAAATTAGGAAAAAATGCATTACAAATGGGAAAAAAATAGTGCAAAAGTACAAAATTAAATTGTGGAAGTTGCATGTTCAGTGAATATAAACATTGACATCTAAGTAATGTAATGCATTAATAAAGGAGTTGTACTAATAACACTGTAAGTAGCAATTTTACTTTAAAAACGTGAGTAAAACCATTGTAACTTTGAACTTTTATAGTTACGCACATATTTAATTTACCTAATTTAATTTACTTAATTTTAAGTCAAGTTTACTCACCTTTTTATGTAAACCAATCATAGCAAATCACTTCCTTGGATTTACTAATTTTTTTTTATGTTAAGTGGCTGTAAACAATTTATTTGGGCTGAATTTAAACAAACAAATTAAGTAGAATTTTATTAAATTTAATTTGTTTGTTTAAATTCAACACAAATAAATAGTTTGCAACAGTTTTGCAGACATGATTTTTTTTAGTGTACACAACCTGACAAAAGTCTTCCCAAGTCATCACAAATACTGCAGAAGACCTGCAAGAACGCTTTCTTCTCCATTCCAGATGACTTTATTAATGCGTGATTTGAGTCATTCAGAGATGTATGGATGCAGTCCTCCAAGCTCATGATGGAGTCAGACACAATATTCATTCTGTTTCCACTGCAGCATGACTTTATATTCTATACTGGACATTATTGAAGGTTCAGTGATGAGACTTTAGTCTAAGCAGAGTCAGACCTTACTGTCCTTATGAAATCATTCAACATCAAGACATGATCATATTTTATTGTGCTCAAATAAGCCTCATCTAAAGGTCTTTGCCTTTCAGAAGCCATTTCTGACACCAAATCATCAACTAGAAGACAAGTTATTATTTGTTGTTCTTAAAACTTGCATAGGTGACAAGACTTTTGTCAAGTAGTGTAGAATTAAATTAATGATCAAATTATGGACCTTTTACAAACGCAGTCAAATAATTAAGTAATAAGAATATCTGTCAATTAAATCATTTACAATTTCAGTGTTTCAATTAAAATGTTTTTATTGTTGCATATATCACTAATTTATCCCATATTAGTTTTTTAAAAATATGTCTGTATAATTATTAGGTTTGTTTTAGTATTTTTAGTGTAATAAATTGACTAAATGAAAATAAGAACAGTTAAAAATTATATTTAAAATTTTATATGTTATTTAATTGATTTATATATTAATTAATACATATTTTATATATATACATTTTCATTTTAATTATTAAATTACAAATTTTCCCCAATTTGCAGTGATTAACACTGTGCTTTTCTTTGCTCCAGATTGTTTTTTTTAGGTGCTCACAGCACTGAGCGTTCACTCGTCTGTGTGTTTATCGACTTGTAAAACCAAAGACATCATGCAAATGGATCTGTTTCTTTGTAACTTAATGCTCAGATTATCTAGAGTAATATGGCTGCTGATAGCATGTTTTATCAGATCATTTATCGCAAAGTTAATCCAGCTTAAATGTACAACAGATGAACATCAGATGGACTTTTATTGTGTTTATATATTGTGTCGTGTGAACAGACGTGTGCTTTGTTTCCTTCATTAACCTCACAACACTACTGAATTCATCCACAGATCTGGAGAAAGAGAGCTTTATTTCTGAAGTATCGCTCCAGGGTACGACACGGTAAAAAGGGCTGAGTTTGTGAACTGTGTGCTTGCCTTGAGCATCTTGAATATGATCGTGTTAGACGAGTGCGTTGTATTGGACAACATGAAATGCATGGAAACACATTGGGCAACGTGACTTATGGGTGTGTATAATACTAAGGTTGGGAGCTTGTGTTGGATTGTGAAAGGACAGAAGTGTTTGCTAAGTGTGTTTACTGTTAGTTTTGCTAACACTAGTGGGATTAGAGGTTTGTTTAAATCACTAACTTTAATTGTTATACATCACGTAATTATCATTGCATCATATGTGAATGATTTGCTGTTTTCATGCTAATCTATGAATATAAACGTTTCAGATTTTGTGCTTTATGCAACCCCCCCCACCCCACCCCCGCATTTGTTTATGCTCTTGAATTGCATTATAAAATATAAAAAAATAGTTTATACGTATATATTAGGTTGATCTTATTAATTACGGTACCAAAACTTGAGTTATTCCTTAAACAATATGTTATTAAACACTACTAAAATGTCTTAAAAAATAGTCCCACAATGCAATTCAAAACTGTAAAAACTATTAAAAGATACACTAATGGTTAATTAACATATTTTTTGTGTAATAAATGAAAAAGTGGAAATAAAATAAGGTTATTTTTTCCATTTATGTGAATTTCTAAACAATGAGCTGCTTTCGTTCAAATCTATTAATTTAATACAATTATAATACCTATGTTTTATACATAATTAGCTATACAACAAAGTGGAAAATTGCATAAATAATTAGGCAAAAAATTCATACAAAATGGATGAAAACCTGTTTAAAAAGCAATTTTGCACATAACTATGTACAAAGAAGTAGCAATTTGCATAAAGAAATAGTGAATAAACCAGTTTAAGTATTTAATGATTACGATAATTACATTTCGCACATAATTATGTACAAAAAAATAAAAATTCATTAATAAATAATGAATAAACAGTTTAAGAATTTACATTTCACTCATAATGTATGAAAAAATTGAAAATCACATAAATTGCGAACAACATGCTTAACAATAGAATGGATTATTATAAGATTTCCCACATAATTATGTATGAAAAAGTAGCAATTTGCATAAAGAAATAGCGAATAAAACTGTTTAAGAATTTAATGATTATGATAATTACATTTCACACATAATTATGTACAAAAAAAGTAAAAATTTATTGCAAAAAAGTAGAAATTTGCATAAATAAATAGTGAATAAAACGGTTTAAGTGTTTAAAGATTACGATAATTACATTTCGCACATAATTATGTAAAAAAAAATTAATTTTCATAAATAATAAATAAAACAGTTAAAAAATGTACATTTCGCACATAATTTGGTAAGAAAAAAATGAAAATCGCATAAATTGCGAACAACATGTTTAACAATAGAACTGATTATAAGATTACATTTCGCACATAATTATGCACGAAAAAATTGCAATTTGCATAAAGACATGACGAATAAAACAGTTTAAGAATTTGATGATTATAATAATTACATTTCGCACATAATTATGTACAAAAAGTCCAAATTTAATGCAAAAGAGTGGAAATTTGCATAAATAAAAAGTGAATAAAACAATTTAAGAATTTAATTATTATGATGAGATTACACTTTGCACACACTTATGTACGAAAAATGTTAAACTAGCGTAAATAAATAGCAAATAAAACTGTTTAAGAATGTAATTATTATGAAAAGATTACATTCGTCAATGTAATACGTTCTTACATTTATTATATATGAAAAATGTTGAAAATTGCATTAATAAACAACAAATAAATCAGTTCCATCTTATGTGTTTATTTAGCAGTTGCTTTTGGTTAGCCACATACATTAAAATATGTGAATTACTTACATTTTACATCCACAATATCATCCCAAAGATTTTCCGTGCAACCTGAGGCTGAACAAAAAGTTCCTCATCGATCAGTGTTGAGGGTTTGTGAGCTCCAATCCTGCATAACAGCATGAATAAATAATGTTTATGCTTATGAAAGCAGCATTTTAAAGCATCAGAGCCTTGATGATTTGGAAATTCTAAACCCATTTTTGAGAAGTTAACTCAAAAGTCAAAAGATCGGCATCAGTATGATTTTTTAAACAAGATTTTTCTGCTGAAAAAAGGGCATTCATGTAATCAAAAATCTGAAAAATATTACAATTTTAAATGTTCATTTATTCCTGTGATTCAAAGCTGAATTTTCTCCAGTATTCAGTGTCACGTGATCCTTCAGAAATCATTATAATATAAGGATTTTCTCTTCTGTATTATGTTAAATTATTAGTGTTGCACAATCATTAATGTTTCTTTAAATTATCAACGTTTAAAACATTTTTTCCCTCTTTCATAGTTAATGGGAAGCTTTTACTATTTTACTTTTTAAGATTCTTAAATAAAACAAATAATAACTCTTTTTTTATTATTTATATTTAATATATATATATATAATATAATATAATAATAAATATTAAATATAAAGTTAATTATTTTTTAATTACTCTAGAACAATTTAATGTTTCTCTGATGTATAAAACACATTTATAATGGTACTTTTTAAATATGTAGCAGCCCAACAGTTATTAACACTGACATAATAATTAATATAAATATTAATAAACATTTTTTTCTTGTTGAATCTTGAGCTGCAGGTGATCTGTCATTATATTTTTAATAAATTACATAATTTTGTTTATAACGGTTTACAACACTGGAGAAAAAATAAATTATATTTAATCAATAAGAAAATAGTTAATAATAATAATAATGTACAAAAATGCCAAAAAATACTTATTTATAATGTTTTACATCAGAGAAAAAATACATTTTATTTAATCAATAAGAAAACGGCTAATAATAATCATAATCATAATAAATCATTCATTTTCTTTTCAGCTTATTCCCTTTATTAATCTGGGCTGGATTAATACAGCACTCCGCTGTGTAAAATATATTCTGGATAAGTTGGCAGTTCATACTGCTGTGGCGATCCCTGATGAATAAAGGTACTAAGCTGAAGGAAAATGAATGAATGAAGACATATTTGGGTGAACTGCTCCTTTAAGAGTGCTTCAGCCAGATCCATTTCCAAGCAAATCTCCCCTGGCACACAGAAATAATCTGAGCAAACACAGGTCTAAATGAACATCCTACAGTCTCTTTACTGTAAGCAGGAGTGTGTTTGTCCTGGCAGTGTTTTCTCCACTCTCTCATCTCCTGTAATTACAAGCTGGAGGTCGCACGTATGAACATATTATATATAATAATAACCATACGCTCCTGCGCTGACATATAGAGTAAGTACATATGCGGTGGAGTAAATCAGGGTGGGATGAAGTGAGCTGCAAAGACACTAAAAACAGCATCTGAGACATGTAATTATATAACATGACACAATTAGAGAGTCCTGCGCTATAAAAAACACAGCTAATGAACATGACCATGCTTTTATGTTTAAAGACATGCTATCATATGGGAAGGGAACTGCAGGCACTTTAATCCAGCTGCAAACCAATGTATGCAATCAGTAATATTTTTCATGCTTTACAATAAGTCTTCTCTGCTCACAAAGACATTTACTTCACCCAAACTACAGTAAAAGCTGTACAATTGTCACCATGCCACCCCTATTTAACTCATACATTTATTTATGTTATTGGCAAGTTAAAATGAGTCTGAAGCTGAAAAATGTGACATATAGGCAATGAATCTGAATTGTTGGGTAAAATACAAGACAGATGTGAAAAAGGGAATATCATACACAAGCCTTATTATTTACATGCTATCGTGATGCTGAGGTTAGTCCACTTGAAAATGTCACGGTCTGTAAATGGGTTTTATATTTGACATGCAAATGACAGCAGAGAGAGAGAGCAATGATGTGCAAATGTTTATTGCTCACAGAGCATTGTTTTTGCCGTTGCAAATAACTGGACAAAAATGCATGAAATATTTTTAATAGCCTGACAACTTCCCACTGGCCTAGTAATAACATAGCAACCATCCTAGCAGCAACATAGCAGCCATCCATAATTCAATTAGCTATTTTAATGATCTAGGCACAAAGTCTAAAGCACATTGCGCAAAAGCATTAAAGGTGTGTCTGAATCCACTTTTACTATTTTAAGGATGGAAAAATATGCTCTGCGCCATGGCGCATGGTCTAACAGGGTTGTGCTTATTCTCCTTATGAGTTCTGGGTGTGTTTTGAGAATAAACCAATCAGAGTCTCGTCTCCCATTCCCTTTAAGAGTCAGTTGCGTCGTGCCATGGTGCATTTGCTATTTACATGACGACTTTGTAAGTGTAAAAACTGAACGCTTCACTAGCGAGAAAACAGGTAAACAGAGCATCTGCAGCGCGAGGATAAAGAACGAGCCTTCTCCATTCAGCCTCTTTACTTTCACTTTCTCTCTTTTGTGGATAAGGAAACGGTGATGTACGCACAGACATCCATTAGCCTACATAATTAATTTAGTTTGTTAAATGCAAAGATTTGTCTCAAAACTATTTCTAAATTCAGTTCTAATTTCCAGCAAATGAATAAATGAACAATAATAATGACGCGTGGTCAAACAATATATCCAAACACACATGCTATACCCCTTATAGTCCAAAACCTGACAGGTGGACAAATCTAAGCGTGTTTTTAATAAAACAAATATAAATCTGCAGATAATAAATAATACTGCTAATAATAATAACATTATACAAAAGCAAGTTGTCGTGAATAAACAAAAAAAAAAAGCCCACGGAGATGAAGAAGGCATGAAGGCAGTGGTTTTTATAATTATGTAGAAAATAATAATTTTTGTAATATTTTAATCTTTTAATTATTTTGCCATTATTTTTTGCCACTATTATTTTAATCATAATGCGCCTTAACATGCCTCTTTTCTAGACTGGAACACCCATGAGTACACAAAGTGGCGCAAATAGATTTGCTATTTAAACAACGTGGTGGAAAACGGGAAAATTAATCTTGTGCTGATCTGAAAATAGCATCACGTTGGGGCAAACACATCTTGCGCCTTATTGCGCTGGGTGTATGATAGGGCCCAGTGTATTTAAGGTCACTCTACTTTAAAAACATCCTGTAGATAAATCCAGAACTTAAAATTTTCTTGTTAGTCTAATGCTGTTCACATTAGATGCAGAATGTGCAAAAAAATCCTAATATCTGCATGTAAATAGACGCGTGAACACTTTGAGTTTACTCGCTTCATTCGCTCATCAAATTCACTTCACAGTAGATGCAGATGCGCATCGTGGACGGGGCTTCTGTCTGCCCGGTGACTCTAGCTTCGTTCCTAAATGTCTAACATGGATTTTAGAGAGAAAGTAGCTGTGTTTATGTGCTTTAGGAAGGCTAAAAAACACAGCGTATATATTCATTTGGCACCATGTCTGAGTCCACTAGATCCTTTCAGAGGTGCACCCAGCTCTGTGAGTTCATCAACTCCTCCAGAAAATAGACCTGGAGGATGGAGGATGGATGATGGAAGTTTTCAGCAGTGCTTCAGTCTGAGCAGAGCCCAGTTTGAATGAGCTGTTGTCTGGTGTCGGCAAGAGGATTTCCCCTTGGGACAAAAACACCAGGCCATAATCACGCCCCTACAAGAGCAAGCTCCTGATTGGTTAATGTGGCGCAAATGTCCCCTGAAGTTCAGATTTTCCAACTCAAGTGATTCTTGCAATACGAAACAAACGGACAAAACGCTCAACTCACGGTGCTTCATTTGCGCTATCGTGCCATAGAATGTCTATTCGCGTCTTTGCATTGACTTAACATGTAAATCACTCGCGCTTGACGCTTCATCCACTTATGATGTGAACGCAGCATTAACAGAGTGTATATTGGAGCCAAAATAACAGGTTGTGAAATGAGTCACTTAATTATTTAATACAGTTTCTAAACCCCGCCTCCACCAAAAATAGCAACGCCCACTGCCATTCAGCTCCACCCATATATGATTAGCCACACCCACTCGTGTTTATACCATAGCAGTAGGTAAATAACGATTAATGATAAATGATTCTCCAAAGACAAAATTTGCATTAAGGGCAGCACAGTGGCGCAATGGTTAGCACTGTGGCCTCACAACAAGAAGGTCACTGGTTTGAGTCCCGGCTGTGCCAGTTGGCGTTTCAGTGTGGAGTTTGCATGTTCTCCCCATGTTGGTGAGGGTTTCCTCCGGGTGCTCCAGATTTCCCCACAGTCCAAACACATGCGCTATAGGGGGCATTGATTAACTAAATTGGCCGTAGTGTATGAGTGTGTGAATGTGAGAGTATATGGGTGTTTCCCAGTACTGGGTTGTGGCTGGAAGGACATTCGCTGTGTAAAACATATGTTGGAATAGTTGGCGATTCATTCTGCTGTGGTGACCCCTGATAAATAAGAGACTAAGCTGAAGGAAAATAAATGAATGAATGAAATTCGCATTGCCTTCTTCGAATCCCAACATTAGAAAAGAATGGATGAACTTTATTTATAATGTTGTTCCAAACCACGTCAGTAAAATTTTGTTTATTTTTTTCCTATGTATTTGTTTACAAGCAAAGGCACAATACAACACAGGATTTTCCAAACATTTGAAAATAAAAGTCGATGCTGCGCTGATTTTATTTAATCTGAAAGTCATATCTTATGTTTAATTGTTTATTACTTATTAATCTGTAGCATCCCATCTACTGTATAAAGAAGTTTAGTGGGCACACAGCTGTCTTTTCTTACTAAATACTTTAAATATTAAAATACAATTTGTGCAACACAATCTCACAGCAATTCGTAACTTTTTGATTTCGTGGCGAATTCGTATGAATTCGTACCATCTAATTCATACAATTTAGTAAGATTTGCTCATCACCCAATGACGGTTGGGTTTAGGGGCGGGGTCAGGTGCCACGCCTCCTTTTTAAAATCATACGAAAATTTTCGTACGACTCAACTTCATACGAATTAGCCACTTAACTGACAAAAAGTAAAATACTTACGTTTCCTCGTGAGATCAGGCTAAATTTGTGGCAGTGGCCTCATGTTCAGCTCCAACTGTCAGGGCCAGATAGCAGTGCAGTTATCTCCAAATGTAAACTGCTATAGAGAGAAGTGTTAGCATTGGCAAATTCAGCTCTAAAGGAAGACTACAGAATTCAGTCAGTTTGGACTTCAACAAGTAATGCTGCATGATATTGAAAAAAATCATTCATTCATTCATTTACTTTTTCGACTTAGTTCCTTTATTAATCAGGGGTCGCCACAGCAGAATGAACCGCCAACTTATCCAGCATATGTTTTACACAGCAGATGCCCTTCCAGCTGCAACCCAGTACTGGGAAACACCCATACACTCTCACATTCACACATATACACTACGGACAAGCTTACCCAATTCCCCCTATAGCGCATGTGTTTGGACTGTGGATGAAACCGGAGCACCCACACCAACATGGGGAGAGCATGCAAACTCCACACAAAAATGCCGACTGACCCAGCCGAGGCTAGAACCAGCGACCTTCCTGTAATATATATATATATAATTCTAGATTGATTGGGAGGATTATGTTGGGGAGTGAATCTGCATTAAATACGCTAATTATAATCAGATATATTCAATAGAGCAATACACAAATTAAATGAACGGTGCTTTGTGTATGTCTTGAGATTCAGGCGCAGGGATTGAATAATCAAATGTAAAACTGCACTGCTTTTACTGTATGAATTAAAATGAATCTTTCTCGAGTAGTTTCTTGTGCCCGCATGCTTTAAATGTAGACACAGATGAAATGCAGACCTTTAAAGAACATACAAATGATAGCCCTGCTATAACTACAACAAAAATTATACTCCAGACAGATCCTGCGACGTGACTATTGCCAATGCCTAATTTCATTCTGATTTACATTTATTATCGAGAAAAGTTACAAAAGACACAAATGTTTCATCACAAAGCTTTCTGTGAGCACTTTAATCCCTCCATCTACTTTTTTTTAAAATCACTGACTATATTGACCTCACTGGGTGTTAAATATTCAGTTACTAGAATGAGTAAATTGTTAAATAACTTTCAGTGAAAAACAATAGCAATTTCCATTGTAATCTACACTCACCGGCCACTTTATTAGGTACAACTGTTTGTTAACGCAAATTTCTAATCAGCCAATCACATGGCAGCAGCTCAATGCATTTAGGCATGTAGACATGGTCAAGACGATCTGCTGCAGGTCAAAGCGAACATCAGAATGGGAAAGAAAGGGGATTTAAGAGACTTTGGACGTGACATGGTTGTTGGTGCCAGAAGGGCTGCTCTGAGTATTTCAGAAACTGCTGATCTACTGGGATTTTCACGCACAACCGTCGAGACTGGTTCCAGCTGATAGAAAGGCAACAGTAACTCAAATAAGCACTCGTTACAACCGAGCTCTGCAGAAGAGCATCTCTGAACACACAACACTTGAGGCGGATGGGCTACAGCAGCAGAAGACCACACCGGGTGCCACTCCTGTCAGCTAAGAACAGGAAACTGAGGCTACAATTCACACAGGCTCACCAAAACTGGACAATAGAAGATTGGAGAAACGTTGAAGAGTCTCCTTTTCTGCTGCCACATTCGGACGGTCAGGTCAGAATTTGGCATCAACAACATAAAAAAAGGATGGATTTGTCGTGCCTTCATTGGCACACTTTGGGCCAATTAGTACCAATTGAGCATGGTGTCAACACCACAGCCTACCTAAGTATTGTTGCTGACCTTGTCCATCCCTTTATGACCACAGTGTACCCATCCTCTGATGGCTACGTCCAGCAGGATAATGCGGGAATCATCTCAGACTGGTTTCTGGAACATGACAATGAGTTCACTGTACTCAAATGGCCTCCACAGTCACCAGAGCTCAATCCAATAGAGCGGCTTTGGGATGTGGTGGAACGGGAGATTCACATCATAGATTTGATTCTCTGAGGAATATTTCCAGTACCTTGTTGAATCTTGAGGCAGTTCAGAAGGCAAAAGGGGTCCAACCCAGTACAAGTAATGTGTACCTAATAAAGTGGCCGGTAAGTGTACATAATGCAACATTACATCCACTAATAGGTTACACTGCAGTATACACCATAATCAATACAAGAATTATTTCCAGAATGCATACATCATAATTGCGGATCACAATTGCGCTTTTTAATAGATCAACCCACCAAATCAATACAGTAAGTAGTGCAAGAGCGCAACGCAAATGTCGTTGTTGAACTATTGTTGATGTTGATCCTGAAATGATATATTATGCAGCCCTAGTCACAAGTCATATTGAGTTAAATTGCTGTCGAATACATAAGAAACGTGGGTTTTTGTAAAATATCTTATGTGCAGCTTGTAACGTAGCGGTCATTCAATGTAAACAGTCTGCAATATTGTTAACAAAAAAAGTGAACGATAAATAATGATATTGTCTCTCAAAAGAGTCATCTCTGAATCAATATAACAAGTCGTTATATTTTCGAATCTGAATCTGCTGATCTACATCAAGTCAAAGCGGCTCATTTGCATAATCCCGCCTCCCAAAACACTCGAAACACTATGGGCATTTGGTTTCCAAAAGAGAAAACATACAGAAAGACCAATCAGAGCAGACCTGGCTTATGATAGGGGGTGGGGTTTACAGACGTGAATCACTGAATTGATTCAAACGAATCATATCGAAATGAATGCAAAATGATTCAAACATTTCATGCATATTCTAATCAAATCACAAGGTTTTCTGACATTAAAATATATTATCGGAGACTCCAGGACAGTATTAGGACACTTAAACACACCATGTGACCTACTATACAATCTGAAGGATCTAGTTTGATATTGTGGTTACATTAGAAGGATGGTGTCCGCCCTGCTGGCATGATGATGTCATCTCTGTGAGCCCCTGCTCACTCTTTCCGCTGTATTATTGACTGGGTGTGTGTGTGTTTTAAAGGAGGGCTGCTTTAGAGAGTGTGTGCCTGTGTGTGTGTTTGCCTGCGTATGAGTGTGATTCGCTGGGCTGCAGAAGCAGAGGTGTTCTCCGCTTCTGGAGACTCCCAGGAATGATGCAGCACTTGATAGATGGGTTGGAGGTAAAGCGTTACTCTCTTCTTCTCCATTCTCTGTCAGCAGGATGAGAGTCTCTTGGGAATTGACCATTGGACAGTCATCAGTAATTGCGTTTACTAATGGAAGTTGAGTTAGTGCTGCAGATTGATGGAGGCTTTGTTTTGTTAGTGAACGGCGTAGGGAAATCGGCAGTGTTAACCTCAGGGAAATGTTGCTGGGTTTTGGTCACATCCCTGCAAGTGGCCGTGAGAGAATGTAGAGGTGTTTTACGCCCTCGGCTGACTTTGTGGCTGCATTTGTTTGTGCACGTAAGTTATTTTTAGTTCTGTTGGAGAACAGCTGCAGGATGACAGCTCTGTTTTCCTGGCCTGCAGTTGTTTCAGCCTTATGTTGGATTTTGTCCAATTCAGGGTTGGTGTGGTCAGTGCTGCCATGCACCGTGAAGACTGGGTTCTTAAATAATACACACAGGATAATTGGTTGTGAAGAAAAAAAATAGGCTTCTTTGGCTTCAAACAGTAGCAGAACCATTTTGGATGCTTTGAAAGTGCTATAAAGCAGTGGTCCCCAAACCCTGGACTGTAGACCGGTACCAGTCTGTTGATCAAATGGTACCAGGCTGCACAAGAGCTCATAAATTATTTCAGTTTTATTTATTATCTGAGTCTGAACGATCTTTTATTTTGAAAAATCTTTTATTGATTGTGTTTTCTCAATTTGAGCGGCCAAATTTAACCCACATGCTTGCAAAAAAGCAGATGTCATTGAAAAGTTTCTTTACTAAGGGGAAAAGGCTCAGTGAAGGACTCGCAAACTGCCATGGAATGAATCCACAACCAATTTGTCAACAAATCAGGTGAACTCAGCATGACGGCGGCTTTAGGGGCTGTCACAAATCTTGTTTTTTCCATGCGCAAGTTCGTTATTTCCACTGGAGGCCCATATTGGGAGCAACACGCGCAAGAATGCTGCACCACGAGTCACGTGACAAGAACTGACTTATACACTTCAAATTTTGTATGGAATATACACATTTGACTGATTACCTCAGACAAACACAGAACGCCCAAACACTGCACTTATTAATTTTCTCCATAAATAAGCAATGTTTTGTCAACTCTGTTGATGGTCACCTAGCAATCTACATAGAACCCGCCTAACATACACAATACCTCTCTAACCCCCCTGCTGAAATGATCAAGCATTGACCGTGATAAAAAGGTTGGAGACCACCGCTATACAAGACCTAATATTACAAATTACAAGGACCCGCTATACAAGTTAATATTTTCATCAATATTAGTATTTATTTGATTAATTATTTATAGTTATAGTTGGTTTGCACGAGGCCCAATCTGCACAGAAAGTCAAGCCCGAAATAATTCATATACTCCTGACAAATTCGGACTAAAGCTAAGTTTATTTAACCAGCAAGTTTTTTTTTCTTTTTAAATCTGAAATGACACAGGCTTCTGCCAAAAGACAGTAAGACGGCGCACATGTGGAACTATTGTGGAAAAAAATAGATTTTTCTCAGCTTTTATTTGTATTTCAACAAAAACCTTTACGTTTTGGTCATGCTTTTTAATACAGTGCGCCTAATGCCGAGTTCAGACTGCATGATTTTCACAGTAGTCGTGTCACGGATGTTTTCACACTCTATGACTATGGATTGGACTGGGTTAGCGTTCTGTCGGTGCTGTGTTTTACACTGTAGGATGGATCGACGACAGGAGAGTTCACACTGCATGACTTTAAATTATGAAGAATCACAACAACTTTGAGCTTTCTCAACAACACACACGAGAAGAGACATGGAAACAGCGCGAGGTCACGTAATATATCTTTCGTTATTAAATACGTAATGGAAACAGAAGGCTTTAGCTTTAGAAAAAGTACTTATGTTGCTCACATGGCTTTTGAAGAGATTTAACAATCTCTCCTCAACTTTTTTTAACTTTTCGACCTGATTGGGATATTGATCAGATGATACGTGATGACACGTGTGCTCCTGCCAAATTTACACTAGTTTTTCCTCCATTTCTTGCGTCCAAATAAACTGAAAATGAGCGCTTTTAACTTCTCCCCCAGCCTCCCGCTGGCCTGCAGGTACCCACGCTAGTGGATGCTGCTCTGTGATTGGCTGTAGGTGATCGCGGATGTTATTTTCAATCAGAACACATTCATACGGCATGATTTGAATCGCCGACAGCTCCAGATATTTAGCACGCCAAATATCTGATGGGTGTCCGCGACTCATCGACGATTCTCTTATATCGAGTCTTTGATAGTTCACACTGTGTGATTGCCACTCACGTGCGCGAGCACTAATTTACCTGTGATTTTAGGCATTTGTATGCGATTTCTCAAAACCTGTCGGCGAGTCAAAATCAGGGCTAAAATCATGCAATCTGAACTCGGCATAAGCTATGGAATGGCCTAGCCATCAGCATCAGGAATGCCGCTTCTCTGGACTGTTTTAAGAAACTTCTCAAGACTTTTTACCGTTGCTTTTAATGCTGAGTCCAATACAAAAAAAACAATGTAAGAATTCTGTACTTTGTTTTAAAGCTTGTTTATGTAAACATTTATGTAAAATTTATGTGTGTGTGTGTGTGTGTGTGTGTGTGTAGGTGGATAAGCAGCAGCAGAGTAAGGACTCTGTGTACTTTAGGGATGGTGTACGGAGGATAGATTTCGTCCTGTCTTACATCGACGACAAGGATGGAGAAAAGAAACAGGTTTGACACCTCCACTGTGTAATCATATGATATTATTAGGCTTAATTCTGTGAGCTAAGAGGCAATTTTAGGAAAATGCCTAATTTACCTAAACAAATAACCAGCATGTATAGTGAAGTGCCACTCTACGAATCAATGACTCACATATGAAGACCTTTCCATGTGGTCTACTGTGTATATATATATGTAGAAGAACAGGAAAATAACTGAAGTTTTCCATATTAAAGAAGGTGGAGCCTTTGAGCTACGCCCACCAATTACATCACAACTGACCAATAGGACTCTAATGCCCAATTCACACGGGGATTCAGCATCTACGCTTAAAGAAGGGCGTGTCTGAAGTTGGGGTTGACGCTATTGTCATAGCAGCATCAACCAATGAAACTAGACCCCAACTGGCTAGTGTTTGAGCTGGGGTATTTTCCAACATAGACACATTCTGAAAACATAGCCCTATATACATTTCTGGAGATTGTGAATTATGTAGCCAGAAGTACGTATGGCTGCATTCCGTCTTTAAAATGAACGCCACGAGGTGGTATGACGCCATTCCTTTTCACGCTAACAGCTAACCGCTTACCTCCATGTGGACTGCTATCCCGCTGTTACGAGTTTGTCCAGTGGTTTGCACCATATGTCGGAGGACGCAGAGAAGAGCTAACCGTAACGACTGGGTTTGAGCCTGGCAAAGAACGGTTCCAGAAAGCAGGTAAGACTAAATCAAAAGCCAAAAAATAAAATAAACAAGTAAAAAACAGGGTACAAATGTGGTCAAATCTGAAGACGTGGTAAAAATCAGGCAAGGGCTTTTCTTTTTCTGAATTGGTTTTCCAACAACTGTCGGTTGCGTTTAGGGAAGTGGGTGGGTGGGGGGATCGGTCAGTAAGTCAGTCAGTCAGTAGACAGCGGCCTCTGGTGGATTTACGTGAGAACAGTAGGCTCGATTGGCACTTGCGAGAAAAATTTGAGATCTAAAAAAGCGTACACGGTGGATTCGCAGAAACAAAAATGCAGTAAAACATAGCTCCTGGGGTGTATTTGGCGTTCTCCAGAAATGTATACAGATGTACGTTTTCAGAATGAGCCTGGGTTGCTATTTGCATAAAGCGATCTGAATGGCTAGCGCTTCCATTGAGAAATCCCCAACTTCCGCAGTGAGCAGCGCCACTGAAGCATCGTAGATGGATCCACAAATCAGTTCAGCAGCGCTTGACGTCACCCATTCAAAGTGAATGGAAAGCATTGATGCTGACGCCCTGTGTGAATCAGGCGTAAAGGTGTATGCCAGCCAGAGTGAACCAGGTTTACTTTAAACAATCTAATGCAAGCAAATGAACTGCTTTATGTTTAAAATTATGTGTTACACCAGTTTTTAAAACATGTTGGGGCCTTTAAATGATTATAAACACTTTCAGAACTGGCCCCTAAATGTTCACAGTCACCCCTGAAAACACGGTGTGTTATGAAAACGTTGTGAAGTCTCACACCGGACTGTTTGTGTGTCAGAGGTGGGAGTACTTCCACGTTCCTGTCATTCACAGAGTGTGTGCTTTACCAGGGCTGGGCTGGAGCTCAATCTTATCAACAGAACCCTTTTGTAAAGCACAAATCGGTGACTTTCAGACTTGTTATTAATCTTTCTTGCAGGACCGAAGGAAGGTATTTGAGGCTAACTTACAGAAAGCCGGACTGGAGGTGGAGACCGAGGACAAATCTGTGAGTGAAATGTGTAAAATCCCATACTGTATGCCAGAAAAATCCCTTTCATTGGTTCCTACTGACATGAATACATTAAATCATAAGCTGTGGATAAATATTTAGTTTACTGCATCCAAAATGTGCCACCACTAAAAAACAATATGCTCTGTATTCAAGAAATTAAGGTTTTAACTCCGATATCATGGCTAATGTTTATGTCATGACTTTGCATGTCATGTTGTTAGCATGCTTCTCCTTACATGTCTCTTCAGGAGTCTGAAGATGGAAAGACGTACTTCTTGAAGATCCACGTTCCATGGGAGGTGCTGGCGACATATGCCGACGTCCTGAAAATCAAAGTGCCTTTCAAAGCCAACGATATTCCAGAAAATAAAGAGGTGCCCATGGGCTGGCTCTTCACGCCTTTTCGCCTGCCCGACCATGTGATGAATCCAGAGCCCGACTACTTCACCTCCACGTTCGACAAGAGCAAGATCGACTTCTTCCTCATTGACGACAAAGAAACCTTCTTTCCTGCTTCCACGCGCAATAGGATTGTAAGAAAGGGTTATTTTAAGACTCTCATGATGAAGTCAGAATTATTAGCCCCCCTGTTTATTTTCTTTCCCAATTTCTGTTTAAAAGAGAGCAGATTTATTCAACACATTTCTAATCATAATAGTTTTAATAACTCATCTCTAATAACTGATTTATTTCATCTTTGTCACGATGACAGTAAATAATAATTGACTTTTCTTTAAGAAACTTCTATACAGCTTAAAGTCACATTTAAAGGCTTAACTAGGGTAATTAGGTTAATTAGGCAGGTTAGGGTAATTAGGCAAGTTATTGTATAACAGTGGTTTGTTCTGTAGACTATCGAAAAAATATATAGCTTAAAGGGGCTAATAATATTGACCTTAAAATTAAAATGGTTAAAAAATTAAAAACTGCTTTTATTCTAGCCAAAATAAAACAAATAAGGCTTTCTCCAGAAGAAAAAATATTATCAGACATACTGTGAAAATTTCCTTGCTCTGTTAAACATCATTTGGGAAATATTTAAAAAAGAAAGAAAAATTCAAAGGGGGGCGAATAATTCTGACATCAACTGGATATCCCAAACAAATCTGCTCTGTGACTAAATCCTTGGTTTATTTTCTTCTCCACATAGGTTTATTACATCCTTTCCCGAATCCCGTACAGCATAGAAGACAAGGATAAGAAGGGCATTAAGAGGATGCTGAACAACGGGACCTACACATCTGCCTTCCCTCTCCATGACGTAGGTCTCTCACATCAGAAAATGAGGGGTGTTTAACCTCCTTGAAATATTGTACATTACTGTTAATGTGTGTTTTTGCAGTGTCGATATTGGACCAGGTCTCGTGATGATAACTGTGAGAGCGAACGATATTCCCTGTATAAAAACTGGGCTCGTTTCAGCCGCTTTTACAAGGAGCAGCCGCTCAACCTCATACGGTGAGATTTCTTGTGTATTTTACTCTTTTTACAGTTACATTTACACTTATGTCCAAAGCGACCTACAATTGAGGGGGCATTCAGCGATTCAACAACAAGAGGCAATACACACAGGAAGGGCTCATTATACAATGCAGCTGTTTGTGCTCTGAGAATTCAGTGCTTAGAGTTGGGATTTGGGAAGTGTTTTTTTTAGAGGTAGCATTGTTTCTGCAAGTGGTTTGGCAAACTCACTCACCCTTGTGAGGCATAGGGTTGTCACGATACTGGAATTCGGTACCAATTGATACTGAAATGTCAAATGCTTAACAGAAATGATTGGCAGTGAAGGTCATCAGTTCACCAAACTCGCCGATGTTTACTAAATGTCAACATAGACGCAGGGACACTGGAGCTGTTTAAAGCTGCGATTCATCAGAGGATGGCTCGTATGTCAGCTTATAGACAAACCAGCTGATTGACGTGACTTTGAAACGCTTCAGGGCCCCTGTACACTTGCAGGCAGCTAGCTCTCTGCAGCGCTTACATGATTGCCCACTGAAGCTGAGCAGGGCTCGTTAGTACCAGGATGGCAGACCACATGGGAAAGCTAGGTTGCTGCCGGAAGTGGTGTTAGTGAGGCCAGCAGAGGGCGCTCAACCTGCGGTCTCTGTGTGTCCTAACGCCCCAATATGTTGATGGGGACTCTATACTGCTCATTAAGGACTGTCTTTTAGATAAGTTAAACCGAGGTCCAGACTCTCTGTGCTCATTAAAAAGCCTAGGATGTCCTTTATAATAAATAAAAAAAAAAGTAGGGGGTTAACCCCGACATTCTGACCAAATTTGCCCACTGGCCTCTGTCCATCATGGCCTCCTAACCATCCCCATATCATAATTGACTTCATCATGTCTCTTCTCCAACAATCATGCTGCACACTGGTGGTGGATGAGGAGATTCCCCTCCAAAAATGTGTAAAGCACTTTGAGTGTCCAGAAAACCCCTTATATTAATGTAAGGAATTATTATTACTTCATAAAGGCAGTGTTTTTTTTTTGTTTGTTTTTTGTTTTGTTCATGCGATGTTGAGTTATTGTTGGAAAATGTCTGGTGCACATGTGCAAAACTGGTGCAAGTGTCAGTTAAAATGACACTACAGGTGGTTTGTCAAACCCACTCACCTGTGTGAGGCACACTCACATTTTGGTGCATAATGATGCTGTTTAACTGCAAAGACCCTCCAAAGTAGGGTTGGGTACCGAAACTCGTTGCCATTATGACACCGGTACCTTTGTAACTGGTATGTACCAGACCAAATCAGCATATGAATTTTGGTGCCACAGGTGCTGCGACAAGGACGTAAGAAGCATCAAAAGCACCGATAGGTACGCATTGTGTCACACCATCTCTAAACAACTTGAGAGATACGGACACCGTCGGCGAGGTCAGGTGTTTGTTCTTGTTGCTTAATGAACGGGCGCACGGCACGGTCAGTGTTACGAGTTTATGATGTTTAAGAGGGATGCAGTAACATTTCAGTGAGACAGGTGTAATGTGTGCGGCTGATCAAGGATGAGGCAGGAATCAACTCTCCATTTAAACTTTTTACTTCATGGTTTAAGCAATATATAACAATAATAAAATAAAATAAAAAAACATTTACAATCATTCTCTTTCAACAAAACAGAGTGAAAGCCAAAGCAAAGAAATTAACAAAACAATCCTTAAATCTAAAGTCTAAACTAAGCAACAAAAAGCAATACAAATAAAAACCGAGATCTTCAGTGTACACGACACCCGAACTAAACTAATTAAGCTACAAAACTCAAAAGTACACAGGCGGCAAAACACTCAAACTAATCTAACAAAAATCCATCTAAACTACAACAAACCTTAACAAGACGGTCAAAGTCTCAATTTAGAATCACACCACTACCATCACATTATTTTACTTAAAGCCAACAAAGTTCAACAAGCAAACTCGAATTATCACAGTGAACTGAGATGATAAATCACCACAAGCCTAAGCATGTCAAACACAAACTGCATAGAGCACAAAGACAAATCGCGTGGAGCACAAACGGTACGCCGAGGCAGAGCGCACACCAGACACTGATCAGCAGGAGCTTTAAATCCCCACGGCTCGTCCAGGGATTGGTGGAACTGGCACCATCATAACGATGATTGACAGGTAACTTGACTAATAGAAAACCTAAGAGTAAAAAGCGGAGAGGAGGGTGAGAAAAATAAATACACAAGAAAAGAAAACTAACATCAAACATAACAGTCAGATCAACACGCATATCAAATCGCGTTCATTACATTTGCTTAAACTAAGCATCCTAAAGTATGGCTATATTTTACAAGCAAGGATTCTGACACAGCAGCGTGAAGCAGACGCTTTTACAAAAGTTGCGTGTGAGGGGGAAACACGTCAAACTTAATGAAACATTTGAGGGTGCATGATCAACTTAAAGGGAGAGGAACGCACTGTCTCTGAAAGCTTGTGACATCATCTGGCACTTTCACTGAGTATGTTTACATGGACACCAATACTCCGATTTTAAGACAGACAGGTTTTTTATGTTTCCATTTGGCATGCGGTATCAAATTCCATTAGAGCAACACTCTTCCACCAGTCCTTACTTCAGATTCTCATCCAATACCTCAGTTTGTCACAGGGAATAAACAATATGTTTCTGAATGAAAGTGAAGCTGCCAAACTGCAGTTAAAGTCGATAAATTAAAAATGAAACACCCGAAATTACATGAAACTCCGGAGGAAGCGTGGATAGTGTGGTGACGCAATGACGTTAATCAATCTATGTACTGCAACATGTAAAACAGGATCATGAAAGGAACATTCAAAAAGCAGCTCATGTAAACACCTTCATCATATTATTATTGTCTTATTCAGATTAATCATTATGATTGCTGATGTCCATGTAAACATAATCACAAACGCCAACCCTAGAAAAAAGGTGTTCACCATTTTGATGACAGCCTTTCCACAGGTTATCAGTAAGCTAATGTAATTGCATGATACAGATCTTAAATTCATGCTAACAAAACGATCAAAAGAAATATATAAAATATGAATTGATGTTTACTTTAAACTTTAATTATATTGTTCAATTAAAATGATTAAAAAAGTTTTTTTGTCAAATAAAAGGTTTTTCTAGAGTCCTCCACCATCATTTTGTGGCTCAAAAGTATCGGTTCAGGCACTATTTTGGCACCGACACCATTTTAAAAGTATTAATTTAGCACCGGTATCAAAATAACCCCAAATGATACCCAACCCTACTCTAGAGGAAGCTGTTTGGGGCTGTTCACACCAAAGCACGATAGCTAAAAAAGATAATGATTAAGACTTAATGAATGACAAGGCATTATGAGCTGAATCTTGTGGCTCCTGTCTCACAGGAAGTACTATGGAGAGAAGATCGGCATCTACTTTGCTTGGCTGGGTTTCTACACGGAGATGCTCTCCTATGCTGCAGTTGTTGGTTTGCTCTGCTTCATTTATGGTGTGGCCACCTTTGACGAAAACATCTGGAGGTGAGGATGATAAATGGTATAAAAGTATAAAAGCTAAATGACAATTTATCAGTATCTTGAAGCTGTACTGTGAAACAGAAAGAGTTTCGATATGTCTTCAAAAAACTACATGACAAGATAAATAAACTGTTATTGCAATATTACACTTTTGTAAAATGTTTGATAGTCATTATTTTTATACACTACTTGACAAAAGTCTTGTGGCCTCTCCAAGTTTTAGGATCACCAAATAATAACTGGTCTTCTAGTTGATGATTTGGTGTCAGAAGTGTCTTATAAGAAAGGTAAAGGCCTCTATATGACGCTTATTTGAGCACAATAAAATATGATCATGCCTTGATTATTAATGATTTCATTAGGACAGTAAGGTCTGACTTTGCTCAGACTAAAGTCTCATCACTGAACCTTCAATAATGTCCAGTATAGAATATAAAGTCATGCTGCAGTGGAAACAGAATGAATATTGTGTCTGACTCCATCATGAGCTTGGAGGACTGCATCCATACATCTCTGAATGACTCAAATCACGCATTAATAAAGTCATCTGGAATGGAGAAGAAAGCGTTCTTGCAGGACTCCCAGAGTTCATCAAGAGTCTTTGTGTTCATCTTCAACGCCTCCTCCATCTTACCCCAGACATGCTCAATAATGTTTATGTCTGGTGACTGGGCTGGCCAATCCTGTAGAAATTTGACCTTCATTGCTTACAGGAACTTTGTTGTGGAGGCTCAATTCATGAATAAATAAAATACTTTGCTTACAATTTGTAAGACATTTTAGAGTTGGGTATGCCTATTAAACATACATTTAATATCCTAAAATTAAGACGTAATTAATACATACAAACATTTTTTTTTGAAAACAACATTTTTAAGGCTACCTCATAAATCAGTATTATTTTAATTTATAGTTCTTTTCTATATATATTTTTTTATCATTTTAAGTCATCTAAAGTATAAACATCCATAAGTAAAACAAGGCTAGAAATGAGGCTGAAAGAGAAAAATGATTCTAGAAAAATGTGTACACTCACCGGCCACTTTATTAGGTACACACTTTTACTAGTATCGGGTTGGACCCCCTTTTGCCTTCAGAACTGCCTTAATCCTTCATGGCGTAGATTCAACAAGGTACTGGAAATATTCCTCAGAGATTTTACTCCATATTGACATGATAGCATCACGAAAGTTGCTGCAGATTTGCTGGCTGCACATCTCTGCACATCTCTCATTCCACCCCATCCCATTTGAGTACAGTGAACTCATTGTCATGTTCAAGAAACCAGTCTGAGATGATTGGCGCTTTATGACATGGTGCGTTATCCTGCTGGAAGTAGCCATCAGAAGATGGAGACACTGTGGTCATAAAGGGATGGACATGGTCAGCAACAATACTCAGGTAAGCTGTGGCGTTGACACCATGCTCAATTGGTACTAATGGACCCAAAGTGTGCCAAATAACTCCCCCACACCATTACACCACCACCACCAGCCTGAACCACTCATACAAGGCAGGATAGATCCATGCTTTCATGTTGTTGACACCAAATTCTGAGCCGACCATCCGAATGTGTCAGCAGAAATGGAGACTCATCAGACCAGGCAACGTTTCTCCAATCTTCTATTGTCCAGTTTTGGTGAGCCTGTGTGAATTGTTCCTCAGTTTCCTGTTCTTAGCTGACAGGAGTGGCACCCGGTGTGGTCTTCTGCTGCTGTAGCCCATCCGCCTCAAGGTTGGACGTGTTGTGTGTTCAGAGATGCTCTTCTGCAGACCTCGGTTGTAACGAGTGCTTATTTGAGTTACTGTTGCCTTTCTATCAGCTGGAACCAGTCTGGCCATTCTCCTCTGACCTCTGGCATCAACAAGGCATTTGCGCCCACAGAACTACCTCTCACTGGATATTTCCTCTTTGTCGGACCATTCTCTGTAAACCCTAGAGATGGTTGTGCGTGAAAATCCCAGTAGATCAGCAGTTTCTGAAATACTCAGAGCAGCTTGTCTGGCAGCAACAACCATGCCACGTTCAAAGTCACTTAAATCCCCTTTCTTCCCCATTCTGATGCTCGCTTTGACCTGCAGCAGATCGTCTTGACCATGTCTACATGTCTAAATGCAGTGAGCTGCTGCCCTGTGATTGGCTGATTAGAAATTTGCGTTAACAAACAGTTGGACAGGTGTACCTAATTAAGTGGCCAGTCAGTGTATATATTGCTTTAGCAAGGTTATGAGAATGCAGTTGACATGAAATGCTGATTTTAGAAGCGTAAAAAGTCTTGCATCATGGAGGCATAAGACACACACAGAGAATAAACAAAAGTGATTGTCGCCTTCTGCAGTAGAGAGATCTGCAATGAGACCATCGGTGGGCAGATTGTCATGTGTCCGCTCTGTGATAAGAAATGTGGCTACTGGAAGCTCAGCACAACCTGCAGCTCTTCATGGGTGAGTATCGTCAGATTTATAAACGTGAACTTAAACCTTCTCCATCGACTTCTAATGTCACGTCTATTTCTACTTGATTTTTAGCAATCATATTTATTTGACAACGCAGCGACAGTGTTCTTTGCTATATTCATGGGAATATGGGGTGAGTAAACACACTTTTTTGCTTTTGTGTTGGTTTTACAATCGAATTTGTTGAATGAATTTGCCCTGCATTAAAGAGCTCATGCATTTAAAGCATATAGGTCTCAAACTGGATTCCTGGAGGACCGCAGATCTGCACAGTTTTGCACCAACCCTAATCAAACACAGCTGATCAAACTAATCAAGGTGTTCAAGACTACTAGAGACTATTAAGCAGGTGTGAGTTGGAGCTAAACTATGCAGCGCTGCTGCCCTCCAGGAATTGTGTTGGAGACCCCTGATTTAAAGTGACAGACAGTGAAACTACAGTGCGATTGAATAGTGTGTATTATTGATGTGAATGTGCCTTTAAGAGCTGTAGTTCTTCCCTCCGCTGACAGTGACTTTATTCCTGGAGTTCTGGAAGCGGCGTCAGGCCCGGCTGGAGTACGAGTGGGATCTGGTGGACTTCGAGGAAGAACAACAGCAGCTCCAGCTCAGACCCGAATACGAGTCCAAGTGCACCAATCGAAGGGTTAACCGAGTCACGCAGGTAAACACTTTCGTACATCATTTTATGAAGTTATGTCAAAAATAACTTGTAATGATGCTAATAATGCTCAGTTTGCTCATGCAGAGCAGGCTTCCTCTTTCATGGTTTTGGAAATACAGTTCAAGTCATATCATATTTCCTAAATGATGTTTACCAGAGCAAGGAATTTTTCACAGTACTTCCTATAATATTTCTCCTTCTGGAGAAAGTCTTATTTGTTTTATTTCGGCTAGAATAAAAGCTGTTTTTAATTTTTTTTAAAACATTTTAAGGTCAATATTATTAGCCCCCTTAAACAAAATTATTTTCTATTGTCTAATTACCCTAACTTGCCTAAAAAAGTCACTTTTAGCTGAATACTAGTATTAGGGCTTGAAATTGTGACCGCTTTGGTCGCATATGTACCTGAAAGTTTATCTGTGCGACCTCAAAATATATTTGGGAGTATTTGTGTGATACACATAAAATTTTCACTGCAAAGTTTTCACTGCATGCACGCAAAATGTCTCTTTGCACCTAACAACGCCAAATGCAGATGACTTCCACAAGAGGGCACTGTTTCAGGTGCATTACTCACACTAAACCTCACCCTACATTTAACCTGAAGTGGTAACCAAGACAAATATGAGCTAAAACTGTATTTGCTGGAGCTAGGTATATGTTTCTGACGATATGATAACCTCGATTAAAATACCATGGTTTTACGCTATCACGGTATTGTGGTCATGGCTCTAAAACAAGTTATTTTTAAATGTCTGAGACTTTTTTTCCCAATTGAACGCAGTAGAATTCATTTTAGGAAACATTTATAATGTTTTGGAGCAGTAAACATGTCAGGCTAAATAGTTAAAAGAAATCATTGACTTCTGTTTTTTCATTTGTTTAAAAAACCCTTACATATACCTTAGAAATGGTATAACAGAGGATTTTAGCAATTTTAAAACCTCGACTTTTCCAAACCGTGGCAAAACCGGTTATCATCCCATGCCTAGCTGGAGCAATCATAGCATTTTACCTAGTTTTCACACAGCTTTAAGATCTTTACTGTGCTGTGAGCAGACAAACAAGCAATGTCAGAAATGTCTTTTCTGACAGATATATTTATTTACTGTTGCAGGTGCTTTGTTTTGAGCAGGAATGAGTGTTTTTTTTATTGGTTAATCTCCAATAATCGTATCTTCTTCTTAAAGGAAACAGTTGTAGGTGCTTTACTGCCTCCTAGTGTACACTTCACAAACTGCACCAAAAACTCGTGTTTTTACAGCACAGACAGGCAGGGCAGCATATTTCCAATAAGCCTGGGTTTGCTTTTTTATTTCCTCGCCTTGTTTTTATTGTATGACATTTGATCAATTTCAGTAGCATTTGTGCCACAGGCCACCATTAATTCCCGAATTTGCATAGCTAAGTTGTCCATTAGGTTCACACTTCACTATCTCACTGGAAATATCCTGGTACTTTCAAATGCTATTTGTACACAGAACTTTTGTTTAGTTTTTTAGCTGCTGTGTAATATGGAAGAATGGGAATCTGAGTGGATTCAGAAGCTGAACTCTGAGGAAATGAACTCTCCAGGAACATGAATGAGGAACCCTTGTATAAAGGATGAGTAATTAGTGTTAAACATAGACAATGATTCATATTGCATGCATTATGCTGTAGTCATGTTTAAAATGCTGCATAGAGTTCATTGTTTGCTTGAAAATATGTTTTGTATGATTTCCTTGAACTGTACTATTTGTCCTGAATTTAATTAATGCAACTTTTATTACAGGTGTGCTTTAATATTTTACATTAAAAATGTTATTTATATGTAAAAGGATTACTAGGCTAGCTAAAAACAGTGATTGTTAAGTTGAATTAGCTCATTCTAGACCAATTACTCAGTTTAAAAATAGCGTGCTCCTCTTGAAGAAGTCTAAATCAGACATGCTTGAAAGTTTTAGATCACATTTACACCTATATTTGACGTTGTTCACTTGTGCATTTACTTGAAAAAAGTGATCAGAATAACAAAAGTAGAACCCTAGAGGCTGTTCACTTAGATCGTTTCATTCATTTATTCATTTGGCTTAGTCTCTATTTCAGAGGTCGCCATAATGGAATGAACCGCCAACTATTCCAGCATATGTTTTATGCACCAGATGCCGTTCCAGCCACAACCCAGTACTGGGAAACATACCTATATTCTCACTTTAACACACACACTCATATACTGTGGCCAATTTAGTTCATCCAATTCCCCTAGAGCGCATGTGTTTGGACTGTGGGGGAAACCGGAGCACCCGGAGGAAACCCACACCAACATGGGGAGAACAAACAAACTCCCCTCAGGAATGCCAACCGGGACTTGAACCAGCAACCTTTGTGCTTTTGACGTGACAGTGCTAAGCACTGTGCCACCGTGCCGCCCAGAACTTTTCTATTGTTTTTCGAAGTAAATCCGTATTTGATCATTATGTTTGTGATTTTTAAAGCGCCACAGTTTTTTAGACACCATGTCAAGTTAAAGGTGCAGTAGGTGATCTGCCAAAATGCCATCCATCAGCATATTAGCTTTCCTCCCCTGCTGTCCAAACCCATGGCTCCTGAACACGAATGTGCACCGTAAAGATGACAGTAGACAATCCACCAGATCATGGCATTCGCCAGTTAGAAAACTTTAATGAAAAACTGTATTATATCCAGCGGGTTTTCAGTTGTGTAGCGAGCAGAACTTGTCATAATGTGCAATATTTCATGTATGCAAGGATTGCTGATCTCACTCTCTAATGCGCTTTGTGCTAAAGCCACTACTGTATGCTTAGTGGTTACACTTATTACTAAGCCATACTTGCATGCTATTTCAGAGCGAATATTCAGAGTAGCGGTAAACAATATAGGGAGCTCGTCACAGGCTGTCAGTGTTTAATAATATGACCCAATGTGAATATAAAACTATCTTCAGCTCAGTAAAGCAGGCTAGGCGGAATAGTCATATTTACTGATGTTTTGTTGTTAAACTGAATTTAAATCTACATTATCGATACTCTTAAAAGGCCTTATAAAACTGAAAATAGTCTTTCGCCGGGAGATTTCAGTGGCTGGACAACACTTCTGTGCATATAACCCATTCATAATAACACAATCTACATCAGCTTTGAGTGACTAAAACCGTTTTAAAACAGAACATTAGCTGTCTACAAGAAATACTTCAGCCATGGTGTCATCCTTTCTCCAGGGTTTTTTGTTTTACCGTTGTCATTCTCTCTTTTAAGTGCACGTGAATACGGCGCACGTGCACGTGCAAACGGCGGATCTGCGTGAACGGGTGCGCAGATGTACAAATCTGAATGCTACTTATCAGAATTATGGGAATTGTCGGCCTGAAAATGTTTAATTGGATGAATTAGTTTTAATTTAGTTTTTTTCCTTTTCACAGGATATTAAAATACATATAAATACATTTAAATCATTTACTTTAATCATCACTATTGGATTGGGAAGAGACTTTCAGCCAGCACAACAACACGTTTCTGAAGATGATCACCTACTGCACCTTTAAAAGAACTTGTGGACCAATCAGAAGAGTTCAGAAGTGGGACAAGCATTGCAAGTTTCTGTTTTTAGGCACTCTGGCAATGTCCACACTAAGACATTTTCATTTAAAAACGCAAATTTTTCTCACTGTTTTGGCCTTCCATCCATATTGAGACACCGTTTTTAGGAACCTTTTTGATATCAAAATACTGTTTAAAGTGGATAAATTTGAAAACGTTTTTAGATGCAAAGACGCATTTGGTGTGATCGAGGCCTGAGACTGTGAGCT
>CAIGQZ010032523.1:1245903-1274054 GCA_903798205.1 Danio tinwini
TGTGCACCACCAGTTGATTTTGCATCATAGGTACCTTTTAATAGATATGTTTTTATTTTTACCTATTTACTAACAACACATCATGCGGCACCGTGACATGTAATGAAAGATATCTATTCCATGTTAAAACCATCTGCGACGGCATTGTGCAAAATTTCCATTTTAGAAAAGGTTTCTATTCACGTGATGTCGCAGCAGAACAACAGCATAAACTACTATGACAAAGATCACCTCAGGTACTGATTATGGGCAATGCTTTTAAATACAATTTCACGTCACATTTATTGCCATACCACTGAAAGCAGCAGCAGATCTTGAAAATAAAATGACTGGCTTGGAAAATGAAAGTCAGAACTGTGATTCGGTGCAAACCAACAACATCCGTCACTCAGTTGCTAATGTTAAAGAGGTTTAATGTGTATTAAAAGCCTTTATCATTTCATTATGAGGGCGAGGCTGGTATTTAAATGTCATGTTGTGTTGCTTTTGGTGCAGACCGATAAATTGCTGGAATCTTGTCACGTGTTGTTAGAACAGTGTTAGTCTTCACTTTGGTTTACTATAATAACCCTGGTATGTGTGTGTAGCTGGCTGCGTAACTGGTGGGTGAGCAGAAGTGCTCGTAATCATCCGGAGAGTCTGTACAGCCGCTGGGAGCAGGATCACGATCTGCAGAACTTTGGGCAGCTCGGCCTCTTCTACGAGTACCTGGAGATGGGTGAGTGGAGCATATACTAGCAAAACATCCACATCGGAGCCCGTCAGGTCAGCTTTTAACACGTTTTAGTGAATTATATTGATTTGAATTACTTTACGTATACATAATATACTCTTAAAAGTGCATTTCACTATGATAATAAATAAAGACTAAATGATTAGTCCTCCAGTGAAATTGTATTTTTCAACTTTTTCCCAAGTGATGGGATTTCAACAACAGTCTAGTTTTGCTTCACCTAAAAGCTAACGAAAAGAAAAGAGCTTTTACAAGTGTATCAAAGTTAAAGCTGTATTATTATATTAATAATAATATTAATACCTAATGTCCTGCGCCTGCAGTACCTGAGTGTGACCGACAGATGGCGACAGATGTTTGCTTTTGTTTTATAAAGCAATAGCGTATAGCATTTTACAGGCAAAAAGTAGAGATGCCAGGGGGAGGTAAGTATAAACAAAATATAAACATAAAAACTGTACAAATATAAAACTTAATTAAATACATTATAAAAATTACACATTTATGAAGTGCATTGGACGTTATTTTATAAAGGGTCTCTGATGCTGGTAATATATAAGCACATTTCAGTCAAAAGAACCATCAAATCAGGTTACTTGTTAGTGAATTTACATAATAGTCAAGGCGGCACGGTGGCTCAGTGGTTGCACTGTCGCCTCACAGCAAGGAGGTTGCTGGTTCGAGCCTCAGCTGGGCTAGTTGGCATTTCTGTGTGGACTTTGCATGTTTTCCCCATGTTGGTGTGTTGTTGCTCCGGTTTCCCAGTACTAGGTTGCGGCTGAAAAGGCATCCGCTTCGTAAACATATGCTGGAATAGTTGGTGGTTCATTCCACCATGATGACTCCTAAGTGACTAAGCCAAATTTATAAATGGTTAGGATAGCCAGTAAAACCAGAAAAAGTACATCTTCCTGTATCAATGATAAAGATTTTGCACAGTGAATGTCATCATTGTATGTTGTGTGTTTTGGCAGTGATTCAGTTTGGCTTCATCACTCTGTTCGTGGCCTCCTTTCCTCTGGCTCCGCTCCTGGCTCTGATGAATAATATCCTGGAGGTGCGCGTGGACGCCTGGAAGTTCACCACTCAGTTCCGCAGACCCGTCGCTGCTAAAGCGCACAGCATCGGCGCCTGGGAGGAAATCCTCAACATGATCGCAGTCTTCTCCGTCGTCACCAACGTGAGAATCCACCACACGGCTGAAAGAAAAAACCCATACTAATGAAAATAACACCACGGTTATTTTGGACGGATGTTTTTTTTTCTGAGTATGACACAGCTTTGACTGCTTCAGAGTTTGAAGGCTTTACACTGAACTACAGATGAAGTCAAAATGATTCACCCTCCTGTCTATTATTTCAAATATTTGTCAATCAATGCAAGGTTTTAATTGCTTTAAAGCCATTTTAAGGTCAATATTATTAGTCCTCTTAAGCCAGTGGTTCTCAAACTGTGGTACGTGTACCACTAGTGGTACGCAGGCTTCCCTCTAGTGGTACGCGGAGGAATCGATCAGTAAACTGATTTTAATAGGCTAAACCTTTTATTTTATGATCAATTTTCTAATGTTTGTTATGTATTCTATTATTTGAAGCTAATTTCCTCCCCATGTTTGTAACGGTTGTTGGGGGGCGTATCCTGTATTTTTATATCCCAATGTTGACAAGTATAGTTTAATCACTTGCTTTTCTGTTGCACATAGCCTACTCTAACGTGTAGTAAGCAGATCTAATTTCTAATTTAAATATGTAAATCCAATTCATATATCTAAAATACAAGTCAATGTTTAGATTTCAAAGATATACATATGTCACAATTACATGCATCATATATTAAAAGAAATTATCAAAAAGAGTTTATATATGAATATGATGACATTTAGCTTATATTGATGAGGCCTAAGGAACATTTCCAGGTTTTGATGAATAGCTACTTTATGATAATCCCTTACATTTAAGTACAGCAGTTTATTTTTACTTTTTAAGAAGAGTACCCATTTTTACCAAACGTTGACGTTTTATTTATTTTGACCTGTAAGCACAGTTCAGTGTTAATGTTCAAACTATTAAAAATGTTTAAAGTGCCTGACAATAATAAATATTCATAATAATAAGAAATAATCTGCCACGTTTTTGAACTGTGCAGAGCTGCAGCTGCTTAATTACACCTACTACGCTACTGTATTTCAATACCACTCATTATGGTGGTACTTGGAAAGACTATTTTTTCTGAGGTGGTACTTGTTGGTAAAAAAAAAAAGTTTGAGAAGCACTGCCTTAAGCAATATTTGTTTTCGATTGGCTCCAGAACAAACCACTGTTATATAATGACTTGCCTAATTACCCTAACTTTATCCTAAGTAAGCCTTTTAATGTCACTTTAAGCTGAATGTCAACATTGGGATGTGAAAATAAGGGATATGCCCACCATAATGATGGCCCGTTTCCACTGAGTGGTACGGTACGATAAGGTTCGGTATGCTTTTATGGCCGTTTCCACTGTCAAAAGGCATACCGAACTGAACTGTACCCCTTTTTCGACACCCTTTTAAAAGGGTACCAAACACGAGAAAGGGTACCAAAAGGCGGAGCTAGACGCACAGCTAAACGCTATTGGTTCACAGAGATTTGTCATGAGCTCACGCAACAAGCCAGAATGAAAACAAAGAAGCCGCCATGTTTTCATTCACAGCTGAGAGATAACAGCGTAATGATATATACATATAATAACGATCCCTGTTCAACCTCAAATAAACCTTGTTGTCGTCTTGATGAACCGCCACAAAGCCAAAAAGAAGAGCAGCTTTTACCTTGTGCCCTGTAGTTTTTTACAAGCCAGTCTGACGCGCAATCGGTTTCGCTTCTTGCTTGCTCTCACTGCGCATCTATATCTGAAATAACACTCTTCTTGAGCTGATGATAATAACGTGCGCTTGATTATTGATGTGCTTTTGAAACCTGATCCTGTCAGAAACTGACAAACACGAGAGTGACGAGCCAAAAAACAACAAAGGAGAAGCCGGAAATAAAGGAGCACATTATTATTACAGCAAACGTGAACAAACTGCCATGTTTAACTATTATCATCACCTTTTGCACTATTATGAACTCTCAATGATGAAGTTACTTTCTAACAAGAGGCTACACGTGCTGCTGAAGACACATTTAATCATGACAGGTCTGACTGTGGGCTCTATTTCCTGCTGTTTTGAACCTAAATAAGGACTAAATGTCTGCTGTGTGTAGTTTTTCTGTAAGTGGTAACATATTGGAGACCGTAAGGGTCTTTATGTGTTTATATATGTTCATTTATTAATTTATTTTATATAATTGCAGACGTTACAGTAGGCTATTTCACACTGTCATTGATTTGCAGTTATAATCAACTCATGTTCATAGTATAGTTAGTAATAAACATTTATACAGCAGTATTAATGTGTGTAAAGCATCTGTTTTGTGAGAAGTGCTTCTCATATGATATGTGAGCCACCCGTACAGCTTTACTGTAGACATTTTCTCTTCAGCAAAAATGACGTCGACTGCAACTTTCTGTTGTACACCACGCCCACCAAAAGAGTACCATTGGTACCCTTTTAGCAGTGGAAACGCAAGCCTGATAAATGTGACCCGTACCGACCCGTACCGTACTGTACCAGTCAGTGGAAACGATAAGGGAACCCCCTAATAGAAATCCCCAAATTTCTAAATCTGTTCTTCTGGAGCGGTTTCATTGTAAATAAATGAGCCTCGGCTGGGGTCATTTCTGAGTTTGCATGTTCTCCCCGTGTTGGATTGTCCTCCGGGTGTTCCGGTTTCCCCCACAGTCCAAACACATGCGCTATAAGGGAATTGAGTGAGCTAAAATTGTCCGTAGTGTATGTGTGTGAATGAGTGTGTAAGGATGTTTCCCAGTGTTGGGTTGCAGCTAGGGCATCCTCTGCGTAAAACATGTGCTGGATAAGTCGGCGGTTCATTCCAATTGTGGCAATCTTGCATTGTATCCTGACCAGAAATGATATGAAAGTGCATCACCAAATGCCTTTATATTTGTTGTCGTGCAGGCTTTCATCGTGTCCTTCACGTCTGACATGATCCCGCGGCTGGTGTACCAGTACGTGTATAATCCGCGAAATGTGGTCTCTATGTCGGGATACATCTCCCACAGCCTCTCCATCTACAACATCTCAGAGTTTCCTCCCGAAAACCGTCCGGATGACGACGAAAACCCAGACTGGTTCAACGCCGGCAACTACACCACCTGCAGGTACATGTAGAGACATTCACAGGGAAACATTACATTCAAGAAGATTTGTGTAGCGCTTTTCACAGCCTTACAAAAAGTCCTCGTTACTACTTTACAATAAGAAAGAGAAAGTTAAAAGAGCTATTAATATCTCTCTGAATCTGACCCTTTTAGGCTTTGATGCTAATTGTGGCGTTTTGGTGACTGTCACTTTAAATGCAAATGAGATTGTGCTCTTTTTAAAAGAGGGCGGAGCTACAGATGCCAGTGGCTGTGTCCGAAACCGCATACTTCCATACAGTACGCTAAAATCTGTTATGAGCCGAGTAATATGTCCGAATTCATAGAATTCGAAAATCAGTATGCGAGAAGTACCCGGATGACTTACTACTTCCGGCAAGATTCTGAAGTGCGCATCCCATGCACGCTGCGCTATCCCATGATGCTCCGCGAGAGAATTCATGAACGGGAGTGAATCGTCGAAACTGGCGCAGGTAGGTCCATGACCATGACAAAATGGCGGATGTATTACGTCCGAATTCCATTCATACTTCTTAAATTCATACTGTATAGAACGTACTTTTCTAACGGCCGAGTAGTACGTTACAATTCAAATGCAGTACCTACTGAGTAGTAGGCAGTTTCGGACACAGCCTGTGTTTCAGCATAGTGGCAGATTCAAAAACAAGACTAACGTCAAATGCTAATGAGGGAGAGATGGTCACAAGTGGGCGGGACTTTCCCCATATGATGACATCATACAAAGGGAGAATGTCAATCAAAGTGTTTCTGCAGACTGTTTTTAATCAAGTCTGATTTTAAACAATACAATTAATACACGTTTACTATTAGAAGCTAGTAGTAGCACACACAACTGTGTTTAAACCCCGTATAAAAGTGATTTCTGCATAATAGCTCCTCTTTAAAGTGTTGTATATAGGGTGGACAGTATATGCACATAGTTGACAAAGGTGATGTCTATGTCTACACTACATTTTCAGTGAAGTGTATTTGTGTAATGCTTAAGTGTTGATGAATACTGCTGAACGAGTGCTAACGGTGACCTGATGCTGTAGGTACCGAGATTACCGATATCCTCCAGGACACGAGAAGCAGTACAGCCACAACATGGAGTTCTGGCACGTCCTCGCCGCCAAACTGGCATTCATCATCATCATGGAGGTACCAGATCACTTTAAAGTGTGCTTTAAATATGAGCGAGAATGGTCATGAGCCTATAGTGTGCACGCAGAACATTTTTCTGAAATGCGATTAAAAACATGAGCAGCGTTTTAATTCTATATAAATGACGAAAATGCACTAGTGCTGACACAGCCTTGTCACCAATGGCGGAATTAAGTATTTGCGCGACTAAATCACATGCAAAGTCAAAGTAGATTGCGCAACCTCTTTAAAAAACCCCAATTTGGATTCATCTGATTTAAAGAACTTTCGACCAATTTTAAAATTGTCCTTTCAGTCCAAAATTTTAGGGCGTTTTCACACCTGCCTTATTTAGTTTGGTTGAATCGCACTAGAGTTTGTTTTCTCTTTTGGTGCGGTTCGTTTGGGCAGGTGTGAATGTAGCAGTCGTACTCGAGTGAGCACCAAAAGCGGACCAAAAAAGCGTACTGAGTTCTTCTTGAAGAGGTGGTCTCGGTACGCTTTCAAACGAACCCTGGAGCGGATCATTTGTGGTGAGAACATGGTCCGTACTGAAACAGACCCAACCGCAAAAAGTACTGCGCCTTTTTTGACTAATCCAGCTGCCGTAGGCCGATGCGCTGTGCATTATAAAATTTGGAGGAAAAGTATTTGTTGACAGCACTTTACCAAAAGAGAGAGAGAGAGAGGGGGGAAACATTACCTAATGGAGCGTTGGTAATATTTCCAGAGGATGACCATATTGCAGTTTAGCTAAATGAATTCACGCCTCCTCCTGAAGTGACGTGCGATGCACCTTCACTGTTTGCAATGCCTTAAAACATTGTTTTCCAACCACAGCCAAGCTTCATTCTTGAAGTGCGTAGTTTGCCTAAGTGATGTATACTAACTATATAGTATACTATGAGCAGGGATGCAATCAGCCAGCGCAGTCGTCCCTCCATAGTAATAAAGCAACATTTGGTGTCTGCCGGTTTGTTTATTTGCAGGAGTTCCATTGGCATTTCCCACACGTGAATTCTGACCAATCGAAAAGCAGTTTAGGAAATACGTTCAACAACATCTGGCCAATGAGTGATGTGGATTTTGTCACATGACTGCAGTTTGGTTCTTTTTAACTGGTTCGGACCAAAGCAGTGTGGTGTGAAACGGCCCAAAGGCGGCAGAAAATGCTACAATGGATCATTTATTGCCCTTGATCCAGACCAAATAAAGCGAACTACAGATGTGAAAGCACCCTTAGAGAGAGTTTTCTTTCAACAGCGTTCTACTCATTTAATTAGAAATGACATTCTGGATGAATTTCAGTCTGGTTTTAGGACACTGCATAGCACTGAGACAGCTCTCTTTAAAGTGTCAAATGATATTTTTCTGACTGTTGATTCTGGAAAATGCGCACTTCTAGTTTTGCTAGACCTGACTGTGGCAGTTGACACAACATATCACAATATTTTGATTAAGCGTTTAAGACTGTGGGCTGGGATTCAAGGAAATGTTTTAAAATGGTTTCAAGAGTTCACACTTAGCTGATGATTGATGATAAAGCGTGTTTGGCGTGTTTCCCGGGAGAGAGCCCTGAGCTCATAAGATCCTCGAGCCCGGGGCTCCCTCCCATTTGCAAGGTGAGAAGGGAGTTTGAGCTCAGGTAGATCTCGAGAACTCCCCTGCTGTAGTAGATAATGAACAGATAGTGATTGCTCTTAAGAGATAACTACTTACTAGGAGCATGTCTATGGTGCTGACTTAGTTTGGTCAATTGACTTAAGTTGCATGTTTTTGGATGGTGGGAGGAACCCGGGGGAAACCCACATGAGCACATGGAGAATGTGTAAACTCCGCACAGAAACACCAGCCGGCCCGGCAAGGGCTAGAACCAGTGACGTTCTTGCTGTGAAGCAACAGTGCTAACCACTGGGCCACCGTGCCACCTATCTAGGAAAGGAGGAGTAGGCATGGAAGGGGGGATTCTTCAAAATGAAGATGTACATGTACAGTATGTGTGTGTGCACGTGCAATGTTTTTTATATAATAAATATTGGCAATGTATAACATGTTTACCACAAACACACAGAATTCACCTTAATCTAGCAAGTTTAGATAATAGAACTTAAGAAAAAAGTTGCATAAGTGGAAAAACATCCCGTGAATAAACTAGAGAGTGATACGGCGCTCTGCATTTGATGTGAACCTAAAATAAGACTGTGGTCGTTCACTGCTGGAGTGATATTGCTTTGTTCATTTACCTGTGTGAAAGTAAGTGCTGCACTAATCCCCTTGTTCTCCTCCAGCATGTGGTGTTTGTGGTGAAGTTTTTCGTGGCGTGGTTGATCCCTGACGTGCCTTCAGACGTGAAAGCCCGTATAAAGCGCGAGCGTTACCTCATCCAGGAGTACTTGCACGACTATGAGCTGGAAAAGCTGAAGAACCAGCTCAGCCTGAACAATGACGTCCACAATGAAATTACGGCATGCACCTGTCCCACCACAGACGCCATCCCCAAACTAGAGGTATTGTCAGACTGTCTGACCTAACAGAGGCCACATGACACCCTCTGAACCAGGACACAAAAAACACACACACCACATGATTATTGTCGTAGACACATTTACTCTTTGGTGTATTCCTCGACAAATCACACTCCTATGTTAAATCTCCATAAAGGACGAATCCACTAGATCTGAGTTTGTATAGAAGAATGAGAAGAAAACTATGTATGCGCAGTAGACATTTGAGCTCCGTTTAACTCGTTTTTGTCAAGTTGCACTTTGTTCTTGTCAAGAACAATCAAGGTCTCTCGATCAGTCTACTCTAATTCCCTCATAATTATTCTCTGTTGATGATGTTTATATAATCCTATAAGACACTACAAACATACTGTACAGAGCAGATGTTTATGTTCATTATGAAACACTGTGTGAAAGTCAGGCAGCTGAAGAGGCAGTGAAAACATTGACATTTAAGCCCCAAAACCAACCAATTTTCTTGACGGGTTTTGATCAGTTCATTTCTAATTGCAATAAGGATGTCTCCACCACACAGCGTCAAAACACTCGATACTTGTACACCAAAGTTCACTAATTATATTTTGATGAGTATCCAAGTACTCAGTACTTGTATTTAGATGAGTACAAGAAAAAATAACAAGTACTTCACTCCACAGTAGGTAAACTGTAAATCATTTTCCTGACTGGTTTTCTGTGAGTCACTATGGGTTATAACAATGTCTCCACACAGCTTTGATATATAAGTACTGAGTACTTACATTTTTATATAGAGTATAGACATTCGCTACCAATCAGTGTTGTCACAGTACTGGAATTCGATATCAATCGGTACAGAAATTTAAAAAATGTTAATTTCCCTCTGACATCACCCAAATCTGATATTGCTATATTTTATTTTTCTGCAATAAATATTGCGATATGAATACAGTTTCACAAGATGGTTTGAAAAGCACAATTTGATGGTTTTCTAACAGTATTCAGGTACAGAAATCGAATAGACACAATGCAAAACAGGCTTCTCTTACTTTCAACAGCTCATTCTGAAAACGTAGCCCTATATACATTTCTGGAGGTCGAATATTATGTAGCCAGAGGAACGTATGGCTGCATTACATTTTTTTAAATGAAGCCTACGGTGCAGAATGACGCCGTTCCTTTTCGCGCTTACCAACTGAACGCTTACCCCTTTGAGATCTGAAAAATCTTACACAGCGCCCTCTGGTGGATTCATGAAAACAAAAACTGCAAAAAACGTAGCTCCTGGGATGTATTTGGCGCTCTCCTGAAATGTATATAGAGGAACGTTTTTAGAATGAGCCTGGGTTGATTACTTTGCTTTGTCTCGTTTCTAGGCCAAAAATCAAAAAATTCTTGATCTAAGTAAAATTATTGCTTTGTTTTCAACTTCAGAAGAAAAAAATCTAAATTAAGAGTTTTTCCTTAAAACAAGCAAAATGATCTGCCAGTGGGGTAAGCAAAATAGCCTTTTCACTTCGAAATATTGATATTTTGACTATAAACAAGACAAAAAATGTAAGATTATTATTTTTCTTGCATAAATCATTTCAATTATGTATAGATACAGTAATAAATATAATTCTGTAGCTCCTGGTCAATCATAATCCAGATTCAACATTGCATATTTTGCATTGTGACTTTTGCAGACGTGCACATTGCAATATCGATGCTGAAACAATATATTGTGCAGCCCTACTTTGAGCTGTTAAGTGCGTTCTTAAACATCGCTGATTTGCCATTGTGTTCACCTGCTCAACAGAAATGTTTGAAATGGACGTTTTTTTAAATTTCAGTACCGATTGGTATCGAATTCCAGTATCGTGACAACACTACTACCAATTACTAAAATTGCACTTTTTTGACCAAATACAAGAACATAAAACCCAAATTACAAAAAATATGAACCTAAGTATACAAGTACCCAGTACTCATAAATCAACCAGTAATACATGATGATTGTATTCCGAAAAGTATCCAAGTACTCAGTACTTGTATTTAGAAAAATAAGTACTAGTAAACAATTCTGGACCAGTTCTGTGTGATTTAATCTGAATTAATACATTCTCCACACAGCTTTGAAATACATTTGAAGTACTCAGCACTCAGAAATACAAATACTGAAATTAATGCCGCATTTTTCTTGTCTAGGTTTGTGTTTGGCACTCTGATTTACAAGAATTGTCCACAGTACTCAGTATGTGAATTTCAACAAGTATACAAGTACTCTGTACTTGTTTTTCGTTGAGTACAAGAAATGCAAGTACCCTACAAATACCACAGAGTGAAATATAAACCATTTTCTTGATATGGTTTGGACAACTAACTATGAATCACTACAAGATTTACTACAAGTACTCATAATCATGAGTATCCAAGTAGTCAGTATGTGTATTTTAATGAATACAAGAAAATCAAATACCTAAAACACAGACTGCTAAAAATATACTCTTTTTTTTTTTTGACAGTACTTGCAATTCATCAGTACTCAGTACTCTACTTTTTTTGATGAGTACAAGAAATACAAGGACTTGAGTTTCTACCACATATAAGCCATTTTCTTGACTGGGTTTGTATGTCTCGTGATTTACAACAGGAAAATCTACACACAGCTTTGAGTATTTCCATGTCCAAGTACTCTAAGTAGGAAGACACGAACCATTCTTACTCTCAATTATCACAATAATAGATGTCTCCTTCACACAGTGTCAGGATATACGCAAGCGCTACTCGAAGTACTCAGTAGTTTTGATGAGTTCAATTAAAAGATTATTACTTCAAATGCCTTTAACTCCCAAAGATAAAATGCCTTAACATCACAGCATATGCACGGTTCCTTTACGTTAATATTGAATGAACACTTCTGTTTACTGTATGTTCTGAATCGATCTATCTACAAAGGGTTTTCAGGTAAAAAAAATTGATTTTGAGTTCTTCCTTATTAGAAATGAGTACATTTTTATTCAATTTAGTGTGTATATATATTACCTTTTATAATTACAAGAACAGCCACTCAAATGATCAGTATTATTTTTGAAGTGCTGCACCAAATCTTTTTAAGCATCATGTAATGTTTATTTGCTGAGGTTTTACGCCAGATATATGCACTACGCTCTTACGATGGAGGCGTTGAGCTCTCACTCGCACTCTTTATAAAGCATTTTATCATCAGTATAAAATGTGTGTGTTCATATTAGAGATGATCTGCACTTTAAAGCTTTACATTGACATCAAATATCCTCAAAGCCAAATCCTGTGATATGAATGGCAGAATTTATATCTTATAACGTGCCTTTATTCATCTAAATATAAGTATATCTGTGCTTTTTTTTTCTCAATCTGATGCTGTCGTTCTGAAAAATGAGTTTGATTTTGCACAAAGCACTTATTGAGTCATTTATCTCAGTGTTATGCAAGATGTGTGGACAAACAAACCTTGTGAATCTATGACAGACACGTTTTATATATAGTTTGTATGCCAATATAACCATTCAACTGGCTTTAGATTATGATGCGGACCATGAACGGTTGGAAATTTGACACGTATGCCAAATGATGACGATGGAAAACATTAGCTGTTGTTTGTGACTTGAATATTTAAGTTGTTGTTTTTTTTTGTAAATGTCTCTGATATGAAGATTATAATCACTGTTTGATCGTTTGAAGGACTGTTAGTCATCAATTTGTTCGCTGTCTGAATATTTGAGTTCATTTATGCTGACAATCTGCAAGCTGTGCTGTATGGAGAAAAGCCATTTCTCTGTGAAATATAGTTTGACCTTTTATATGTTGACGTTCTAGAGCGGCTCCTCGAAACGATCAGCATTTATGCCTTAACTTCTTTGTTTTTCTTTGTGATTATTAAGTTGTTTTATGCATGGTTATTTTGGATGTGGAAATGATTTTGTTTTCTTTCTTTAATGCTAATGTATCACAAATGTACTCGGTTTCTTTTTTATAACACTTTAAGCAACTCGTTGTCACCTAAATAAAATATTGACTCCATTGTGGACTTATGTTTGATTATTTATTAATTTATTTCATTCTTAAGTCACAGATTTTGTGGTTTGAGAAAGGCTATGTGTCAGTGTCAGCTAAATAATATTTCATATATAATTTAGGTAAGATAAATTAAAGATTTTTCCTCAACATTCTACACACAATCCCCCATAATAACAATGTGAAAAAAGAGTTTTTGAAATTGTTGCAAATTTATTCAAATAAAAAAGCTGAGAAATCACATGTACATCAGTATTCACAGCTTTTGCTCAACACTGTTGATGCGCCTTTGGCAGCGATTACAGCCTCAAGTCTTTCTGAATATGATGCCACAAGCGTGGCTATCCTGTCTTTGGGAATTTTTGCCCATTCCTTTTTTGCAGTACCTCTCAAGCTCTATCAGGTTGGATGGGAAGCGACGGTGTATAGCCATTTTCAGATCTCTCCAGAGATGTTCAATAGGATTTAGGTCTGGGCTTTGGCTACAGAATGAACCTGAGCTCAATTTAGAGCTTCACAGTAAAGGCTGTAAAAAATGTAAGCTTTATATAAAATGTAGCCTATTTAAAGTCTTTAAGAGCATACCTGTTAACCAAATAACAAATCGGTCTTCACTAGATACAATGTTTATAAGTCAAATGCTTTTATTTATTGTGAAATAAGTATAAATATCTATATATTATATTTTAATGATCTACTACATCGGAAAGTTGGCCCATGGTAACCTTTGATTTGGCCCACTATCCCATCTGAGAATGGTTTAGAGATTGTAATTTCAAATTTGATGTCACCTTTTATTTATTTATTTTATTGTTAAGCTACAAAAAAAGCTCTAAATTTAAGTATTTAGTATTTAGTTTAAAATGTACCTATACGACAGACTTTGGTGAGTGAATCAAGGCAAAGGCAGACTCTGCTTGACTAGTGTATTCAGCATCGAACTCCACTGCGTTATTAAAGGGATTATGTTTCCTAGTTTAGTTTGATATGTGTTTCTTCAGCCCACAGCTCTCAATGATATTTGGTTTTTGGCTCTTCAAACTAAATAGTTTGGGCACCCCTATACTACATTATTAGGACTTATTTTAAACTCTGCACATTTGTCTTTGTGATAAAAGCTTTTTGATTAACATTAAATCTGAATTTAAGACATAAACTAAACTTGAAGATTATATTACTGTCAATAAAAAGGTCTGGCTAATTTAGAGACGTCTTTGTTCATGTTTCGTATGATCAAAAATAAGTCCAAATAGCTAAACACCCTTCTGTATCTTGTCCCGTATGTAGCCTACTTCATATTAGGCTATTAAAATGCAAACATTTAGTTCTGGATGTTCACGTATCTTTACGTCTTTAAGAGAATACCTGTTAAACTGTTAATAACTAATAAATACTGACTAGATACAACGTTTATAAGTTATACGCTTTTATTTATTGTGAAATAAGTATAAATATCTGTATATTATATAATATTATAAAGACCGACTACATTATTATGACTAGTTTAAAATTCTGAACATTTGTTTTTGTGATAAAAGCTTTTTGATTAACATTAAATCAGAATTTAAAACATGAACTACACTTAAAGTTTATATTACTGTCATTAAAAAGGTCTAGCTGATTTAAAGAAGTCTTTGTTATTGGTCACGGCTATCTTTTATTTTTATTGTACGAATCAAAATTCATGCTACAAGTGAATACTATTAGATTATCAATTTAGCATTAATAATTATGAATAGTTGAAAAGATCCGGTAAACAAAACGCTGTTAGCCTAGCATATTAGCTGCCCTTTAGCGCCCACGTGTGGTCATTATTCACAGAAGAAGAAAAAAATCGCAAGAATACTTTTAAGCCCTCTCTTATTTTACAAAATTAGTCCATCAAACAACAAGTATTTAATATATTCTCTCGTGAATGTGTGAAAATAAGTCCAAATAGCTAAAACCCTTCTGTTCCCTCGTCCCGTGAGGCAACAATGCAAATAAAACTGATGACTTAAAATTGAAAGCCTACCTGACAAAACCACTAATGCCCTCACTTCTGTGAGTCGTAAATATGGATCCTTTGTTAACTACCGCGTGTCAATATTACATACTCCTCTCTTTATCAGCTGATGGGTGAATGGGGGAGCGCGCAGGTGTGGAGCGCGTGAACAGCTGGACGGACGCGCGCGCTCCCTGTCCGCGGTCCTGAACGCGCTCCCGCTCCTCCTGCGCTCCACGCATCGTCTTCTTGTCATTTCTTTCTCATTTTTTTCAGTTTCAGCCTTTTTCTATGGTGAATTCCGATGGAATATTCTCCCTAATAAATATGTGGAAAACATGGAAAAGCGAGGAATCACAGAAGTCGACGGAAAGGGAGTTTCAGAGGACATTCCAGTGAGATTTCGATTGATTGAGTGTTTTATAGGTCGTCTGTAAGGAATAAATACGCAAAAATATATATACCAGGTCGAGAAATAGCCTACTGCTCAGGATTGCACACTCAAGGAATATGCTGAAACACCTCACAGTTGATTCATATTAAAAAATATTTCTTATTAATATCGAGTGGATTATTATCTCTGGCGATGGATACAGTGAAGGAACGAGTTTTGGCACCCGGCAAGGAGAAAATGAAGAATCTGGCCGGGAAAACCCTCGGACACATGCACAGGTATACCTATCCATATATAAATAATATTAATATTATTATCTTGAAGTCAGAATACAATTTTCACATTTACTAAATATCATTTCAATTGTTTTATCCTTTCAAATGGTGTCTACCTGATAAATAATTCATAGGTTAATAATTCATCATCTGGAGGTGCTGCACGTTCTTTTAGATATTTTTCGTTGTCCAAAAAAATAAATAAAATGAATGAAAGCATGCGTTCAAGATCGTGATGTGATCGTGTAAAGATCTGGTGATGAAAGAATTCCTCGGAGGATTGCTCCTCTGCCCACAGCGGTACGGAAATATTAATAATTCATGACGAGAAAATCGTGACACGACGAGGTGCGAATATATGCCTTTATAAATAAAATTATATTTTATATTAATCACAGCATTGGTGATAATAAAAAACGCACTGTGTTTCATTTAAACGATGAAAACCTGTGCTGATAGCTCACAATTATTTCAGATGTTTTATTTTTTTCTCCATCAAAATCCTCATAATTCTTTAAGAAAATTCGGTACTGATGTATTTGTGTAGAAAACTAGGAGACAAGTCAGAAGCTTAATAAATGATTTATAAAACAAAACCCTGCAAAAATCGATATACACATGTATTTATGTATAAAATATGCTATTTCGTTTTGTGCATTAATCATTATTGAATTTATTTAGCATTTAATATGTTTATTAAACTGTTAAAGCAGGCGAAAAAAATGTGTAATCAACGAATAAATCATATATAATGTGTTCCACACTAAAACATGGTCACGTCTGCATTTTTAAGCTATAGGTATGTATTTTGGTGAAGATGTATGGGATAAAAAATGCTGCAATGCGGTGAAAATAACTCAGTTTGCCAAGTCGTGCTCAGACAGATTAGATATTCAACTCCACTCCATCTGTCCTGTTTGCTTGCTGAATATTTAATAATTTATTTATTCATTCAAATAAAATAAACAGCTAATTTTCACACACTGGAGGAGGGAAAATTAATTTGTATTAGTCAAAAAGATTTCGCTTGAAAACTGATTAGATTTTATATTATCCAAAATAAAAAATGAATAGAGCACATCCTTATCTTAGATTTAATTTGTTAAAATCGCACAATCTTCTATAGTGTGTGTGTGTGTGTGTGTGTGTGTGTGTGTGTGTGTGTGTGTGTTCATCGAACATTCTATTGTTCTTCACTTTCAGGAATAAATATTCTTTATTGGCCTTGAAAATTCTATGTAGAACATTACAATACATCCTAAAATGCTGGGTTGTTGTAACCCAGCGTTGAGTCAAATATGCACGTTTATTTCTCAATTAAATTTGAATTGCCCATTTAAACCCAACAATTGGGCTTGTCCATATAGTTGACCCAACGTTCGGTTGCAACAACCCAGCATTTCTAGAATTCAATTAATCAAACCTTAACACTCCACGAATGTTCTAGATTCTTACACTAAGAAAATGTGTCTATTTAACAAAACTATCAGCCAGTCGTTTTTATGGCATTAAAGTTGACACTCTGCTTCATTGCATTTAATTTTAAGACTGTTTAATAGATATTCTACGTGCTTAAATGTTCACCCGTATAAACTAACGTTGTAAAAGCGCAAAATCAACGCAAGTGAGCTGTGGTGTATCCGCACAGGGTGATGGAGAGGAAGCAGAAGACGGGCGAGGTGATCGAGCTGACGGAGGACGGGCGGCCTGCGCACATGCCGGAGAAGAAAGCGCCTCTGGTGGACTGCACGTGCTTCGGGCTCCCGCGCCGCTACATCATCGCCATCATGAGCGGCCTCGGATTCTGCATATCGTTCGGGATCCGCTGCAACCTCGGAGTCGCGATCGTCGGCATGGTCAATAACAGCACCATTCACAAGGGTGGCAAGATCATCATCAAAGAGGTGAGGAAGAGGGACTGATGGTGATGATGATGATAACCTGCAGCATCCTCTCACAGAACCCGCCCCGCTACACCACGCCCCCTGTCAATTAGCGCATCATAATACACGTAAAAATGTGCACTGAAAAAGGCTCATTGAATGTACTATTTTTTAAGGTAAGGGGCTGCAAACAATTTATATGCGCTGAATTTAAGCAAACAAATTAAGTTGAATGTAAATTTAATTTGTTTAAATTCGGCCCTTTTAAATTGTTTGCAGCAAATAACTTTAACAACAATTTAGTAAATCCAATTAATATTATTTTTAGTTGTGGACAACCCCATTGGGTTAAAAATGTGTAATTAAAAAAATAAAAAAATAAACCAAAGTTGGGTTTGTCCACATTTGACCCAACTTTGGGGGATTTTGTGTCATACAATTACAGCGCAAGCATACCTCGTCAGATTGTACAACCGCTATAAAATACAAAATACCGTAAATTAAAAGGACAATTAACACAAAAATGTAAATTATGTACAAAAAATGCTCACCCACTTGTTTTAAATGTGGTTTCTTTTTTCAGTTGAACGCAGAATAAATAAATAAATAAATAAATAAATAAATAAATAAATAAATAAATAAATGTATTATTACGAATGTTAGAAACATTAGTGTTTCTTTCTCTACTGTGGAAGTCAATGGCTACATCATCCTTCATAATATCTTCTTTTGTAGCCTATTCAACAGAAGAAAACGCATAAATGTTTAAAACATCAAGACACTTCAAAAGTCTTTGAGCCTTTTAGAAATCCATGCGCCATTAGTAAAATAAACACATAAACACACACACACACACACACACACACACACACACACACACACACACACACACTATATATATATATATTTGTGTGTGTGTGTGTGTGTTTTGTTCTTGTTCAACTTGACAAACAACGCAATACTGATGTGCGCATGCGCAGACAAACTGAGGTATGACAATCTGATGGGTATAAAGTGAGGAAATAATATTAATTTTTTATAAAGAAAAAAGTCTGCTGATATATATGTAAAAAAAAATTAAAATCTACATGTTACGAGGGAAATACATAAACACTAAATCATTAAAACATAAAGAGTTACATAAGTCCACAGATTAATTAACTGTCCACCATTTTTCCCCAAGAAAGCGAAGTTTAACTGGGATCCGGAGACGGTGGGAATGATCCACGGCTCGTTTTTCTGGGGCTACATAGTGACACAAATCCCAGGAGGATATATTTCGTCACGACTGGCTGCCAACAGGTAATTCATCTTAAATATTACCGTTTTTATTTACCTAAAGGAACACATGTTATTTGTGTTTAATATTAGGCAACATTTAAAAAAACCCGTTTTAAAGGCCAGGTCGTGTCTTTATTTGGTTGCCATGAATCCCGAATACAGAAGAGCAGACATTTCCTCTGGAGACCTCATTAACCAGCAGACACGCTCACGTGTCTCTGTGTGTTTCTCACATTTTTTTTCTATCGAGACACGAACTGATTCAACAAAAAACGCCCTTTGACTGAAATAGATTCACATTTTTAGAAACCTGGAAGGTGGATATACCGAATTAGTCATAATGTACATCTAATACACAGGCATATATAGATTTTATTACAATTCATGCTTGCCGAATTATTGTCTTTAAGAAAGAATAGGCTACCTCTAATAGTTTTTAACATTTTGGTCGCAACGAAAAATGGAAAAATCTCATATTTTATGGATCATTGCATGTTTATTGATAATTATTTGTCACTGAGCATATGCCTATAAGCTACAATACATACCCTTTTAAAAATTAAACACTTTAAATGCTAGGTTGTATTAACTCAATAGGTAATATATGGACAAGAGCTGGGTTTAAAAGTCATATTTGACGCAACGTTTGGTTAATACAACCCAGCATTTTTTAGAGTGAAATGACTTCTCCCTTTTGATATCTCTTCTGTGATTGGCGTTTATTGGCGCGAGGGTGGAATCAACCTGTCACTCACATGAAATCCACCAATAGCAATCCACAAACATCCAATCAATTCTTAATGAACTCAATGAAGCCCCGCCCACATGTTATTGTTGATTCGTTTAAATAAAAGTTGCTACACTAATAAATTCTGGTTTCATGTCGACTTTGAATGTTGGAGATAGTACTGTATTCTGTAGCCAAATCTACCACGAACATCTGTTATGAATGTAGTTTTTACAAGTAATTTTCCTTGGCTTTGAGATTTTTTTTTATATTTTTTACTTACATGATTTTGATTTCACACATTGAAACAAATGGTTGCAGCTTATGCAAATTAGATCTAGCACATAATTAATAAAACATGTGCTTTCCTTCCTATTACTAGCTACTAGACACTGATGCCTTCGGGTATGACTGTCTATAAATCTGAAATCTATAAATCACACACACACACACACACACACACACACACACACACACACACACACACACACACACACACACGTACGTTTCAAAATGGGGGGTTGATTTAAGCTTTTACTTTTTCAGTTCTTAAAATAATACATTCTCCAGCTATTACCACTTTTTTATGTAATAATGTATTGTATATAATATTTTTCGATGTATTGCTATCCCTAAGGAACCATCAATGCCAACCTAAAAGGAATTTATTTGCTCATTTTCTTGCTTTTACAGATTTAGGCTACTTTCACAGTAGGTTCTTGCATGTTTGATGCAGCTTGACTGGAGGCCAATCTACATTTTGAACAATTAAAAAAATAAAGCTATCAGATTCATTGTGTACCTGCTTTGATCTGCAGGGTGTTTGGTGCTGCCATCCTGCTTACATCAACCCTCAACATGTTCATCCCCTCTGCTGCGCGTGTGCACTACGGCTGTGTGATGTTTGTGAGGATCCTGCAGGGCCTCGTCGAAGTAAGACTGTTTTTAAATGTGTATTAAATGTGTAACTCACCCCAAAACGCCAAGTTGACGTTGATGTTATCGAGGGGCCCTTCAAAATTTGGGGTGGCTCGTTTTACCAAATGTAACGAACAGAAACCCAAAAAATGCGGATACAAACATCACAAAATAAACCCTCCTGAAAATATGAAGGTCTTATAAAGCAAAAATATCCAGTCTCCTCAAAAAAACGATCATTATTCTCACATTATTAACTGTGGTGAAACTGACTTGGCGCCATTATTGTTGCGCGGTCGGTTGCTAGATCGGATATGGTTGCGGCAGGAAGTTAGAGAAATATTTATTGTATTTATAAAATTGTCCATTTATTGTATTTTATTGACGTCTACCCACACCCCAACCTAAACCCAAGCGTCACAGTAATGTAAAAACAGTAGTTGTACTGAGTATTATTTATACTGTCTATTAAATTACCCAATAAATTGTATTTTTATAGCACCTACCTCCAGTCCAACCCTAAACCAAACCGTCACAGTACTGTAAAAATATTAAATATTGTTATACAGTGTCATTAAAAAATGCAGCTATAATTGATGTGGCACTTCCGGCCGGCCGCGTATCCGATCTAGACTTTATCGTCAATGTTTAGTTGTGCTGTGTGAAGTGCGCGCTTGACTGAGGATATGGATAACAGGTAACAAAATTGTAAATAATGTTCTTGCACAAAGCTGACGTTTCTCTTTTATGAGACCTTGTGTATATTCGTCAGCAGCTGCGAGGATTAATTTCACGTCGTCTATACTCGTCTTTATCCGCGTCTTAAAACAACACGAAATTGCGTTATGAATGACCAAAAATACAAAAATTATGTAGTGTTCTGCTGAACAAAGAGGGTCACCTACTTTTTGTAAGACCTGAGGCTAAGTACATAAAATATTTAATTTCAAGAAATGTCATTTTTTTTTACGTGTACTGGTTGTTTAACATAATTTGACATAAACATCTTTCTTGTAGCTAGTATAATGGGATCAAGTTTAGCTTGACTTTAATATTATGTGTTAACATGAAAAAAATAATAATATCTGTCACTGTGGTTTGCTGATAACAGTTTACAGTAAGGTTCTAAGCTATATACATTGAAATGTATGTTAAAATAAATACCAAATACCTTAGTTTTACATGTTTCAAAATAAACTACAAAATACAGCAGCCACAAATGATCAACATAAAATACTGTATTTTAAAAATACTACAAAATACTTTTACAAGGGAGCATGACTTTTTTCCGCAATCCTTCAATCAATAGGCCTATTCGATCAGTCCACCATTAAACTGATTTAATGAAGTAAACAATGAAAGTCAGCTTCTCTGCCAACTCATCCACCGCTACTGTACATGAGGAGGTATTTATAAAACAATGTACCTTGTGTAAGTTTTATTCACAAAACGTGTGTTTCTTTTAGATTTTAGTATAGATTTTGTACAAATTTCATAGAGAAAGTCCTGTCTTGAAGATGATCTCTTTAATCACTGTAAAAAGCTTTTAATGCAGCTAATGAGTTGGGATAAAGTACTACTGACCATTTCAATGTGGCTATGTCACTGGCCCATGAACATTTCCTGCTTGTTACCAAACTATTTCATAACTGTAACAAGAGACAATTTAATTATATCGTGATGTTAAAACAGCTATCATAACATATCAATATTTGGACCTTTTTGCATTCTTGAAAGCTATGTAAATTCAAAATGCAGTACAGAAAATACATTAGGACCAATGTTATTGTTTACATCCATCAAAATGGTCCATATCTCTTAATTGTGTAAAATGCCACCATCTCTTAAAAGTCTTATTTTTCAGCATTTTTACAATTGAAATCGTCAATACTCAATGTGAAATCACAATTTCTGAAATTTCTAGTTTCCGTTAATCATGTTTTTTTGCAATTGTACTCTTCAAAACACAATATAAAACACGATATCTCCAAACGTTTGGGTGTTTTTGACCAGTAGACTGTATTATTTAACATGTTTCTCTCTACTGATTAACTATGTCACAGTTTGTAATTAACTATAAAGAGCCTCTGCAGATCAGCTACTGACATTTGAAACAGCCAATCAAGTATTGCAGGTATCACCACTGTAGGACTGTTGTTTGCCTTATTTTCCTATCATATTTTGACTTGCTCCCAAATTTACTCCTGCGATTTGTCTGGTACTTTCTTTATATCTATAATTTCCATCCATACTGCAAGCATTGATCAACTTCTTCAATATTAACCAGTTTTGTGGTCTGATCTCAAGCCTAGGCAAATAACTGAGAAAGCACCACTATTAAAGGCTGCATTTTTGTGATGTCAACATTAATGAATCTGAATTATTCAATATGTAAAGCACGCAAAAGTACGTCATCGCCCAGAAAACCTACTAAAAGCACAGACTTTATAGAAGAGAATAAACAGACTCTGAAAAATAAAAGCGACAGGCTCGTGCTCATCATCTCTTGCACAAACAAAAAGCTCAAAAGATGAACACTGACAGTATCCGCAGCTGCTGGTTTTGTTCACTGTTCATCTGTTATTCTACACTGTTGTTCAGTAATAGATGATTGTTGACTTGAAATCAGACCCATCTGAGGTTTTCTTGTGACCGCAGTATAGCTCCAGTTGTGTGTTGACATTAGCTCTATACATGTACTCTCATTTGCTGCAGCAATTTGTGACTGATTGTGTGACAATTAGCCACTAATGGAGATTTAATGGGCAGCATTATTGTGTTTGTGCTGAATCAGGTCTGATCTGCTTGCGTTTGCGTAAGTCTGCACGGTTCATTAATCCTTGTTTGAGGATCAGTTGTGTATGTTAGGCTTCAGCTCTTAAAGGTTAGACTTGCGTGCTTTTTATGACGTGTTTTTAAGCATTTTTGTTCTAGAAAATGTCTAGTCTGCTTTAATAAGTGGTTTTAAATAAACAGAAAACATATTGAAATCGTTTAATGTCCACAATAATGTTTCAAATATCGAAAATAAAATGCCTAAATGTCGATGATAATGTTTAATCATTTAGTTAGGTGTGACATATCTATTAAAATGAAATAACATGCTTATTCTGACTTAATATAAATTATTATAATAATAAATTAATATAATAATCTAAAACAATTCATCAAAGAGTAAGCTAACTATTAAGCGAACTATCAAACTAAATGCTATTAAATTTGGGATTATAAAGAACTTGCTGATAAATAGGTAAAACCTGGTTTGAAGGATTGTTTTTAAAGTGTAAGATTTACAATAGCAAATAAATAGTATTTCATATAGCAAAGGGGCATTTTTATGTCATATTTTGATTGTCTTCACGTTATGTGTGAATTTTGGGTGTGATTTTTATGGCAATAAGTGACTTTAAACACATTACAACAATAATAAATTTGAACGTATATTTTTTAAAGCTATAAACTATAATTATAATATATTGTATATTATAATATATTATATTATATAATGAAGCCATTAACTACTTTCAAAACCCTTAAAATGATACTATTTTTAGCATTATAACTGTTTTATTTTTCTTTTTTATTTAATTTTTGGTTTTATTTTATTTTTTTATTTTAATTGTTTTTATTTTATTTTAAAAAAGTTATGTTCTTTTTTATTCTATTTTTTATTAATTAAATTTTTTTTTATAAAAATATATTAAAATAAATACAAACATGTACATTGTACATGTTATTTGGAAGAAAACATCTCCGAGATACATGGATGTGAATGTCAGGATTTTATTTTATTGCACATTTCACAATTCACTACACCGAAGAGGGTCAAAATTTTACAACTAGCTTCATGAGAAATTAAATGTGAATAAATGTGAACATATTTTAAAGCTATATGAAATCACTATTTTTATACCCCTTAAAATGATATTATTATTAGCATTATAACTGTTTTTATTTCTCTGTTTGTTTTTAATTGTGTTGAAAGCATTTGCTATTTTATTTTTTTTACATTTTTTTATTTAATTTTTTTATTTAAAAAAATTACTTTATTTTTATTTAATTTTATTTAATTTTTTTTATTTTATTCTATTTAATTTTTATTTTATTTTATTTGTAAATTAATTTAATTTTTTATATTTTTTTATTAACATATTATTTCATTTTTCAAAATTGTTTCATAAAATTTTTATTTTATTTTTTATTTTATTAAATTTAATTTTTTGTTTTATTTAGTTTTATTTTATTATTATTATTATTTTTTCTTTATGTTATTTTTTAATGTTTTTTTCCACTACATCATAGAGCAGGGGTGTCCAAACTCGATCCTGGAGGGCCGGTGTCCTGCAGATTTTAGCTCCAACTTTCTATAAAGCCTAGGAAGAGCTTGATCAGCTAGCCCAGGTGTGTCTGATTGGGTTTGGAACTAAACTTTGCAGGACACCAGCCCTCCAGGACCAAGTTTGGACATCCCTGCCATAGAGGGTCAACAATTTTACAACTAGCTTCATGAGAAATTAAATGAGAAATTAAGTTAACTAACACTTCTAATGCTCCATTTAGTCCAAAGATTAGTTTGATTGCAAAGGTAAAGCAAATGTGATGATCTCCAATGTTTCTGTGTCCAGGGCGTGACCTACCCAGCATGCCATGGGATTTGGAGCAAGTGGGCGCCACCACTTGAGAGAAGTCGTTTAGCAACCACCTCTTTTTGTGGTAAATACAATTTGCATTTCAAAATAGCTCGCACAACACTGAATACTGAAAATATAACATTTGTAAAAACACTGTGTTTCAGGCTCATACGCAGGCGCTGTGGTGGCGATGCCGCTGGCTGGAATATTAGTGCAGTACTCAGGCTGGTCTTCTGTCTTCTACATTTATGGTAGGTGTATAATCTTGACTGTAATCTCCTGTAATGTTTGTTATTGTGTGTACTTTCCCATGATTTTCTCTCCATTTGGGCTTCAGGGAGTTTTGGGATCGTCTGGTACATGTTTTGGATTCTGGTTTCATACGAGAGCCCAGCGGATCATCCCACCATTACGGATGAAGAGAGGACTTACATCGAAGAGAGTATTGGAGAAAGTGCCAAACTGCTCGGGGCGATGGATGTACGTCTGAAAATCTCTTTGTCACAAATAATTTTGTGTTTATTATGTTGGAATTGGGGCGACTTGGTGGCTCTGTGGTTAACACTGTGGCCTCACAGCAAGGAGGTCACTGGTTTGAGTCCCGGCTGGTTCAGTTGGTGTTTCTGTGTGGAGTTTGCATGTTCTCCTAGTGTTGGCGTGGGTTTCCTGCAGGTGCTCTGGTTTCCCCCACAGTCCAAAGACATGCGCTATAGGGGAATTGATGAACTAAGTTGGCCGTAGTGTATGAGTGTGTGTGAATGAGTGTGTATGTGTGTTTTCCATTGATGGGTTGCGGCTGGAAGGGCATCCGCTGCCTAAAACATATCCTGGAACAGTTGGTGGTTCAGTACACTGTGTTGACCCCTGATGAATAAACGGACTAAGCCAAAGGAAATGAATGAATGAATGAATGAATGAATATGTTGGAAGAAATCTTGGATTTTAAGTTTGCATTCTCTCTTTAGTTGTTGTTAATCTGTTCCCTTTGTTGCTTATTGTGTTCACCTGTGTCTTGTTTAGTTCATTATTTAGTCTGTTTATGCATAGATCTTGGTTCAATTCTCAAATTTCTGTGTTCTTATCATTGTATCATTACATTTTGCATTGTTCTACAAAATATGTACATTCAAAGCTTCTTCTGAGATGATAGAATTAAGCTTTGAATGTCTGTAGTTATATTTTATGACGTTACGACCCTAAAAATACAATATTTTTTGTTCATACAGAGATACTAAACCAACCGTGAAGGAGTGTGGCTTACTTTGTTGCACTGAATATGTTGTGTTGAAAGATATCTCAAGTAAAGTTTTCACTATCAGACAGTTAGGTTTTTCTTAGCAGGAAGTTGCTAGGCAACAGAGACATGCATATTCAATAGCGATGACATCAGTAGTGGACACTGAAATGAAAAAAAAACAGTGTTTGTATGAAATATACACACGTTTAGGAAAAGTCAGGATATTATTGACCTTATTCTTCAATGCGGAAGTGCGCTCGATTTTGCGATTGTTTTAGAACTTCCGATTCAGTTGTCTATGGGAGAAATGACTAGGAATAATAAACAGCAGAAAACGGTCAAACCGCTTGCTCTACAAACAAGTGTTTGCACAACTATACAGACAAAATAGTATAATTTAATAAGAAAATATCAGTTTGCAACATCAAGTAGCAAAACAAGCTTTTTTTAATGTCTAAAAATGAATGGAAGTGAATAAGATCGGAAAACTCGAGCCAAAAAGATTTAAATGGCTGCGCCCGCTTGTACATGGAGAATAAGGTGAATATAGTAGAGCTGTGCGATTAATCGAAATCGAATCGCAATTTGGAACGTTGTGATTAGCTAATCACAAGAGGCTGCAATATGACATGCATATTATTTAGTTTCATTTAACAATGAAAAAGCGTGCATTGTGTCCGTGTGTGACAGTCTTACTAGCCAATTGAGTGCGCACACTTTCATTCTGCCCAATCAGAATTGAGCAACCAAACTATGTGGAACACCCACAAAACAAACAAACAAACAGGAAAGCTCAGACAAGTGGGATGATGGCGTCTGCCGCTTCAGAAGCATTAATAGACAAATTAATATTAAAGGAAAACAGGACATCGGTAATATGGGAATATCTTCAAAGTCACAAAAAATAAAGTTTGATGTTTTTGATAACTTCATGTGTATTTCACATGCATTCACGGCTCGCGATGCAGGTATGTGCATCGTCTGTAGTGACTGACTGTGATGAACTAGAAAAATATTATTTGTCATTTGAATTTCATAGTACAGTTATATATAGATGCATTAGTTGCAGGATTTTAAAGCAGTTTAACGATTGAAATGCTTCTTATTGGATATTACGTCATTCAATGCGACTATATGCACGACTAGAGAGCTTAGGACCTACTAACTACGTTTTGCTTTAAGAAGATGTTAACAAATTTAGTTACAAACTAGCTAGTAGTTACAAATCCCCTAGTGTGGACTTCACCTTCCAGTATAAGAAAGAACTTACAAACAGCTGGTGCAACCCTACCCAGGAGATAACTAACGCCATAACGCACGACCTTGCTAAACACACAGTGCCTTTTAATGCAGTGACCAAAGAGGGATTAAAAACAAACTCTAAGCACTTTATCGATTAAATACAATATTAAATACGCTCATATTTCTTGAACTTACACATTTTATTTCTCCTGACAGAAATTCAAGACACCCTGGAGGAAGTTCTTCACCTCTATGCCGGTCTATGCAATCATCGTGGCCAATTTCTGCAGGAGCTGGACCTTCTACCTGCTGCTCATCAGTCAGCCGGCGTACTTCGAGGAAGTGTTCGGCTTTGAGATCAGTAAGGTGAGAGAACAAGCTCCTTGCATTAATCAACTCTCACATTCGACTGCTCGCATCATTCGATGTACGGATTGGTTTCAAACGCGATCCTTTCTTGTCGGGCCTCGGTTTGTCTCATTACTCTGTTGTACTATCTGCGTCTGCCCACATTCATGCATTGAGTCGCCCGTATTGGATTGTGTGTGAGATGTTGGCCATTCAGAAATGCGAGCTCGCAGCGGCGTACATAAATAAAAGCTGACATTGTTATTGATCTTTGGCTCCTGAGCTGCAAGAGTGACATAAATCCTGCAAGTCTGACAGCTGTAATTGAAGCATTTGCTTGGTCCAAACAGCTTCATTGACGCTGCATCGGGAATTGCACTTAGGAGCTGTTTTGGAGGTTTATTTGTCATAGTTTGATTAGGATTTTAGTTTTTGACATATTTTTGAAGCACCCCTTACATTTAGAACACAAATAAATGTATGTATACAGTATATGACAGATAATTGACTTTGATAATTGATATTAGTGCTGTTAATTGATTAATTGTGATTAATTCCATCCAAAATAAAAGTT
>CAIGQZ010032523.1:1284054-1296670 GCA_903798205.1 Danio tinwini
ATACTGTGACGGAAAGAAGTATTGAAAACATTCTCAGAAAACATATTTCTAAAGGTGCCTTTGACTTGAAAATTTTACCAGATGTTGGTAACAACCAAATAAATCCATATATGAAAACAAAACAAATCTAATTAGTTAACAAATGAAGTTATGGGTAATATAAAGTAAAATGACACGGAAAAGTATTGAACACATGAAGAAAGGGAGGTGTAGTCCGGCAGTAAAGCCCAGACAGCAGCTGAAATCTCTCAGTAGTTCTTCAGCAACCCTCTGCCCTTCCTTAGTGTAAATGAATATCAGCTGCTTCAGTCCAACATCTACATTAGCAGGAGGATACAGATGAAACCAGGGTGGACATTTCATCAAGACAGTGATCCAAAACACAGCCAAGGAGACTCTCAGATGCTTTCAGAGAAAGAAAATCAAGCTGTGGAACGGCCCAGCCAATCACCCGACCCCAATCCAATATAAAATACAAAATAAAGCTCAGATTTGATAGACAAGACCCACAGAAGCATCAAGATTTTAACACTGTTAAAGTCTGTGAAAAACACACCTGAGCAATGCATGTGACTTCATTCTCCGCATGAGAGGCGTCCTTAAGCTGATAGGGGTAGTAAATTATTTTGATAGTTCAAGAAGACCTTTGAGCGTCAGTGTGTATGTGCAAATACTTTTTTCATATTTATGTTTCTATAAAAAGCACATTTCATACACAATTTTAATTCAAAGTGCTTTACATAAACAAGAGGATTAAATAAATAATAGTATTTAATATATAATAAATAATAATATAATAAATATATAATAATATAATAATAAAAAACTATAAAAAATAAACAACAAAGAAATAAAAATGATTTACACATTAAAATGTATTGAAAGAGCTTTATCTTGCTGAATACCAGAAATTGCAGGGCTCTTTATAATAAATGGCCAATCCTGAGCCAAACGCATTCTCAGCCTCCTCTTTTTTTTGTCCATCAGACTCGTGAAGAGTGGCAGAACGTGTTTCTGATCGCATCGCTGGTTCACTACGGCGGTGTGATTTTCTATGGGATCTTTGCATCGGGCGAGAAGCAGCCCTGGGCCGATCCGGAGGAGACCAGTGACGAGAAGTGCGGCTTCATCGATGAAGATGAGTTAGCGGAGGAGACAGGTGACATCACGCTGAGCCACGCTCCTTTCGGGGCCCAAGGCGCTTTTGGGGCCCCGGCCAAAACGTACGGGGCCACAACACAGCTGAACGGAGGCTGGGCAAAAGGCTGGGAAAAAACCGAAGAGTTCATCCAGGAGGACGCAGAGCGCACCTATACTGGAGACGGGTACTCGTAGATGCATTCATTAAAAAATGAAACATATCATCAACAAAAAAATATATAAAGGGAGAGAAACTATCCACCTTTTTCCTATGATGATGTCTGCGAATTGTAGGAGTATCTTCTGTTAAACTATAAAAAATACTATAGTGATTTAAAGTAACCATTCTATAGTAAAGTACTTGGCTGCGTCCGAAATCGCATACTTGCATACTATATAGTACTTATAAAAAAAACAGTATGCAAGCCGAGTAGCATGTCAGAATTTATAGTATTCGAAAAACGATATGTAAGAAGATATGTGAGATTCTGAAGTGCACATCCAATGGACGCTACGCTATCCCATGATGCAAAGAGAAGATTTATAAATGGGAGTCAATAGGTCACGTGATTGACTAATGGCGGATGTAGTACATTTGAATTCCATTCATACTATATAGAACACACTATTCAAACAATCATGTAGTAAATTCTAATTTAGTACATACTTGAGTAGTAGGCGATTTTGGACGCAGTCTTGAATTGATTGTTGTATTGATTCTATAGTTGCTATGGTAACACAACAACTATAGTATTGTAAACAAATCAACCAATAAGCTGATTTCACGTGAGCGACATTTTAAAAGCGAAAGCGAGCCTGCGGTGGGAAGAAACCCAAAAGTATCGCCTAGAGTCACACAGGAATGGCGTCCGTGATGGCGTATTGTTGTGTACCTGGCTGTATATCTTATCAGTGAAGAGAAAGTGACACAAATTGATCACTTCAAGTGACCCTGGAGGTCCGTTCTGAATGGATAGTGAAAATAAAAAGGGATATCAGACCTCATTTTCAGCTAAGTTAAGAGAAATGGCACTAGTTAGCTAACCTTTTCTTTCTCAAACACATGTTTTAGATGGCATTAATCAAACGCAAGTTAATGAACTGATTCTTTTACTTTATTAGACTCATCGCGATGCAGAAATAAAAAAAACGTCAATTTCCGACTAGCATTTAAGTGCTGTTGAGCGCGTTTTTAAACGGCGCTGATATGCCATAGTATTCACTAGTGCTCAACAGAAATGACTATGATTGGTCTTGAAGGTGATCAGTTCACCACACTTCACCGATTTTTACCAAGTGCAAACACAGACGAGTGATTCAATGGTGACTCGACTGTTCTTTGCTACTTTAAATCGCTCCAGTGTCCCTGTATCTGTGTTTGCACTCGGTGAAGAGTGGTGAACTGATGACCTTCACGGCCAATCACAGTCATTTCTGTTGAGCACTGGTGAATAATGGCACTTAAATGTTAGCGGGTTATAGAGGGTTTTAAAATGTCAGTACCAGGACAACAATACAGACAACTTGAGGGTGTGCTACAGAGGACTGCATTGTTTTATCGCTCACCGGGTTACATAGGCTGAAGCAGGGACGCGTCCCCACAGTGTTTACCTGGTGCCATGAACTGAAGCCTAGGAGGACACTTAAGTGTATTACTCTAAAAGATATCATGATTTAGTTTAATCTGCTGTTAATTGTTTAAATTAAGCTGAACTGAATGATATTAAAGTGATGTTTACACCATATCTGCACTTTTAAATCACGTAACAGCTGGAGGTTTGTAGTCCACAGCATGTTGTTGCAATGTTTACAGTGCTGATCCTATACTTCAGGGTTTCTTCCCACCACAGCTTTCATTTTTCAAAATGGCAGCCGCATAAAATAAGTGTATACTGAAGTTTTCTACAATTGTAGGGTATACTATACTCCAATACACCACAGTTTACTGTAGTAAAACAAATGCGTACTACAGTATTTATTACAGTTTACCAGTTGTAAATAGTATAATATATACACTACAATGCACTTTACTATAGTGTGGTTCAAAAACATTATAGCATTTTGCAATAAATTACTAGTATTTAAAAAGAAATTGGGCTCACTCCTTTCACAATCCATCCATCGAATATTAAAAATCTGCTTATTAGAATTAGCAAATCCATTTAAGACAATGAAAAACAACCAAAATCCAGAAGACTTTGTATGAATGAACTCAAAAGAGCTTTGGCAAACAGATATGCTTGTGATGTTAATGCTACATTAAAATATGAAGCATAGCATTATGTTCATGGCAGATAAAAATAAAGCACAAAACTCAGTTTTCACTATTTATTAAGGCTGCACGATATTGGAAAACAATTACAATAATGATTTCAATTATCGTCTTTGTATCCAACAATATTAAGGCACAGAAATTCAACAATCAAATGTAAAATAACACACTATAGTCTTCATTGTATAAATAATTTAGATAATATTTTTTAAAGTGCCAAACTTTTTAATTTCTTGTGTCTAAATGGTTTAAATTCACTTGAAATGGCTTGAAATGTGACTACTGCAGATTCGCACATTGCGATAGTGATGCTGAAACACTATATTGTGCAGCCCTACTATATATATATATATATGGATCATTGGCAGTGCGACCTGATTATACAAAATAATTAATTTTAGTTCTTATAAAAGGTTCCTCAAGCAGGAAGTGCAACCCATCATTTAAAATGCAGTCATCACATATGGAAAAAGGTGGATAGAGAAAAATGAACATAGTCTTTATCCAATCTGAAGAGAAGATATTTAAGAGAAAATAATCTATTCAAAGATATCAATTAGAGCACACAGCTATTTATGAATAAACAAAGCGATATTTAGGATTATATAAAGAATATAAATCAGTCGATGTTTCTAAAAAAGTACTGTGGTTTACAACGTGTAATCAAATGACAATAGTTAATAGCACAGACATCTGTAATCAAAGCACAGGTCTTGGCTGTTTCTGCAGGTTTAGACTAGTCCTGTTGAGTTTTTGCGTCTTCGGCTGTAGTAGATGAGTCTAACTAGTCAAAACCCAATTAGAGTAGTTTAGATTAGCGTCGTCGTTTTGTTGAAAAGAAACAAGTGTTTCACTCTGGTTTACAGAGCTCTCGCCATTGACCTTATGAAAAATATGCAAACATTTGGGTTATTGAATTATATGATATAAGAACGATTGCTGTTTATCATTATGTACGTGTACTATATTACACATTTATATTAACCGGTCCCTTTATTTGGGACTTAAAACTAGAAGGTAGACGTCAAATTACCGTTTGGTGCAGGGGGAATCTAAAATAGCACAAAATTTGCAAAACACAACCGCTATATCTGAATACTGACTTGTGTGTTAAAGTGCGTGAACTATATTGATGAACCTTTAAATGTTAAAAACGTCCTAAAGTACACTTGAGAACTTTATAAAGTGCAATCTTGTATAGATTTCCTTCAGCTAGTTTCATCGACAATACATTCGAGTTGTGTGCTTGGCAATACAGTCCTGTATTTTAAGTGGTATTAAGCTGGTCTTCATTTAAAATGTTTCATTTTAGCCAACATGTACGTATAATGACGAACCAGGCGTTTTCGTTTTTTTAAGACACTTTGAATGCACTGACATGTCGTTATTTGAAACAAAAAAAACAAAGAAAAAAAGTAATTTCTATCTTTAAGTATGTGTTTTGACATGGATTTACCGTTTCTGTGAGACTGTTGTGAAGCTGGGTCAGTGATATCTGTGCTTACTGTTTATTGGGCCATATTTATCATAGAAACCCTCATAGGCTGTTCATTTGGGGTGTATATTATGATGGTTGCAACATGGGCTAATTCTGAAAACGTAGCCCTATATACATTTCTGGAGATCGCGAGTTATGTAACCAGAAAGTACGTATGGATTGATATCGTCCTTAAAATGAACGCTATGGGGCGGTATGACGCCGTTTCTTTTCACGCTTACCAGCTGACTGATAACCTCCATGTGGACGGCTTTTCCACTGCTACCAGTTTGTCCAGTAGCTTGCCACGTACATCAGAGTGTTTGAGACGCAGACGACGGGGTTTAAGTCTGACGAAGAACGGTTCCAGAAAGCAGGTGAAACATAAACAAAAAATTTAATAAACAAGAAAAGAAAAGATTGCTTTTGAAAACACTGTGGGTTGGGTTTAGGGCTAATCGTGAAGAAATTTGAGATCTCAAAAAGCATACGCATCGGCCTAAATGAAAAATAATGTAGCTCCTGGGAAGGAGTAGGCTGGATCAGGTAATCGGTCAGTCAGTCGACATCGGTCTCTGGTGGATTTACATGAGAAGAGCAGGCACGAATGGCAATTGCGAGAGAAATTTGAGATCTCAAAAAACGTACACAGCGCCCTCTGGTGGATTCGTGAAAACAATAACTGCAAAAAAATAAACAGTAGTTCCAGGGAAGGAGGAGGGTGGGTCAGTCAATCGGTCAGTCAGTCAGTCGACAGCGGCCTCAGGTGTATTTACATGAGAAGATCAGGCTTGAAAAGCAGTCGTGAGACAAATTTGAGATCTGAAAAAACGTACACAGCGGCCTCTGGTGGATTCTCGAAAACAAAAATGGCAAAAAAATGTAGCTCCTGGGACGTATTTGGTGCTCTCCAGAAATATATATAGGGCTACGTAGCCAGAGTGAGCCTGGGTTGGATGGTTGATTCCCAAATAAGGATCTAGTGGTCATCATCATGAATGTATTTAACTGTCGCCATGCAAAGCTGATGTAAAGTGTTCCTGAGATAATCTCACAAAACCTGTCAGAAACAGGTCCTATTTCACTCCGAATTAGGATAATTGAGCATTTAAGAACCATTCAGAACTGAAAAACTGTGTTTTCAACATAAATTCAGTAAAAACTCTATTGCCAAAAAAGGAAACTGTTTTTATTGATTAAATAATTGCAAATGATGAAATTATATGATTTATATTATCTAATACATTTAACATGATCTATATTAAACAGATCCTGCACTAAAAAAAGTAAATCTACAAAAATATTTATTATCCTAATGCATTTTTTTTAAAGGATTAAATGTTGCTTGCAAATGCTTTTGTGAGATTCGCTCTGATCCTCCATTTATGACACCAACAAGTGTTGTGCTTAGTTAACCAGCAGTAATCTAAGATGTGTCAAAGTCTTAAAATGTTCCTTGATCAAAAAGATAATAATAATAACGCATTAAAGAAAATTGAAACACTTCAGATCCTGTACTGCAATAATTTACTAATAACATCAGCAATCTTGTTATATTCAACATCTGAGTCATTCAACGCATTGTGTCTAGTTTACAGAGTCATTTGAATGTTTGCGAACGTCTGAAACATCAGAATCAGCTCACGTTTGTTCTGATTAGAAGATGCATAGACATTTCCAGAGATTTGGAATCTGAGCCATGCTTTAAGTTGTTCTGAAACTCCGCTAGATGTTTTCTAAGTTTGTGTATTTTTGTGATGAATAATATCACAGACCTAAAGCTCTTTTCATGGCCTCTTGCCTGAGACTGAAGTGCACAAGTGATTGTTATATTCTATTGTTGTGTCAAACCGAGCGATTTGTTGATGTCAAAAAGTGTTACTGTATGAATTGCTCACTAAGTGTAATTTTATATACAATTATTAAAATCAAGACATTCTTATTATGTCTTTGATTTTTTGCGAATGGTGGACCAAAATTTAGAGGCAATTTTCTGGTTTCGAAAAGATAAGAGTTGATGTTCTTTATAGAGTGTGATGATTATTTTTGCATGATATAGTCATTAAAATCATCCTGGGCATTGATTTGAAATTGTTGTGTCTCTTTGTGAAGATCTTTTGACTTTGTAACACTTTATCTTAAAAATATCAGTGAGGGTGATGTTACATCATGCTTTCTGTAGCATGCAGTACATTCTCAAACAATATTGATTATGTACCAAACACTTTTCAAAGTGTGAAAAAACTTACATTTAGTCAGAGTCTATTGATTTGACTCATTACAATAGTGATTAAGGGGAATGACCTACAATGAGACAAATTACCACCAGGAAATTAGATGGTAACGAATCACTAATCAATACCATTTAACACCCCTGCAGACTGCTGAGAATGCTGGTATTTTATTTGTTATTTGGCATAAGAGTAAAAAAAACTGAATTAAATATCCTTCAAGCCCCAAACCAATACTGGACTCTGCAAAAACAGAACTCTACTTCAAGACCCAAATCAATATCCATACCCCTACAATCAGACCACTACCTGACCCCACAAGAGCCAAACCAAAAACAGAACACTACCAGATCCTCCAAGATCCAAAGATCCAAACCCCACCATTTTAGATCACAGCTAGAACATTCAAGGCTCAATCAATATCCATACTCTCATAATCAGGCCAATACTAGACCCCACAAGATCCAAAGCAACAACAGAATCCCCAAAATCAGGTCACTATCATGTCTTCCAAGACCCAGACCTAAACCAAAACCAGACCCCACAATATTAGACCACTGCTAGAACCTTCAAGACCCAATCAATATCCATACCTTTATAATCAGACCAATACTAGACCCCCTAAGACCCAAACCAAAAACAAAACCCTCAAAATCAGGTCACTACCAGACCCTCCAAAACCAGACTCGACAATATTAGACTACTTCTAGAACATTCAAGACCCAAACAATACCACCATAATCAGACCACTAGACCTTTTAAGACTCAAACCAATACCAGGGCAGGCCCCAACAAATAAGATTCTTCATTGCCAAAGTTTAAGCAATGTTTGCATAATCAAACCACTACCAGACCTTCTAACTTCCACACCAATACCAGCCCCCCTTAGACCAGACTAAACAAGATATTCCAAGACCCAAACCAATAACAGATACTCAGAGCCTAAAACCAATACCAGGTCATCCAGACTTCTTACCAATTCCATTCCCCTGATAATTAGGTTACTACTAGACCCTCCAAGATCCAAACCAATACCAGACCCTGAAAAGTCCAATACCAATGTCAGACTATAAATAAAAAAATAAATAATAAGACTACTACCAGACCCAGATCCAAACAAAAAAAACAAACCCAGCAAAATCCTTCAAGCCCCAAACCAATGCCAGGTCTTCAAAGCTCCTTACCAATGCTATTCCCCTGATAATCAGACCACTACTAGACCCCCCAAGATCCAAACCAACACCAGACCCTGCAAGGTCCAAACCTATACCAGACCTTCCAAGATTCAAATCAATACCAAACCCTAAAATATCCAATACCAATGCTAGGCCCCTGTAATCAGACCCCTACAACTCCCTCAAAGAAGCAAACCAATACTAAACCCTACAAAACTAGACCAGGACTAGAACTTTAAAACCTAAACCAATACTAGACTCCTAAACAAAAAAGCCTCTAAATCATAAAGTTAAAAAGCATTTAACTTAAAATAATTTGGCTATTAAAAGTCATCCATTCGTCCTTCAGCTCTCTTGAATGAGCATCAGTAAGCAGGCATGCTCTGCTGAAAATAAGGGATGAGCCATCTCACTTTAATGACCTAGGCTGGTTTCCACTGTGGCGTGTGTTAATGTGACAGGACACACATTGCTGTCACCAGCCGACCGGAACGTGTTTTCCCACAGCCCACCGATGACACGCGTCACGCCAATTGCCTTCGTGACAAACACACCCACATGATACCCATCTGCGTTAAAGCCCTCTGAAATGCTTTCGTAAATCTGTTTATGATGGAAAACTTAGACAAGAATAGGCTAAAATTCTGATATTTAGTCAGCCTTCTGCTTTTGACCAAACAAAGAGTAATGTGTGTGTGTTTGTGTAATAAATGAGTTTGATCAATTGTTGTGCTCAGGGCAGCAGGTGTTGAAGGGTATCCCAGCATCTCTAGGGGCCTTGGGGCTCTAATCAGCATCCAGAATGAGTATGTAATGACCAAACCTCTGCAAGACTCATGGGACACAAGGGTCCAAACACAATTATTTCAGCGAACCCCTCCCAACAAGACTTAACTCTCCCTAAGCAGTTATTGCAAGGGGGGGTTCGAGATGGATTCTGTCAAGCAAAGAGGCAGAAGTAAAGATTGCTTAAACAGTATGTGGGCTAATGTTATGTTCTCAACTAAACCTGCAGTCACAAATGACTAAATAAAAAAAATGAGTCAGTGGTGACTCACACTTAAATTCTGTCCTTCTATATGGCGAATTTCAGACTATTTAATGTGTATTATCCTGCTTTACAAGTAGAGACAACATGATCTGTAGCTGTATAGCTGATTAATTAGAATCAGTGGTGTATTGATGTAATTTCCATAAAACTCAATATGATCAGGCTGATCCACATCAATCTAACAATATTGTGGTATTGCTACTTAACATAGCAGTGCTAATGCTGGCTAATTAATTACTGAATGCCTTTTTAAGCAAACCCTATCTTAGCAACCACCTACCGATTCCAAGTCACAACCTGAATACTCCTAGCAATGCTCCTAGAACCACTTCAGGACTACCGAGCAATGCTTTAGTAATCATCCAAACGGCAATGTATTTACCACCAACCGTCAAATAAAACCAAGTTTTAGTAATGCAACTGAACCAATATAAATTCTGCGTAATCACAAAGGAAGCTCCTAGGGAATAATAAAACCAGTTTCTCTTCTTATGAATGTTCAGGCCAGTTTCTTCTCTCTGTCATGTTTATGAACTATTGGTACCCCGAGGCATGTATTCATGTAATTAGGTTTTAAATTACTCTCCCCACACTAGGCAGAGGACCTTCAGTTTCACTCCTGCACAGATTACACAAATGCTGTCTGACGTCTCTCTGTTTGAAAGCTGACAGGTTAGGAGGTGAAAGAGTCCAAAAAAGCCTGGTGTCTGGTAGTATGCTGGCAGTACTGCAAAAATATAGGCACGAAACTAAATGAATATTTCATCACTTATCAACACTCTTCTTGTATTTGAGAACCATCCCCTCCCCCTTCCACCGCCCTGTTCTTCACACCATCTTAAAATAGTTCGATCCTGCTGATGCTGTGGGATTTGACAGCATTTTTTTTTCTCTAGAAAAAGCATCTCTGCGTTGGCTTGGGTTGCCAGATCTGCTCTGTATAGACCAGCAGCTGATTATTTAGCACTCGTCTTCCTTCCTAGAGAGATAAACTGAAGGTACATACCTCAAATATGAAGTTACGGTGAATTACTGAATCTGTCACCATGAAATAACAATTACCGCTTCTTCTTTACTTTGTATACATTACAAGTCGTATTGTGCACATATTCACATTCCCCAAAAATGCTGCCTGAGTAAAATCCTCACTACATTTTGAAGCAGAACCTGCATGTGCTAAATTCTAGAAACGAAATATGAGACAACTGACATGTTTTTTTATTTCTCAGGAGAATAAACTGAGAAGTGGAAGATATCAGGAAAGAAACTCAATTTGCTCTTCATTAAATCTATGCATTCTGAGATATTAAAAGGATGTCCTTTGTGATATTTGTCCTATGGTTTGGGACTCAGGTGTGACTCAAGGCCTCTCACCTCTCACTTTGACAGTGATTAACAGAAGAGAGCGAGACTTTCATAGAAAGACGAGAGAGGGAGACAGACAGAGAGCGAGAGAGCAGGAGCCAAATCCGCTTAAGCACACACTGGGAAGGGCCAACACGTCCCCAGGGGCCGACTCTTCTATTCAGAGCTGACCCTTAGCAGATGGGATCTGTGCATGTATGTGCATGTGTCTGAAAGGGAGACTCAGCTTAGATTTTAATGAATTCTACAGCTCTCTCTCTCTCTCTCTCTCTCTCTCACACACACACACACACACACACAGCCTTTGATTAAAATGTTATTTAGATGAGACCAGTGAGAGGGAAAAAAACTAAAAGAGATGAGAAGGCTGGGGACTGAATCGAAATTAAAAGTCGCCAGAGAAATAATAAAGCTGTAGTTGTGCATTGCTTGCAATCATCTTGCATAGTGTATTGGAAGCAGTGGTTTACAGTGAATTTACAACAGCTATGGGGAGATGATGCAGAGAGGAGTGCCTAAACGCCCCTTAGCTGATATTAATTCACTGTAAACAATGGCTTCACAAGGGTAATTGCTACCGTCATGGCTTTTTCTATTAATGTAGCAAAGTTTCACAAAATAATGGGTTTCTATGGGTCAGGACTGACAGTAAAATAGCTTCCAAACAACTGTCATAGGTGTATGTTTGTAGAGTATTTTACAACATCGTTGGACAAAGCTCTACCATTCAGTATCTGTAATAATTATACCTTTTATAGACTCCCCTACTACAGAATCTTGCTACTCTTTAGGTCAGTGGTCTCAAACTCAGTTACTGGAAGGCCTGCAACTCTGCAAAGTTTAGCTCCAACCAGCTCACACCTGCTTTAAAGTCTCGTAGTCTTGAACACCTTGGTTAGTTGGGTCAGCTGTGTTTGATTAGTGTTGGAGCAAAACTGTGCAGAGCTGCAGCTCTCCAGGAATCAAGTTTGAGACCTATGCTTTAGGTCAGGGATGTCCAAACTCGGTCCTGGATGGTCGGTGTCCTGGAGAGTTTAGCTCTAACCCCAATCAAACACACCTGAACCAGCTAATCAAGCTCTAAAGCTCTCTGGGCAGGTCAGCTCTGATTTCGCAGGTCAGAGTTCACCAAGCTTGAACTTTGCACTGCAGCAACCTGCGAAACTTGATGCATGACCCTGCGTTTCCGATCTGACTCATTCGTGTGCATATGAATGGAAGTCTATGGGGAGAAAAGTCCAGTGTGACCGCAGCTTTACTAGATATACTAGAAACTTCCTGGCAGGTGTGTTGAAGCAAGTCGGAGATAAACTCTCCAGGACATCTGCCCTCCAGGACCAAGTTTGGACACCCCTGCTTTAGGTGAACAATTATTCTGTGCAAGTTAATCCGCTGAAAAAAATGTTTGTTATCTGACCATCTGCTTCTACGTTTGGAGTGGTGGTCCTTCTCTGTTGACGGCTTCAGCCACAATATTCTTAACTACGCCCCTCTTACTGTTAGGTATGAGCAAAAAGTAAGCCCCACCCCCTACTCAATTTTCCATTTCAGTTGGAGGTACATCAACACACTGAAACTAAAAAGTCTCAGCAACTTCCAGATTAATAATCATATTGATACTTGTTTGCAGTTCTAGCCGAATTGTAGTGGCCGAATGGTTTGGGATATTAAACTTTACTTTTGGTTTGGAATATTGAAGGTTGCCAGTTCGATTCTTGGTCCTGGCAGAATTTGAATGTAAGGGCCAAGAATGAACCTCACTCTCTCACATCTTATCTAAGGTGCACTTGAGGCATTTAACTCCTAATTGCTCGTTAGGTGCTGGAATAGTAAACCAATAGTTGCCCACTGCTCTCTCTGTGTGTGTGTGTGTGTGTGTGTGTGTGTGTGTGTGTGTGTGTGTGT
>CAIGQZ010032523.1:1299200-1309781 GCA_903798205.1 Danio tinwini
TTTTTGTCTTTCTTTTTTCTTTCTTTTTTGTCTTTCTTTCTTTCTTTTTTCTTTCTTTCTTTTTTCTTTCTAAAGTCATCCTTAAATTACACAATCATATTTGGGTTTGGAAAGACATGTGGCCACATAAATAGTGCTCTATCTGCTTTACTCTTTCATTGTTTCTCCACTTTGTGCTTCTGTGCAGATCTGCGAACACATAAGTAATGGAGGCGTGAACAGCTGATCAGCAGATATTACAAACAGAGCAAGTGCTAATTAAACCAACCGCAGCTTGTCTGAAACCTTCCTGCAATGCTGCTGTTACTCACAAAACAAATGCTATACAAGTTTTCAGTGACATCCGCAAATCAGATGAAGAGTCATTTCTCGATGTGCCCTTACTTGGTATTCAAAAAACTATATAAACAATACGAACAAGGATTAACCGTGTTTGTCCTTCAGCACGCGCCTGCTCCTTTATCCCCATTGAAAAAAACGTATCCTTCATCTGTCGGCAGATTCTCCATGCTGTGCTTTTCATCACGTTTAACAAAGCGTGTCCTCATTGGTGCTGTCACCACCCTGCGCACAACACAAACTCACACCAGCTCACACACGTCTGTGGGGAGTACAGATAATGAAGGCGTGTCTTCATATGAGGAGAACGTGATTCTGTTGTAGTAATTGGGTGTAGTATATTTTAGCAGGGGCGACATGGTGGCTCAGTGGTTAGCACTCACAGCAAGAAGGTGGCTGGTTCAAGCCTTGGCTGAGTCAGTTGGCGTTTCTGTGTGGAGTTTGCATGTTCTCACTGTGTTGGTGTGGGTTTCCTCTGGGTACTCCGGTTTCCCCCACAAGTCCAAATGCATATGGTATAGGTGAATTGGGTAAGCTAAATTGGCTGTAGTGTATGTGTGTGAATGAGTATGTATGGGTGTTTTTTAGACATATACTGGATAAGTTGGTGGTTCATTCCACTGTGGCGACCCCAGATTAATAAAAGGACTAAGCCTAAATTAAAATGAAAGAATGTAATTAATCCTATGCACTTTAAAAGCAGCAAGTAATAGGTGATTGATGTTTGCACATGCATTATAATTTTGGCTAGCGGGAGTGGTGGGGGGCACGAGTGACATTGGACAAACTTGGGGGGTTGGGCGTGTAGGCGTGTGTCCTTAAAGGTTGAAAACCCCTGCCATAGGATGGTATAAAGACTACAACTCCCATGATTCCACACTCAGTCATTCCAATCAAAAATACGCTTTTATTTGTTGTGAATACGCAGCCTCTAGTGGTGGAAATTACATACTGTGCCTTTATTGTTTCATGTAAACCACAAAAACTTTGTGAAAGCAGTTATATCATGCGTATGATTATAATTTGTTCAATTAATAAAACTTGACAGTAATGGCGAACTATAGGCATGAATGTGCACTTAGTGCCACCTATTGGCCTGGCATGCATATTGCATTAATTTTTGACTTCCTTCATTCCAGGGTCGTTTATATTGAAGTTGATCTTTAGCCGCACCATCTAATTTTTATCTTTTTATTAACATTTTAACTATTAATCACAAAACACATTAAGCAAGCCAACAGACAATGCCCATTTTAACAATGCGATGCTAAAGTAAAACAGAATAAATTATATATATATATATATGTACATACATAAATAATAAAATTATAATAAATAAATAAACAATTGCAATAATAAGTAAATAAACAAACTGAAAATATATAAAAATAAAATAATAGTCAAATAAAATACATAAATTCAATTATGACATACCATAACTCAAAATGCAGCTTGAAGAACCATTAATAAAATCCAAGCAAAGAGTCCAGACTTGATGAAAATTCTCAGTGGACATATGAATAACACAGGTACGGAATTCTAAGGGAATCATTTCTCTAATAATATTGTGCCACCCTTTCAAGAATGGTGGTTTGTCACTGATCCAGTTTATCAGTATATTTTTCCTGGCAGCAAAAGCTAAAATGTCAAATAAACGATTAATGAATTTGTCAGGCAAACATCCAACCGAGAGACCTAAAATTAAAGACAATGGATCCAACTGTAGCTGAAGTCCAAACGGTAACTACTTTTGACCTATAGGTTGTGTAAGTCCATAATAAATGGGTGTAGTCTCCCGCTTCCACCTTACATTTAAGACATAGTGGTGAATTACTTGATTTAAACTGGAACATCTCATTTCTACAAGGTGGTCGTTAGCCCAATGCTCAACCCCAGAGGACCAGGACACACACTACGGCCAATGTAGTTCACCAATCCCCCTTTAGCGCATGTGTTTGGACTGTGGGGGAAACTGGAGCACCCAGAGAAAACCCAAGCCAACACAGGGAGGGCATGCAAACGCCACACAGAAACGCCAACTGACCCAACCGGGACTCAAACCAGCGACCTTCTTGCTGTGAGGCAACTGCGCCACCCTCATTTCAGACTACCCAAAATAAATATCTTTGGTTTCTGATTGGAAGAAATGTGTATGCTACTGTAACACTACAAGTTATCTTTTACGTAGACAACACGTTACAGATTTTCAGGGAAATACATTAGCACAGATTTTTGTCCTATCCAATGTTCTCATCATGGCGTGCTCAAATCAAAATCCTGAAAGCAAAATAATTAACGGCATGCTAAATTAAAATGATTAAGACGTGCATGGGGAACGAGCATCGTTACGGAGAGGTGAAATTAATGACATCATCAAAGACATTCCAGCGTTCCTGCATAACGACTCGCCAGAAATGAGACTGGCAGGAAAATGTGCCTATTATGGCAGAATAACGACTGTTTATCTGTCCATTTTAAAAGGAAAGTTCATAATGAAGTACTGCGTTCGGGAAGAAATCACACCTCTGATTATTCACTGTGGAAACGGTCGTGTTTTCTCAGCATCGCCTGCTGCTTTCTCTGTGCATATTTGAGCTGAGAAAACACATTTTCTTTGTTTCCAAGGAGACACGAATGAGGAAAATGAAGAACTATTTGTCTGCTGTCGAAAAAACCCCAGCGTCTTCAGAACGGGGAGAAACGACTGTGTCTGCAATTTAGACCCAGATAAATGATGTAGGAGAGATGTGAAAAAACATTTAGCCTTTAGAAATCTTTCTTTAAATATCATTTGCATATTACTTGTGGAGCAACATGATAACTTGCTCGCCTCACAGCAAGAAGATTGCTGGTTCAAGTCCCAGCTGGGCCAGTTGGCGTTTCTGTGTGGAGTTTGCATGTTCTCCAGGTGTAGGCGTGGGTTTCTTTTGGGTGCTCCGGTTTCCCCCAGTCTAAACACATGCACTATTGATTAACTAAATTGGCTGTAGTGTATGAGTGTGTGTGGATGTTTCACAGTACTGGGTTGCAGCTGGAAGGCCTTCCGCTGTGTAAAACATATGCTAGAATAGTTGGCGGATTATTTCGCTGTGGCAACCCCTGATGAAAAAAAGGGACTACGCTTGAAGGAAAATGAATGAATGAAGTGATTTTACTTGTGATAACAGTCTTTCTTTCTTTCTTTTAATGACAATTTATCAAAATACTGAGTGACAACAACTGACAAATGGCACCCTGGACCATAAAACCAGTCTAATTAATGTATAATACAGTATATTTCAGGCAATGTAACCAAAAACACATTGTATGGGTCTAAATTATTGATTTTCCTGCCAAAATTCAGTAGAATATTAAGTAAAGATCATGCTACATGAAGATATTTTGTAAAGTTCCTCTGGTAACACTTTATTTTGATGGTCCATTACATTAGTATTAGTACATAGTTACATTAGTCCATTACATTAGTATTAGTTACATACAGTATTAGACTGTCGAGAAGCAATCTGAGCTGCATCCAATGCTTTTTAATGCCCACACCTAACCAGTGTTGCCAGATTGGGCGGTTTTAAATCAGATTGTGCAGGTTGGGCGGGTGTATTTGGGCTGGAATGAGCTACATCTGGCAACACTGCACCCAACCCTACCCCTCACAGTGACGTCACTAGCTCCATAGAGTGCATTGTGTCTGACACTGCATCTCTGGGTGATGCAATCTCAGCTTGCTTCATAAAGGCTGCATCCGAATACTATTGAGACTGTCTGCTTAATATCTGCTGATACCGCTCCTTCAACAGACATTTAACTGACTATAAGAAACCCAACCAGTCTACTTATAATCTAATGAGAATTAGTTGACATGCAGATGGACATGTAAAAAAAAACGGACCATCAAAATAAAGTCTGGCCTTTCCTACTTTAAATATATCAGAACTTTACTTTTGATTAGTAAAGTGCATTGCTTAGAGCTTAATTTGGACAACATTTACAGGCGATTTCTCTCAACATTTAGATTTTTTTTTAACCCTTACATTGCAGATTTAGTTTCCAGACACTATCCTTATTAATAAACTGCATAGTCACAATCTAAACAACTCCATTCACACTTTAAAAACCCTCAGAAATACATTATGTTGTCCAACAGCTGCAATATTTGTCAAACTGTAGAGTAGTGATGCGGCGATGGCGGTTATATTCGCGGGCGCGGGTCGGGTAATAAAAAATACATTATGATTAATTGCGGGTGGGTCGCGGGTCATAGCAGTTGACCAAAAAAGCAGAGAGTGGACTTGGCAGAATGGGTAGATGAGACACCCAAAATAATGGATGAAGTGCAAGAGTACTGTGCAAACTTTCAGTCAGAGGAGTCATCAGAGGAAAATCTGCTATCGTTCTGGGAGAAACAAGATCGCTTATTTACATGACTGCAGCGCCTTGCGAGGAGAAGCGTGTGCATTCCTGCAACAAGCGGTGCGAGCGAACGCTCATTTAGTGCAGCTGGCCGTGTTTTGGAGGCGAGGCGGAATCGCTTGAATCCAGGCACAGTAGATGCTATTCTGTTTCTACACACTGCAGAGATAAAGGCCAAGTAAACAGAACAGCTGCCGTTTAGGCTGACGTGACACCGCTTTTGTTATCTTTTTCCTGTATATGGAAAAGCTGAATCTGCTGTTAATACTGAACGATCCACGTTGACCTGTCATCATGCTTATAACAAAGAATTAGAATTATTAAAGTGTCGATCGGGTGCAGGTCAGGTGCAGATATATATACATATCCAGTGGTGGAATGAGTACTGAAAAATCATACTTGAGTAAAAGTACCATTACGTGATAAAAAATGAAGTGCGAGTAGAGTAAAAGTATCTGCTGTAAATATTACTCAAAGTATGAATAAAAAGTAGACCTTTCAAAAGTACTCAAGAGTAGTGAGTAGTATATATTACGCTGTTAAAAGCTGATGCGTTTGCATGTAATTTGTACATGTGTGTGTACATGTAACATGCAACAACGAGTTATTGCCCAGCAAACACACAACGTCATAAGACGTTTATATTAGGTTAGATTTAGGTTGTGATGTCAGGTGACCAAAATTCAATGTCTAGTCAGCGTCTAAGGACGATCTTACTTTGATGTCCAATAACGACGTTGATATTTGGTTGATTTTAGGTTATGTTAGAAAGTGACCAAAATCCAACGTCGAGCCAACATCTTAAACCAGCGTCATATTGAAAATACTGTCAAATACTGGCATTTATTCTTCAGGTATGGCAACTAAAATCCAATGTCTGATAGACGTTGTGGCGAGGGGGTGTGGCCGAGAGCCGTGGGAGCGAAACGAGGCCCGCCACAGATGAGATACACCTGTGGCGCGCATCTGCCTCCAATCCCACGGAAGGAGCTCTGGACTATAAGAGGAAGAACGATGGCAGAGGAGAGAGAGAGAGGACCGGGCCCGGACATATTGTTTTACTTTTGCTTTCAGTTTGACGGCAGTCTCCGTGAGGAGCTGCCGTCCCTTTTATTAATGAATATTTCTTTAAAACATCGTCGGTTCTCCGCCTCCTTCCCGGCGGGCAGGTGGCCGTAAACTTTATTACAGACGTCATAGTGGTAACGTCCACACAACGTCAAGCTGTAACATCATTAGATGTTGATATTTGGTTGGTTTTAGGTTGGACATTGACGTTGGCCTGACGTTGGGTTCTGACATCAACCCGATTTTAATTTTCAAACAAAACGTAACGTCCCCATGATGTAAGGATACAACACCAATCTGACGTCATGTTGACGTCTTGTGCCTGCTGGGTGTTTAAGGCCATTTCAGTCATCATACAGTAAACATCCGTCATCTTCTCATCAGTGATCTGCATCTAAACAGTCTCTGGGTCAATGCGTGTAAAGATTTTAGACATCTTCATGGACACTTTTAATGCTTCTAAACAGTTTGCTGCAATTAAAAATCGCACATGTTATGAGGTAGTTTATTATGAAGCGATTTACCTTCTACGTGCGATTTGATTGGACCGGAATCACAGGACTGATTTTTCTAATCCCCAAAGACAAGAAAAAATAAAGTAGTGACTGCAGGTTGGAGGAAAATAATGGAGTAAAAGTACAGATACTGCACTAAAAATGTACTCAAGCGAGAGTAAAAGTACACATTTAAAAAACTACTCAGTAAATTACAATTCCTGAGAAAAACTACTCAATTACAGTCATTTGAGTATTTGTAAATAGTTACTTTACACCACTGAATATATCAGATAAAATAATATGTGCGGGCGGGTGGATGATTAGTATGAAGGAGCGGATTCGGGAACATTTCAGCTGATCCGTGCATCTCTACTGTAGAAAGTTGTTTAGTCCCTCTTTAGTCCTAGTATGGGTGGAGTAATACACATGGGTGAAGAGGCTGTACGAGTGCTGATATTGCTTTAATATCTCACGTCTATCAGCCAATCAATTGGAGAACCAGACAGAAGTGTCGTATACAGACAGATATATCAGGACTCAAAAGCAATGAACTCACAGTACACTTAAGCAAACAGAGCTCGAGTGAAAAGCCTAAGCGCTCTGCTGTGGCGGTCAGAGATGGAGCGGTAAGCGATGAGATCTGATTGTGGGTTCTTCTACATCTTCAAGTGACCTCGTAAATCAGTGAACGTGGAGTGACCCGGGCCCGTGCAGACTGCAGAGCAGCTCTAATGTGACAGACATATGAAAGCACGCGTCTGCAGCTCCCCAGGGACCAATTTGAGAGGCGCACGCGTTCGCTGCCTCCTCCTCCTCTGTTCCTCATGCAGACCTGTGCTTAATGCCAAGCGTTGCCACAGTGATGCTGATGCCACCATCTGTCACGCAGCCCCGCACCGCTTCTCTTTAATGAACAGGCGATGTGCATTTATTAATTAAACATTAGAGTTAAAGCTGAGCTGCAATGGAAGCCTGTGTCCACTACAGGATATATATATATATATACAGCATATATACAGTTGAAGTCAGAATTATTAGCCCGCCTGTGTATTTCTATTTAACGGAAAGAGGTTTTTTTTAACACATTTCTAAACATAATGGTTTAAGGGGTTTTTTTACATCTGTGGTTCGGTTCATTTGGTCCGGATAAGGGCAACAAATGATGCATTGCAGTCTTTGGGTTCTTTTCACTCTGCACTGATTGCTTCGAACCAGTTGAAAAGAACCAAAATGCAGTCATGTGACAAAATCCACATCACTCATTGGCCAGATGTTATTGAACGTATTTCCTAAACTGCTTTTCGATTGGTCAGAATTAACAGGCGGGAAAATGCCAATGGAACTCCTGCAAGTAAACAAACCGGCAGACACAACATGTTGCTTTTTACTATGGAGGGACGACTGCGCTGGCTAATCGTATCCCTGCTCGTAGTATACTATATCAGGGGTGTCCAAACTCGGTCCTGGAGAGTTTCGCTCCACCCCTAATCCCCTAATGGTGTGTTGAAGCAAATTGGAGCTAAACTATGCAGAACACCAGCCCTCCAGGACCGAGTTTGGACACCCCTGTACTATATAGTTTGTATATATCACTTTAGACAAACTATACATTTTAAAAACAGTGTTTTAATGCATTGCAAACAGCGAAGGCGAATCGCAGGTCACTTCAGGAGGAGGCGTGAATTCATTCAGCTAAACTGTGACATGCTCATCTTCCGGAAATATTACCAACGATGCATAAGGTAATGTTTCTCTCTCTCTCTCTCTCTCTCTCTCTCTGTTTAAATTGGTTGGTAAAGCGCTGTCAACAAATATTTTTTCTCCACTCTCCATAAGATGGACAGCTGGATTAGTCCGAAAAGGCCACACTTTTTGCTGTTGGGTCAGTTTTAGTTCGGATCATGTTCACAAACGAACCGCTCCAGGCTTCTCCTTAAAGAGGTGGTCTTGATACGCTTTTCTTTTGATGCTCACTCGAGTATGATTGCTACATTCACACCTGCCCAAACGAACCGCACCAAGAGGGAAAACGAACTCTAGTGCGATTCAAGCCAACTAAATTAGGCAGGTGTGAAAACACCCTTAATAACTTATTTCTAATAACTGATTTATTTCTCTTTGCCATGATGACAGCACATAATATTAGACTAGATATTCTTCAAGACACTAGTATTCAGCTTAAAGTGACCTTCATAGGCTTAACTAGGTTAATTAGGCAAGTCATTGAATAACAGTGGTTTGTTCTGTAGACAACAATGAGAAATTAGAATGAGAATTACATTAAAATGGAGACGTTAAAATGGTTTAAACAAATTTTTTAACTGCTTTTATTCTAGCTGAAATAAAACAAATCAGTCTTTCTTCAGAAGAAAAAATATTATAGGAAATACTGTGGAAAAATCCTGAATCTGTTGGGAAATATTAAAAAATATATATAATTCACAGCAGGATGAATCATTCTAACTTCAACGTTATAAAATTAAATCGTTTTTAGTAAGTTTATCTAAACTACATCTTGCATTTTTTTCTTTCAGAATTGTCATTTTATTTATATTCTATTTTAATTTAATATTTGGCCACTGCTGATTTTCTTTAAATTGGGAGATTAATCTCTTTTTTTCTGCTGTAAGGGCTGTTTCCACAGGCTAATTCTGATTGCATATCAGTTCTCAGGTTAATTTTCTCAGAATTATAAATTCTCTCACAATACAAAATGCTTTCTCCTTTTCTCTGAATTGCTATGCAATTTATCTATTCTGAATATTTTGAGCATTTTCAAGTTTACATCTTGCAATTCGGAACTCATTCATTTATTTTCCTTCTGCTTAATCCCTGATTTATCAGGGGTCGCCACAGAGGAATAAAGCTGCAAACAAGTACTGGGAAATACTCTCACACACACACACACTACGACCAATTTAGTTAATCAATTCCCCTATAGCGCATGTGTTTGGAATGTGGGAGAAACCGGGAGAACATGCAAACTCCACACAGAAACACCAAGTGACCAAGCCAGGATTCAAACCTGTGACCTTCTTGCTGTGAGGTGAGACCTTATAAAGGTGCCACGCTATTTTTGTTAAGATCACATGTTATTCGTATTTATTTTAGAGCTACAAATATAAACTCATAATTGTGGCTTAATTTCTCAGAATGTATATATTTTGGCCAATATATTGGCTTAAAAAGCTAATTTAGCAAAACATGCAGACACATTAGATAAGTATTGTCAAAATAAAAGTTTGACAATTAATATGTGTGCTGTGTACATTTATTATGTAGACTATATGTAAATACACATGCATGCATATATTCGAGAAAATGATTGTTAATATCTAGATATAAAATATATCGGTAACACTTTAACTGATGGTCCATTAGAGCAGGGGTGCTCAACCCTATTCCTGCAGTTTTCAGTTGCAGCCCTTATCAAACACACCTGCCTGTAATTATCAAGCGCTCCTCAGGTTCTAATTAATTGGTTCAGGTGTGTTTGTTCAGGGTTGGAGCTCAAATTTTGCAGGAAGGTCGATCTCCAGGAGCAGGGTTGGTCACCCATACATTAGAGTATTAGACTGTCTGCTTAATATCTGCGTGTTTTTTATTACTTTTATTTTAAATGCTATTAAACTACTCAAAACTAATATAAATATATATGTATACACACACACACACACACGCTTGAAGTCAGAATTATTCACCCCCCTTTGAATTTTGTTTTCTTTTGTAAATATTTCCCAAATGATGTTAAACAGCAAGGAAATTTTCACAGTATGTCTGAAAACATTTTTTCCTCTGGAGAAAGTCTTATTTGTTTTACTTCTGCTAGAATTTTTTATTTTTTAAGAACCATTTTAAGGTCAATATTATTAGCCCCTTTAAGCTATAATTTTTTTTCGATAGTCTCCAGAACAAATCATCATTATACAATAACTTGCCTAATTACCCTAACCTGCCTAATTAACCTAGTTAAGCCTTTAAATGTCACTTTAAGCTGTATAGAAGTGTCTTGATAAATATCTAGTCTAATATTATTTACTGTCATCATGACAAAGATAAAATAAATCAGTTATTAGAGATGAGTTATTAAAACTATTACGATTAGAAATGTGCTGAAAAAATCTCTGTTAAACAGAAATTGGGGAAAAAATAAACAGGGGGGCTAATAATTCTGACTTCAACTGGATAGATAGATAGATAGATAGATAGATAGATAGATAGATAGATAGATAGATAGATAGATAGATAGATAGATAGATAGATAGATAGA
>CAIGQZ010032523.1:1312436-1323629 GCA_903798205.1 Danio tinwini
TTTGTGTATTTATTCATTTATGTATTTATTTATTTGCATATTTATTGTTTTATTTTGCAGGAGTTTGAGTATATATTTATTCATTTATTTATTAATTTGCGTATTTATTTATTGTTTTATTTATGCAGGAGTTTGTGTATTGATGTATTTGTTTATTTGGCGTATTTATTATTTATTGTTTTTGCAGGTTTCGTCCTCCATGTTTGCACTTCAATCATTTCATAGTTTAAAATGTGTAGTTTTTACGCAGTACAAAACGGATCCTTATGTTTTGCAAATAGTCATTTTAATTGAAAGCGTGTTTTTAAAACATTATAATTGTTATATAAATGTTATTTTGTCTTTTTGGAGTTTTGTTCTAAATAACTTATCCCCCTCAGTGGGTCTCGTCGTCTATATAACGTTAGTCGTTCACATAGACTAGTCGCGTCTCTGATTCTTATTTTACAGATAAATATAGTTTCATTTAATTTATTTGGCTTTTTATCTAACCTAGAATATAAATATTGGTCTCTTTAAAGTTTAATCACCTCTTAAGCAACGCTTCCCCCTGAGGCTCGTCCCATTGAGGGAGGCGGTGAGTTCGCGCAAGTGTGAATCTGTTTTGAACGGAGAGCCGCAATGACTGTCAGATATTAGAGGCTCGGTGTCACTGTAAACAGTCTGTGCTTGACAAAAGCATGAATTCACTGCACACGAGAGTCTCCTGCTGAAGAACCGACTGCATTCTAGAGGGTAAGTGTATATATTTTATACGTGACACTGTTCATTTGTGTTTATATAAATATACATAATGGAAAAATATACTTTTATTTTATATAACATTCAAAATTCTGCACAATGCCAAGCTAAATAATAATATATTTTAAAATAAATAGTTTTGAGGAATGTTTTTTGAGTTTTACGGTCTGCCTGCTGCACACTGCTGTTCTGTGGTTTCTCTTTAAGTGTTAAAAATAGCCCATGAAAGCTTTGAAATATTACCACAGTCATAAAATTTCAGTCCTACCCCCTTTAACGCAGAAAACAATCGTTCTTCTCTTTATTCTTTTGGTCATCAGACTGAAAGTATTCCCGTTTTCTTTCATATAAGCTCCTGTTAAATGTTATTGTGCATTAAAAGTGTGTAACAGCCTTTAAAGCCAGTCTGAATCATCAATAATTAAGCAACTGTATTGTGCAGACAGCTAGACTGAACATGCAGTGTTAACATAGCTTGTATTTTGATTTAAGATACTGTGATTTACCCTTCTGGACAGAATACAATGTGTGCTTGTTGAACATGACACAGCACTGAAGCTCAAATAACTGCTACTGAATCAGAGATATGCAAGAGAGTATTATTATACAGTGCTGAGCATAATTGACTACAGCCCATTATTAAAATGAATATTTTCCTCTATATCTCAGTGAATATAGGCGATGCATTTTGGTGCATTTAAACAAAACATATTTATTTGTTATAATAATGTTTTAGTCACCAAACATATTTGGAAATGGAAAGATAATGCAATTAAGTTCAAGCAAAATATTCCAAAAATAAATTACAACCTACAAAATTCCAACTTAATGTTAAAATGTTTTGCTTCTTTTGATTTTTCCTCTTTTTAAAATGTGTATTTAATATTTTTCTATGACATATAAATTTGGCTGCACTAGTTTCTGGACCGTTATCGTAAGTTATTTTGTTAGATATGCTCCAGATTTGGCTTCAGTGCTGATTAATCTAATGTATATGCACAAATATAATAATGTAGAGCTTCCTATTAAACATATGAATCTAAAAGAGAGATTTGTGAGGGGTGCACTTTAGGCATGGGATGATAACCGTTTTCAAGGTATACCGCGATTTGGAAAAGTCAAGGTTTTAAAACCGTCAAAATTTTCTGTAATACCGTTCCTAAGGTATGTGTACAATTTTTTATTTGTATTTTTTTTGTTTTGTTTTTAGGACAGCGGCATCTTCAGCAGAAAACAGCCAAAGATGTCATTTTAAATTGTAAAAAAATCAGTTTTTGAAATAAATGAAGACAGCAGAAGTCAATAATTCATTTAACCGGACATGTTTACTCTTCCAAAATATTGTAAATGTTTCTCAAAATAAAATATATTGTGTTCAAAAGATAAACCAGTTTTAGTTTTTACCCAGACATTTAAAAAGAATATATTTTAGAGCTGTAATCACAATACCGTGATATTTTTATCCAAGGTTATCATACTGTCAGAATCTTATACCGGCCCATGCCTAGTGCACTTATATATGCTGAGCACTGTATTTCTCCTTTAATTAAGGTTAGCGTAATTTATACAACATACCGTATATGAAACGCTTATAACTACTACACAACAACTTGAATTTACAACCCATTTGTTTACAAGACAAACATTGACTGTGAAAGAGTATTATATAATATTATATTCCCAGCCGTCACACTGTACACTGACCTTTGGTTTCTGCCGCATGTGGCCAATATGTGTGTGTGTGTGTGTGTGTTTATGTTTTATGTGTGATGGTAAATGTAGGGTAAATATCCTCTCCATCTGTGTGTTTGCTTAACATGTGTCAGCAAAGGATGAGCACCTTAGACAGACTTTAGTGTGAGATTTTAACTTATTCTTATCGCCTTAACCTTATGTCTTCTTTTATTTTAATTTTTGTGATGATTTTCGGTTAATGCAAACTGAATAAAAATTAATGAGAGTCACTTTTATGAGGACAATCTGAGGGGTAGCTTAATGCTCAGTGATAATGGTCTCATTAAAATAAATAAATAATAAGTGAGCAGGCATGGGACGATAACCGGTTTCAAGGTTGACTTTTGGAAAAATCAAGGTATTAAAACTGCAAGAAATGTCTGTTTTACTGTTCCTAATGTATATGTAAAGGTTTTTTAATGTGTTTATTTTAATGTATTGTAAAGAAATCAGTGTTTTTGAAACTAATGAAGACAGCATAAGTCAATGATTTCTTTAAATGGCTTAGCCTGACATGTTTACTGCTCCAAAATATTATAAATGTTTCTTAAAATGAAATATATTGTGTTCAAAGGGGGAAACAGTAGTTGTTTTTTACTGAGAGTTTTAAAAATAACTTATTTTAGAGCAGTAATAATAATACCGTGATATCATGATATTTATATTGAAGGTTATCATACTGTCAGAAACATATACCTGCCCATGCCTATAAGTAAGTACAAATATAAAAGCGATCACGATAAAATAAAGATGAAAAATGTTTTCAACACACAAGCCAAGAAAGTTTTTTTGCATATTATCATTGAGCTAGAAGCTGCGCGGTGGCGCAGTGGGTAACACGTTCGCCTCACAGCAAGAAGGTTGCTGGTTCGAGCCTTAGCTGGGTAAGTTAGTGTTTCTGTGTGGAGTTTGCATGTTCTCCCCGTGTTGACGTTGGTTTCCTCCGAGTGCTCCACTTTCCCTCACAGTACACACATAAACACGCACACAAACATAGACAAACACACACACTAACACAGACAGACATACAAACACAGACAACAGATTCACACACACACACACACACACACACACACACACACACACACACAAACAAACAAAAACATATAGACAGACAGACAGACAGACAGACATGCACACACAGACATGCAGAAACACAGACAGACACACAAATGCAGACAACACATGCACACATAAACACACACACACAAACAGACACATAAACACAAAACAGAGACATACACAAACACCGAGACACAGACAACACATGCACACAAACGCACACATAATAGACACACACAGAGAGAGAGAGAGAGAGAGAGAGACTCACACAAACAGACTCACACAAACAAAGACACACACACACACATAAAAACACAAGTGTGTGTGTATTAATATTACATTTTAATTGAATGCAGACATCCAGTACATATGTCTTCTTTCTCTGCTCTGTGGTTTCTATTGTATTGTGTGTGTGTGTGTGTGTGTGTGTGTGTGTGTGTGTGTGTGTGTGTATATGTGTGTATTTTGCATCTATCGTCTGCTGGTTCATGCAGTTTGTGGCTGCTCACTGATGAAGTCAAAATATGACCTACTTCCCTGTACGTCTGCAGGATTTTCTCATCTGCTTTATCATCCGCCAGATCTGATCTCTCAGAAAAGCAATAGTGATGCAAACTCTGCTAATGAGGTCATGCTCTCTCGTATATATGCACAGTTGGACCCCCTTTTGTCTTCAAAACTGTCTTAATCCTTCATGGCGTAGATTCAACAAGGTACTGGAAATATTCCTCTGAGATTTTGCTCCATATTGACATGATAGCATCACGCAGTTGCTGCAGATTTGTCATTCCACCACATCCCAAAGGTCCTCTATTGGATTGAGATCTGGTGACTGTGGAGGCCATTTGAGTACAGTGATCTCATTGTCATGTTCAAGAAACCAGTCTGAGATGATTGGCGCTTTATGACATGGTGTGTTATCCTGCTGGAAGTAGCCATCAGAAGATGGAGACACTGTGGTCATAAAGGGATGGACATGGTCAGCAACAATACTCAGGTAGGCTGTGGCGTTGACACGATGCTCAATTGGTACTAATGAACCCAAAGTGTACCAAGAAAATATCCCCCACACCATTACACCACCACCACCAGCCTGAACCACTCATACAAGGCAGGATGGATCCATGCTTTCATGTTGTTGACACCAAATTCTGACCCGACCATTTGAATGTGTCAGCAGAAATGGAGACTCATCAGACCAGGCAACGTTTCTCCAATCTTCTATTGTCCAGTTTTGGTGAGCCTGTGTGAATTGTAGCCTCAGTTTCCTGTTCTTAGCTGACAGGAGTGGCACCCGGTGTGGTCTTCTGCTGCTGTAGCCCATCCTCCTCAAGGTTGAACGTGTTGTGTGTTCAGAGATGCTCTTCTGCAGACCTCGGTTGTAACAAGTGCTTATTTGAGTTATTGTTGCCTTTCTATCAGCTGGAACCAGTCTGGCCATTCTCCTCTGACCTCTGTCATCAACAAGGCATTTGCACCCACAGAACTGCCGCTCACTGGATATTTCCTTTTTGTCGGACCATTCTCTGTAAACCCTAGAGATGGTTGTGCGTGAAAATCCCAGTAGATCAGCAGTTTCTGAAATACTCAGAGCAGCCCGTCTGGCACCAACAACCATGCCACGTTCAAAGTCACTTAAATCACCTTTCTTCCCCATTCTAATGCTCACTTTAAACTGCAGCAGATCGTCTTGAACATGTCTACATGTCTAAATGCATTGAGCTGCTGGCATGTGATTGGCTGATTAGAATATTGTGTTAACAAGCAATTGGACAGGTGTACCTAATAAAGTGGACGGCGAGTGTATATCCGCTTTATCATATTCCTCACTAAATCTGTCTGGGAAAAATGCATTGATATTAACTGAACATCTCTCTAAAGACGTCCTGCTTTTGTCCAGTTGGGACAGCGTGTCCTCTTTTTATTGTTTAGATAGCCAACAACACCTTTTTGTTTTGTTTCTCTCAAACTTTTCCAGCACAGGAGCTCTTTCAGAAATAAAAACAAAGAGATTTAGCTTTATCTGATAGGCGCTTGGCAGGTAAAGTGAACCGTTTTTTTGTGGAGCAAGGAAAATATACAGATTGACTTTCAGTTCACCTCCGTCTGCCAGCCATTCAGATCCACTGTAACAATGCGAGGATTGTTGGAGCCGAGTTTTCATTCCCAGGTTGTTTAGTGGGATCCCGGAGTCCCGTTCTGCATGGCCCGAAGAGATTTACACTTCTCTAAAATCATAACTCTTTTTTTCCCCCTCCTGCTCCTCTGGAGTTTCTGTGACGCACACATTTTCAGTGGCAGTGGTTTTTTTGTTCTCAGTTCATTTCTCCCAAAGGGATCTTTTTAAGGGGTTAGTTCACCTAAACAAAACAGAAAATAAGCCCATGATTTGGTCGCACAGTGGCTCAATGGTTAGCACTGTCGCCTCACAGCAAGAAGGTCGCCAGTTCGAGTCCGGCTGGGTCAGTGTGGAGTTTGCATGTTCTCCCCGTGTTGGCGTGGGTTTCCTCCGGGTGCTTCGGTTTCCCCCACAGTCCAAACACATGCGCTATAGGGGAACTGATGGCCGTAGTGTATGAGTGTGTGTGTGTGAGAATGTATGGGTGTTTCTCAGTTCTGGGTTGTGGCTGGAAGGGCATTCCCTGGCATAAAACATATGCTTGAATAGTTGGCGGTTCATTCCGCTGTGGGCACCTCTGAAATAGAGACTAAGCCAAAGAGAAAAATAAATGAATGAATTGGTTGCCCTTAAAAATCTAAATCTAAAATGTTTATCTCGCTAGCCCACATTGCTATTCTTAAGGGGAATATTTAATCTGTGTATAGTATTAATTTAATATTAATTCATGGTCATTTTTGAGCGAGATGCTAATGGTCTAATCCAATTGAATGATCTATGCTAAGCTAAGCTAATGGTGTTCCTGCCAGACTCAGATGAATGGATTAAGAAGTGGTTAAACAATTGTATAAATAAACCTATTTTTTAAACTGTCGAGTATCCACCAGCTAGGGCTGTACGATATTGAAAAAATTCGACAGTTTTGATATTTTTATCCGCGATATAAAGTGCATCTGGCGACGCAGTGGCGCAGTAGATAGTGCTGTCGCCTCACAGCAAGAAGGTCACTGGTTTGAGCCTTGGCTGGGTCAATTGGAGTTTCTGTGTGGAGTTTGCATGTTCTCCCTGCGTTCGCGTGGGTTTCATCAGGGTGCTCCGTTTTCCCCCACAGTCCAAAGACATGCGGTACAGGTGAATTGGGTAGGCTAAATTGTCCATAGTGTATGAGAGTGAATGTGTATGGATGTTTTCCAGAGATGTGTTGTGGCTGGAAGGGCATCTGCTGCGTAGAACATATGCTGGATAAATTGGCGGTTCATTCCGCTGTGACGACCCCAGATTAATAAAGGGACTAAGCTGAAAATAAAATAAATGTATGAATGAATAAAGTGCATCTGGAAAATCTTCATAGCGTTTGACTTTTTCCACATTTTCTATGTTACAGCCTTATTCCAAAATGGATTAAATTCATTTATTTCCTCAACATTCTACACACAATACCCCATAATTACAATGTGAAAACAATAGTGTTTAAAAAAGTTGTGCTGCGTCGTATTTTTGTGGAAATCTTGACGCATGTTTTTTTAGGATTCTGGGATGAATAGAAAGTTTATAAACAGCATCAATTTGACTTCAATCTCAAATATAGTGGATATAGACCAAAATATAATAGAGAAAAGACTCTTATGATGTCTAACAACCACTTAAAAGCCACCTTGTGATGTCCTCGCAACCACCAAGAACCCTCGGCCTGACAGCAAGCCAGAAAGTGAATCCTAGAAATATCCATGAAACACTTTGAAATGGACCAGCAAATATGCTCAAGAGTTGTCTGTGAACTTGTCAACAGCCATTACTGACATTTCCCAAAATTTAGTTCAGATTGAATCTAGTTATTATTATCTGACTGTGAGACTGCTCCAACATTTCACTGGGAAAAAGCATGTCTATTTGTGTTAAAAAAAATAGTGTTTTCAGGTCAAAGAGAACCGCAGTAGGGCATGACCGTAGAGAAGCCACACAGTGTGTGTCTGTTCTGTCTTGGGGGAAAAAAACAAGTAAAAAAAAGCGAGTGAATATGATATCACTGGACAAAGAAGAGAGCCTGGAGCTGGACTGTGTTGATAGGATCAGTATATGGAGGAAAAGAGTCTACTGTGAAGCTTCAGAAACGGGAGGAAGAGGCCGTTTGTGCTGTGTGGGAAAGTGAAATGATTCGTTTGAGGGGATTTGTTTGAGCCAGATGATAGAGCTGTGTGTGCATGATGTGTGTTTCTTTTTCTGTGTTTGTGTAGCATGTGTAGTCCTCTGAGCAGCAAGCAGCAGCCGGCGGGTCCGGGTCTCACAGATCTGCAGCTCTACAGTCAGTGGCTGGCCAGCAGACATGAGGCCAGTTTGCTGCCCATGAAGGAGGACCTGGCGCTCTGGCTCTCCAGCATGCTGGGTAGGTCATGCTATTTATTTACCTTAAAGGGGAGCTATTGTGCAGAAATCACTTTTATAAGGGGTTTAAACACAGTTGTGTGGCAGCAGTGTGTGAATATAGTCAGCCTCTAATGCTAACAAAATAATTAATTGTGTTATTTATAATAAGACTTGATCAAAACAGTCTGCAGAAACACTTTGATTGGCATTCTCTCTGCGTACGTGCACTCAGAGGTTGAAAGTCCCGCCCACTAGTGACCATCTTTCCCTCATTAGCATAAAAAGCCCTGAGTGAGAAGCAGCCGTCTGCCATTAGAGGGTTTTTTTTAGCTCTGCCCTTTTTTAAAAAGAGCATAATCTCATTTGAATTTAAAGCAACAGTCACCTAAATTGCATGCTTTAGATCAAACACTGCATTTAAGAAAACACCTTTACTCCGCCAAACTACATTTCACATACCCCAAATGCATGCTCAAAGTCATAACTCCTCCCTGAACTTCCTGCTGCCCTGTATTCTGCTTTATCATCGGCTGTAAGTCGATAACTCCTCCCTCTTCTTGCTTACTCATTGGCTGTAGGTCTATAAGCTCATTCACACCAAACACATCTTTGCTTCTAAATACACAAGCAACCCTCAGGAGCGGTTTGACTAAAATCTTAGCATAAAGCCAGAGGACATCCGGACACAGCCTCTGAGTGCCTGTAAATGGAAACTTGCTCGTCCCACCTGAGCTTTTCTGATTGGTTCACTGCTTTCACAGCATCTAAATCCGGAGCTCATGTGTGCGTGGTGATGCAAAAAGATGCAAGACTCCAGCGTAACAGTCACACATGTCTGTCAAGCACATGTTTACATTGAAAAACTATGGAAAAGTGCATTAGAATGGAAAATCGTGTTCTGTGTGAATGACCCTTAACTCCTCCCAGAACGTTTTGCTGCTGTGTATCCTGCTCTCTCATTGGCTGTAGATGTTTTTTGTGGTCTTTTTACAATGAATGCAAAACCTCTAGATTTTAGTGGAAATAAATTAATTAAATTGATGGATCTTTTGCATACATGTTCCTGAGGTTACTGAAACAACTGATGTTTTAAAGATTTTTAATTGTAAAAATAGTAAGAAGAAACATGACTTACTTTATGGTGTAGCAGCATCCACATTTTTTTTTATTTCACGTTGTAATCATTTAGTTGATACTTGCAAAACTCTAGATTTTATTGGAAATTCAAGGATTAGAATACGATTGTGGTTTTTATGCATATGTAACCCACCGGTCCTACACTACCCAACCCGCTCTGAGCTGGGATTGAATCGGCGACTCTTTGCATGGAAGTCCGTGGCTCTAACAAGGAGGCTAAAGACCATGGCCTCTAGCATCTGTCGCTAGAGCACCTTTATATATCAGAGGAGTAAAGTTTACCTGCATACCACTTCACTAGCTGGCCTCCGTTACACTCACCCCCATCCCAGTCGAGCCACCACATGTGACCAACCAGTTCTACACTACCTAACCCGGTCTGATTTGGGATCGAACCGGTGATTCTTTGTATGAGAGTTGGTTGCACTAAAAAGGAGGCTAAAGACCATGGTTTCTAGTGCCTGTCACTTGAGGACCTTTGTAGATCAGAGGAGTGAGGTTTACCTGCATAGCACTTGCCTAGCTGGCCTCCGTTACACTCACCCACTTAAACCTCACCCACATCCCGGACGAGGCCCCACTTGTAACCAACCAGTTCTACTACACCCAACCCGGTCTGAGCTGGGATCGAACCGGTGATTCTTTGTATAGGAGCTGGTTGCACTAACAAGAAGGCTAAAGACCATGGCCTCTAGAGTCTGTCGCTAGAACATCTTCAGAGGTCAGAGTAGTGAGGTTTTTCTTGCATAGCATTTCACTAGCTGGCCTTTGTTACACTTGCCCCCCTAAACCTCACTCCCATCCAGGCCGTGGCACCAAATGTAACCCTGCCAGACCTACACTACTCAACCAGCTTTGAACTGAGGTCGAACCGGTGACTCTTCGCACAGGAGTCAGTTGCTCTAATAACACTCACCCCCCTAAACCTCACTCCCATCCCGGACAAGCCCCCACTTGTAACCAACCAGTCCTACTGCATCCAACCCGGTCTGAGCTGGGATTTAAACAACGATTCTTTGCATGGGAGTCGGTTGCTCTAACAAGTAGGCTAAAAACCATGGTCTTTAGCATCTGTCGCTAGAGCACCTTTTTTTAAGAGGTCAGAGGAGTGAGGTTTATCTGCTCAGCACTTCACTAGCTGGCCTTTGTTACACTCGCCCCCCTAAACCTCACTTCCATCCGGGTCATGGCACCAAATGTAACCCCGCCAGACCTACACTACTCAACCCGCTTCGAACTGGGGTCGAACAGGTGACTCTTCACATGGGAGTCAGTTGCTCTATTAACACTCACCCCCTTAAACCTCACTCTTATCCTGGACGAGCCCCCACTTGTAACCAACCAGTCCTACTACATCCAACCCGGTCTGAGCTGGTATTTAAATGGCAATTCTTTGCATGGGAGTTGGTTGCTCTAACAAGGAGGCTAAAGACTGTGGCCTCTAGCGTCTGTCACTAGAGAACCTTTTTTTCAGAGGTCAGAGGAGCAGGTTTACCTGGACAGCATTTCACTAGCTAGGCTTTGTTACACATAAGTTTTTCTGAAATTAAATAATGTGAAGTGTGCACCAAGGCTCTGTCCTAGGGCCGTCTTCATTCTTCAGGTGTTTTCTGTTTGCGATTTGAGAGGAAATGTTTAAATGCACATTTCTTTATTTGCATACCTTGCTTGAGGCGCGTACATCTCTGCACTGTTTACATTCTTGTATATTATCCTTTCGTTTGTTTGATTTAATCTGCGGTCTGTTGGAATCCTTACAAGTGACGCATTCTTTATTACATCTCTCGCATTTGCCGAAGGTTTTGACTTCGATTAATTGCTTTCTGATGGATGCAATCTATTTATGTGCATAAACAAGGCATGGAATGTGTGCATGTTTTCATCATTAATCAAATTCCGAATACCGCTCACCATTTGAACCAGGAGACAAATAGTGAACAGAAGAGAATGGTAGTGTGTCCTGGTCCTGGCTTCGTCTTTGAGCATGTATGTGTGTGTGTGTGTGTGTGTGTGTGTGTGTGTGTGTGTGTGTGTGT
>CAIGQZ010032523.1:1332650-1346189 GCA_903798205.1 Danio tinwini
AGCAGATGGCGCTCTAGGCTAGTTTTTAACAGCAGCTGGCGCTCTAGGCTAGTTTTTAACCGCAGATGGCGCTCTACCATCTGCTGAAAACTAACCTAGAGCACCATCTGCCTAGAGCAACTAGCCTGGAGCACCATTTGCTGTTAAACACTAGCCTAGAGCACCGTCTGCTGATAAAAAAACTAGCATTGAACGCCGTCGGGGCGACGCAGTGGTGAAGTAGGTAGTGCTGTCGTCTCACAGCAAGAAGGTCGCTGGTTCGAGCTTCAGCTGGGTCAGTTGGCATTTCTGTGTGGAGTTTGCATGTTCTCCCCACATTTGTGTGGGTTTCCTCCGGGTGCTCCGGTTTCCCCCACAGTCCAAACACATGCAGTACAGGTGAATTGGGTAAGCTAAATTGTCCGTAGTGTATGACTGTGAATGAGTGTGCATGGATGTTTCCCAGAGATGGGTTGCGGCTGGAAGGGCATCCGCTGCGTAAAACAAATGCTGAATAAGTTAGCAGTTCATTCCGCTGTGGCGACCCCAGATTAATAAAGGGACTAAGCCGAAAAGAAAATGAATGAATGAATGAATGAACGCCGTCTGCTGTTGAAAACTAGCCTAGAGCACTGTTATGTTCCCTCATAGATTTTTACAAATACTATAACCTTCCCTCCCTCCTTAAAAACAAACTTTCTTCACTTCCTGGTCACATGGAATTCCTTTAGGGCGAGGCTATCAGTCATTTAGGGCGGGGCTATCAGTCATTTGGGCGGAGCTATCAGTCATTTAGGGCGGGGCTATCAGTCATTTAGGGCGGAGCTATCAGTCATTTAGGGCGGGGCTATCAGTCATTTAGCGCGGAGCTATCAGTCATTTAGGGCGGATCTATCAGTTTTTTATGGTGGAAAATAGATGCAGAATCAATTTCTCAAACAATTTTTCGCCACAGCTCTACAAGTATGCATTGGGATATCACCTTTTAGCTTTTAGGCATTTTGTCCTCCGAGTGCTCTGGTTTCCCCCATGGTCCAAACACATGCGCTATAGGGAAATTAATTAACTAAATTGTCCGTGGTGTATATGTGTGAATGAGTGTGTATGGATGTTTCCCAGTGATGGGTTGCAGTTGCAAGGGCATCCGCTGCTTAAAACATACGCTGAATAAGTTGGCGGTTCATTCCACTGTGGGGACCCCAGATTAATAAAGAGACTACACCGAAAAGAAAATGAATGAATGAATCATAAATTCATATGAATCAACTGGCTGGCCGTGGCATCAGAAGCTGAAGAATGCTTTGGACTTTCAGAGTGTGACATGAATTTAAAAATCTACTTAAAGTATGTTTCAAACTTTAAAATAACCTGTGAAGTCGAAGTGTTTTGATTTTGGCCTTTAATGATATCCATCCTGCCCCTGAAACATTTAAAATGCAAATGTTTTTCCCTCTGTTTCAGTCGATCCCCTGTCGCAGGATTCCCTGTCGGGCCAGCGCCGCGTCCGGATCCTTCTTTGCGCGGGACAACACCGCTAACTTTCTGACGTGGTGTCGAGAGGTGGGCGTTGGAGAAACCTGTCTGTTTGAGTCTGACGGCCTCGGTGAGTCTCTACAACAAACTATAAAGCGGGTCTTTTATACACATGGGGTTTCTCTGAGAGGTTTTAAAGGTTCCTTCAAGCGAAAATGAACATTTCTTCACCATTTCTTCACACTGTTTGGATTTAAATGAATTTCTGGTAACGATTGAGAATAGCGGTCTATTAGTAAATGCAAGGAAAAGTATGACTAAGCATTTGTTGATCATAGTTCAACATTAATTAATGCATTATTAACATCCAAAGATGTGCTTGTTAACATTAGTTAATGCACCGTTAGTTAACATGAGCTAACTTTAAATACTGTAATAAATGTTTTTCTAATTGTTTGCTCATGTTAATCAGTACATTAACTAATGGACTATTATTTTGAAGTCCTACAGAGTTTCCTTTTCCCTGTTAAACATAAAACATCCATAGTAGGAATAAAACATACTATGGAAGTAATGGCAGTTTTCCCTGGCATTCTTCAGCATATCTTCCATTGTGGTCAACAGAAGAAACTCAAACAGATCCGGAGCTAGTGCAGGGTGAACTATCACCTTAAGTTTGATTTATTGCAACAACTGCAGTTCTGTGTTTCTACATGACAGTAAATGTGCTGAGAGTGTGTTGGACCATCATCAGACACAAAAACAACAGATGTCAGACCCTGCTAGTTTTATTTATGGACAAAATTAAAATGCACTGCAGTGTTTGGGTGTTCTGTGTTTGTCTAAGATAATTAGGCCCAATCCCAATTCTATTTTTGTACCCCTTCTCCTTCCCCTTGGCCCTTGAAACCGAGTGTGAAGGGGAAGGGCTTCAAAATGTACCCCTAAGAATTGAGACAGCACTACAGCACCTGCACACGTCATCATAGGTCATCACGATCTCTTGCTTCATATGAGATCAGACGATGGCGACTGCTGTAGTTACTCTAGTTGCGTTTTTATCTTCAGGACATCACTGAAGGCATATATTATGTTATCATAATGATCTAATGTGGCAATAAGATCATAACTATACTGAGCATTTACACAGTGGCCATATTCATCTACAGTATGTAAACACACCAAAAACAACATTAACATTATAGCAGACACTGTAAAACGCTCATTCTCAGCCACTAGACTTTTCTGACAGGGTATTCGAGGGTCATCGAGTGTCAGAATGTTGTGGGACTGCTGTACAGGAGTTATGATTATGGATTATAGATCGCCAAATTTAGCGTTTTTTATTTTAGCGTTTTTTTTAAAGCGTGACGGTAAAACAAGAACGCAGTTATGAATATATTAAAACATGTGCTTGTTTGTTGTAAAAATTCATAATAATAACTCATTTGTGGCTCTCCTTACTTCTGGGTGCAGCTATACTGCTGTTGTGAGTGGTGTATTCTGGGAAATTTTCTTACCACTTGGTTTCGAGTGTGGTCCTAAAAAAATCTCTCTTTCGAGGGGTATCTAGCCCTTCCCCTTAGCCTACGCCTTCAAGCTAAAGAGAAATGGGACACCCCTAACCCTTCACGTGAACACACAAAATGAGGGGTAGGGGTAAGCGCTAAGGGGTAGAATTGGGATTGGGCCTTGGTCCACTGAAATATATACAGCTGAAGTCAGAATTATTCGCCCCCCTATGTCACTTTAAGCTGTATAGAAGTGTCTTGAAGAATATCTAGTCAAATATTATATCCTGTCATCATGGAAAAGATAAAATAAATCAGTTATTAGAAATGAGTTATTAAAACTATAATGTTTATAAATGTGTTGAAGAAATCTCTCCGTTACACAGAAATTAGGGACAAAAATAAACAGGGGGGCTAATAATTCTGACTTCAACTGTATATTCCATAAAAGCTGAACGGTTAGCTCTTGTCACGTGACTCGCATTGCACTCCTCGCAGCATTCATTCAACTGGTGCATCTGGAGGGTGCGAGCGCATCACGCCGCTTGTGCACACTCCATTGGAAATAACGAACTTGCGCAAATTAAAAAAGACGCAATATGCGAACGGCCCCTAAAAGGACGCCATCATTTGTGATCTCCAGCAGTTGGTCTTGACATGCTGGATTCTCCTGATTTGTTCACAAATGGGTTGCGGATCCATTCCTTAGCAGTTTGCGGGTCCTTCACTGCGCCTTTTCCACTTAGCAAAGAAACTTTCCAAAGACGTCTGTTTCTCACTCATTTTGCGGCTTGTGAGTTAAATTTGGGCGCTCAAGTGACCGAGATGCGAAGCGAGGGAATATGCTCATTTTTCAAAATAAAAGATTGTTCAGACTCAGATAATAAATAAAACAGTACCAACTGATCCACGGTACCAATTGAGGACCACTGCTTTACATGACAATAAAAAAAAAACATTTGTGTATTTTGTGAATTCGCTGATGTCAGGCAAAGCTAAACGTGGCAATATATTTTTTATATCAAAATTAAAAAATAAGTCAGCGCCAATGGTGTAAAGCAAGGCAAGTTTATTTATATAGCACTTTTCATACACAGTGGCAATTCAATGTGCTTTTCATAAACAGGAATAAAAGAGACAAGTATAAGAAAATGAAAACAAACTATATAAAAATAAATTCAAATGTGTTAAACAGCTTATAAAGGAATGAAAAAGAAAAGAGAGACACAATAGTGTGATCTGTGGGCCGTAGCACAGTGCTCATTCAGTAAAGGCACAGCTGAACAGATGTGTGTTCAGTCTTGATGTGAATGCGCCTAATGTTGGAGCACATCTGATCATTTCTGGAAGCTGATTCCAGCAGCAGGGGGCGCTGTTAGTAGCTGATTCCCCCTGCTTTGACTGAACTCTTGGAGTTTCTAGCTTATGCAATCTTAATGATCTGAGTGTTCTATTAGGTTTGTATTCAGTGAGCATATCTGTAATGTATTGAGCTCCTAGGCCATCTAGTGATTTATAGAGCAGTAATAATACTTTAAAATCTATTCTGAATGTAACTGGGAGCCAGTGTAGAGACCTGAGGACAGGTGTGATGTGCTCTGATTCTCTGCTTCTGGTCAGAATCCTGGCCGCAGCGTTCTGGATGAGCTGCAACTGTCTGACTGTCTTTTTGGGAAGGCCTGTCAGGAGGCCGTTACAGTAATCCACCCTGCTGCATCAACAAGGTCTCACTAGAAACAAAGCATCTAATTCTTGCAAGGTTTTTGAGATGGTAGTATTCGGATTTAATTACTGCTCTGACATGACTACTGAAACTAGTGGTTAGTGTTTTAACACATGCACTCCTCCGGTCCTCACGGCGACCTGAGTTTGATTCCCACCTCAAAGTCCTATGCCGATCCTTTCCCTCTCTCTGCTCCCCACAATTTCCTGTCAATACTCTCTACTGTCCTGTTCATTTAAAGGTGAAAACCTCAAAAATAATCATATAAAAATATTAGTAAATAAAGGGGTTTTAAAATGAGAAAAAATATATATTGCTTTAGGGGGGTAATACTATTGACCTTAAAATAATTATTAAAAATCTTTGTTTATTCCAGCCAAACAATAAGAAAAAGACTTTCTTTTGAAGAAAAAAGGAGAATATAGCGAACAATTCTTTGTTCTGTTAAACATCACTTGGTAATTATTAAAACAATTCTTAAAATTTGACAATAATTTTGCCATATAATGCCAGATAAATGAAATATGGTAGGATATGGGAGCATATGGAGCCATTTTCAATTGAATTATGCAGATATTATAATTATTTTAGAAACAAACTGCTCTCATAAGATGCATTTCATTCATTCATTTTCCTTCGGATTAGTCTCTATATCACAGCAGAATGAACCGACAACTATTCCAGCATGTTTTACGCAGCAGATGCCCTTCCAGCCACAACCCAGTCCTGGGAAACACCCATGCACACTCATTCACACACATACACTACGGCCAATTTAGCTTACCCAATTCACCTATAGCTATATATGATAGAAACATAAATAATCCAGATTCAATATTTCCTGCTCAATGCTATAATTTCCAGCTAAATTTGAGATATATTTAAACATTTAGGGAAAATCCCAACATCACAGCTGACTGTCTGGGAATCCTAAATATACAATATAAAACTATTTATGGCATTTGATATGTCATTAAGTTACAGAATAACAACTTGATCTGAAATGCTCCAAAAGCAAAGCAGTTTAGGAAGAAACATTTAAGAAGATTTTATATTTATTCCAAATTGTTTGTTGGTAGCGTATCTACAGGCGCATTAAATAGCTGAAAGCTTGGAAATGGTTAAATAAAAACCCTTGTGAAGCATTTCTGAAATGTCACATGATCAGACTGTTTTTGGGTCAGTTTTCTTCTCTGCATTTCGATGGTGAACTCTAGAGATTCAAACTGTTTTGAAGGAGGAACGTACGTGTGTGTGTGTGTGTGTGTGTTTGTGTGTGTGTGTGTGTGTGTGTGTGTGTGTGTGTGTGTGATTGTGTGTGTGTGTGTGTGTGTGTGTGTGTGTGTGTGTGTGTGTGTGTGTGTGTGTGTGTTCTGGTCCTGTAAACAGTGTTATGCTGCTGTGTATGAGGACTCCACGTCTGTCATGTGTCTGATCTGTTACTGAAGGCTCCAGGTTGAGTTCTGGAAAAGCTTCTTTATGCTTTGCTTTCAGCACATGTCTGAGAGAGCAGGAGAGAATAACAAGTGTGCTGAAACTACAGAAAGATGGAGAGATGGGATGGGGTCATTAGGGAGGACAGCACAACTGAGCTTCTGAATGCAGAGCCAAACATTTCTCTTCCCACCAGACTTACACACACATGCAAAGGTGTGAAATACGTTGCGTTGACTTCCACACTCATAGGAGATGCTTTTGTGAGAAACTTAAGCTAGAAAAGCTTTCCTAGCATTCAGTATTGCGTTATTGTTTTATCTCATATCACATAAACTTCTATTTAATAACTCATTAGTTAATTTGCCTTTATTCATTATACACACTCATTCACACTCATATACAGCCAATTTAGTTAATCAATTCCCCTATAGCGCATGTGTTTGGACTGTGGGGGAAACCGGAGCACCCAGAGGAAACCCACGCCAACACAGGGAGAGCATGCAAAGTCCATTGAGAAACGCCAACTGACCCAGTCGGGACTCAAACCAGTGACCTTTCTGCTGTGAGGTGACAGTGCTAACCACTGAGCTACCGTGTCACCCCACTTCTATTCAGATCATTTTACTGTAATAGTGTACAATGACTTCCTAGCTATTCGGAAGAAGTAGGTAAATATTGGTGCATTATCATCCTGTTACATGGCACCGTCTTCAGGTTTAACCCATTGGGTGCACATGGTCCTCCAGAATGGTTGGGTAGTCCTTGGCAGTGACCTAGCGCACATCAAGCACAACTATTGGGCCTAGGAAATGCCATGATATTGCAGCACAAACTATCACTGATCCACCTCCATGCTTCACTCTTGGCATCAGCCGTCTAGGTGGGACGCTTCTTTGGGGATTCTCCACACCGTAACTCTCCTGGATGTGGGAAAGACCGTGAAGGTGGACTCATCAGAGATGAGATACATGTACCAAGATTTTCACTGCTGGCACCATTGAAACCTACGTTTAGCATTGGCACGAGTGGGCAAAGCTTTGGCTATAGCAGCCTGGCCATGTATATTGACCCTGTGAATCTCCAGATGAACAGTTTTGGTGGAAACAGGAGAGTTGAGCTGCACATTTAATTCTACAGTGAGTCGGGCAGCTGGGGTTTTAAAATTGGCCAAAAGAATGGCCAGACTGGTTTCAGCTGATAGAAAGGCAACAGTAACTCAAATAAGCACTCGTTACAACCGAGATCTGCAGAAGAGCATCTCTGAACACACAACACGTCCAACCTTGAGGAGGATGGGCTACAGCAGCAGAAGACCACACCGGGTGCCACTCCTGTCAGCTAAGAACAGGAAACTGAGGCTACAATTTACACAGGCTCACCAAAACTGGACAATAGAAGATTGGAGAAACGTTGCCTGGTCTGATGAGTCTCCATTTCTGCTGACACATTCAGATGGTCGGCTCAGAATTTGGCATCAACAACATGAAAGCATGGATCCATCCTGCCTTGTATCAGCGGTTCAGGCTGCTGGTGGTGGTGTAATGGTGTGGGGGAGATTTTCTTGGCACACTTTGGGTCCATTACTACCAATTGAGCATGGTGTCAACGCCACAGCCTACCTGAGTATTGTTGCTGACCATGTCCATCCCTTTATGACCACAGTGTCTCCATCTTCTGATGGCTACTTCCAGCAGGATAACGCACCACGTCATAAAGCGCCAATCATCTCAGACTGGTTTCTTGAACATGACGATGAGTTCACTGTACTCAAATGGCCTCCACAGTCACCAGAATTTAATCCAATAGAGCACCTTTGATTTAGCCCGTGTTTCCTGTGTTTAGCCCCTGTTTCATTTGCTGCTTTGTTTCTATGGTTACTAGTTTATTATGTTCACCTGTGTCTGGTTTGGAAGCATCTATAGAACTTGTTTTAGTTTTAGATTAGTTGAGAAATTAGAGATTTAACCTTGGCAGCTAGATAAAATAAAATAGGTTTGACCCTATTTTTGTTTACATTTAATTAATTCAGTTCAATTCAAGTGCTTTTCACTATAATTATCGAATTATTGTTTCAAAACAGTTATCAGTCACCATGACTTCATTAGTTACTAATAACTTTAAATAATTATCTAGTAACAGATAGAGGTCATTAGATAGAAACATAGTTAACCTGCAGTTGTATAGCATATAGTTGATGTCTATGTGAACATGTTCAATGAAGTGTACTTGTGTCTTATATAAAACTATAATTCATTCATTCAGTTATTCTTTTTTGGCTTTGTCCCTTTGTTAATCACGGGTCACCACAGCAGAAAGAACCGCCAACTTATCCAGCTGCAACCCATCACCGGGAAACACCCATACACACTCATTCACATATATACTCTACAGACAATTTAGCTCACCCAATTCCCCTTTGGACTGTGGGGGAAACCGGAGCACCCAGAGGAAACCCACACAAATGTGGGGAGAACATGCAAACTCCACACAGAAATGCCAACAGACCCAGTCGAGGCTCGAACCAGCGACCTTCTTGCTGTAAGGCGATTGTGCTACCCACTGCGCCACCGTGACGCCCTTAAATAAAACTATATTTGAATTATTTTATTGTTTAATAACCATAGTGTGTGCTTTGAAAATATACACAACTGTATTATTCTATATAAACACGAACACACACTTGCATAAAAGATAATCATCAGAAAACAATTGCATCTCACTACACCATATATCCTGATGATTTTTAAAACATCATTTTTCTTCCTTTTCCCCCTCAGAAGTAGCTAAATGACCGATGGACGCATTATATTCAGGTGGGATGTGTTGAGGTTTGATGTGGAGATGACAGATTTTAATGCATGTGTGTTGTGTCACCATCGCTTACTGCACTGAATCATGGGAATTGTAGTTTGCGTGCTCCACACTTCCATTAGAGAAGCATGTGTTGTGACCATCAGTGAGTGCACTAGTGTAGTGAATTACTGTTTCACCGTCATCACCATCATGCTGTGTTTCACCAGTCAGCCTTACTGATGTGTTCAGTAGTTTTCCTTTTGTTTTATTTGTATACGTCAGATACAGTGGCTTATGTTTGTGTATTTTTTTTTTTTCTAGTTTTACACAAACAGCAAAGAGAGGTTTGTCTGTGCCTGCTGGAGCTGGGAAGAATAGCAGCCAGGTAATAATACCATAAAACAGGAATTCATATCAAAGATGATAAGCATATGGGAATAATAAAAAATGTCTATTTATTTTGTGTTTTAAAATGTCATTTAATAAAGCAATAAAGCAATGCATTTAAATGTAAAAATAAATACAAAATTTTACACAACTGTTTATTTAATTTATGTTATAAAATGTTGATGAATCAAGTAATAGAAAAGTACATTAATAACGAATCACCTTTAAATGGACAAATTAATAGACATTTAATTTATGTTTTAAATGTCATTTAATTAATAAAAAAAAGTGTATGTATACATTTAAATTTATCGAAGCATGAAAATGTATATAAATGAATCACATTTAAATAAATAGTGATTTTATTCACACATTTAATTAAACAATTAAATGTGTGTTTTTAAACATTATTTAATAAAGCAATTTTTAATGCACTATTTTATTGCTTTACTGGTCAGCTTTTTGGGATCAGTAAGAGTTTTTATAAGAATTGATAAGAAATGTATTTTGCTCAATGTATACATTTAAAAACTGTATAATTGTAAAGTTTTATTGCTAAATAATAAATGCATTAATAAATGTCTCCTTGAAAAATGTAGTTAAACACTTAAAAGTTTATCTTAAATTTATTTAACTTCATTTAGTCTTCAGTTTCCCAGTTAAAAATACTATTAAAATGTGTTTATTTTAATTACTCAATGACATTTAATTATTTAAGAGTGAAAGTAATGACATTTATAATGTGAAGAACACATATATATATTAAGGCTTAGTCCCTTTATAAATCTGGGGTCGCCACAGTGGAATGAACCACTAACTTATCCAGCATACGTCCATCCAACATCCATACACACCCATACACTATAGACAATTTAGCCTACCTATTTCCCAATAGTGCATGTGTTTGGACTGTAGGGGAAATCTGAGCACCCGGTGGAAACCCACACCAACACGGGGAGAACATGCAAACTCTATACAGAAATGCCAACTGACCCAGCCGAGGCTCGAACCAGCAACCTTCTTGCTGTGATGCGATTGTGCTACCCACTGCGCCACCATGCTGCCCCATATATATATATATATATATATATATATATATATATGTGTGTGTGTGTGTGTGTGTGTGTGTATTTCATTTTGTTATTAAAGATTTTTTTATTATAATATTTTACAATTGTACAGATTTCTTTATTTAATTAATGCAGCATTAACAAGCAGAATTATATATATATTTAAAAAAAAAACTTTTTACAATTTTTTTTTAATCAAACTGATCCCAAACGTCCAATTCGAGCACCAGTGCACCTAATATACTTTCTACAATACATCTCTTATTGCAGTAGTTTATTGACCAGTTGTATGTCAGGTATAAGGTAGAGCCACCGGGACTAATAAAGCTGGAGAAAGAGATCGAACAGGAAGAAGAGAAGTTACCCGAACCCCCGCTCTCACCCGTACCTCCGGCATCCAATTCTCAATCTCCACCCGTCTCTCCGTCCATCTCTCCATCCATCTCTCCATTCAACAAGAGCAACTCCAGCAGGAAAAGCACAGGCAAGCTCCTGGATGAGGCCGTGAGGAACCTTTCCTTTCTTCTCAGATTTATTGCGTTTTGTCAACATTTCTGCAATGTTTTCTGTGGCTTTACTGTATTCCAGGTGAAGCACATTTCTGAAGATCCTCCCTGTAAGTGTCCCAATAAGTTCTGCATAGAGCGTCAGTCGCAGGGACGATATCGTGTCGGAGAGAAAATGCTTTTCATCAGAGTAAGTAAAATATATATATTCATACTGTATAGTTTTTTCAGGCAGATGTTTGTCGCACTTCTTTTTTTTTTCTCCAGTCCAAATGTGAGTTTATTAATCTTGGAGTAAAATCTTTGTCATTTTTATTTGTCCACTTATAATGTTAGCAAGATTTTATACATAAAAAAAAAATCACAATTTTAGAAACAATCTGCAGTAGGCTGTTTTCAGTCACGTGGTTCTGATGACGTGCAAAATTCAGATTGAGGGCAGGATGTCAAAAAATCGAATGGGAGACTAATGCCGAGTTCAGACTGCATGATTTTCACAGTAGTCGTGTTACGAATGTTTTCACACTGCATGACTATCTGGGTTAGCATTCTGTTGGTGCTGTGTTTACACTGTAGGATGGATCCGCGACAGGAGAGTTCACACTGCATGACTTTAAAATATGAAGAATCACAGACAGCTTTGTCTAAACTACGTCTCACAGCCAAACAAACGTGAGAAGAGACATGGAAACAGCGCGAGGTCACGTAATATATCTTTCGTTATTAAATACGTAATGGAAACAGAAGGCTTTAGCTTTAGAAAAAGTACTTATGTTGCTCACATGGCTTTTGAAGAGATTTAACAATCTCTCCTCAACTTTTTTTAACTTTTCGACCTGATTGGGATATTGATCAGATGATACATGATGACACGTGTGCTCCTGCCAAATTTACACTAGGTTTTCCTCCATTTCTTGCGTCCAAATAAACTGAAAATGAGCGCTTTTAACTTCTCCCCCAGCCTCCCGCTGGCCTGCAGGTACCCACGCTAGTGGATGCTGCTCTGTGATTGGCTGTAGGTGATCGCGGATGTTATTTTCAATCAGAACACATTCATACGGCATGATTTGAATCACAGACAGCTCCAGATATTTAGCACGCCAAATATCTGATGGGTGTCCGCGACTCATCGACGATTCTCTTATATCGAGTCTTTGATAGTTCACACTGTGTGATTGTCACTCACGTGCACGAGCACTAATTTACCTGTGATTTGTCGGTGATTTCTCAAAACCCGTCAAAATCAGGGCTAAAATCCTGCAATCTGAACTCGGCATTAGGGCCATATCATACACCTGGCGCAATAAGACGCAAGATGTGTTTGCCCTGATGTGTTGCTATTTTCAGACCAGCGCAACCCTAATTTTCCCATTTTCCACCACGTTGTTTAAATCGCAAATCCATTTGTGCCACTTTGTGGACTCATGGGTGTTTTGGTCTAGTAAAGAGGCATGGTAAGGCGCATTGTTGGAGCGTTGCTATTTTGAGGCACTAAAATAGACTGTGCAATAGACCAGCTGAAAGTCCAGCGCAGAGTGCGTTTGTTGTGCGCCTCGCTTACACATTGCTTCAAACACACAGGATGATCAGCAACACACAAATATCTTTACAAATGTTGTTATTGTTATTAGTATTATTATTATTATTATCTGCATATTTCACTGTGGCCTCACAGCAAGAAGGTCGCTGGTTTGAGTCCCGGCTGGGTCAGTTGGCATTTCTATCTGGAGTTTGCATGCTCTCCCTGTGTTGGCGTGGGTTTCCTCCGGGTGCTCTGGTTTCCCCCACAGTCCAGACACATGCACTATAGGAGAATTGATTTACTAAATTGGCCGTAGTGTGTATGTCTGAATGTGTGAATGAATGTGTATGGGTGTTTCCCAGTACTGGGTTGCGTTTGGAAGGGCATCTGCTGTGTAAAATATATGCTGACATAGTTGGTGGTTCATTCCGCAGTGGTGACCCCTGATAAATAAGGGACTAAGCTGAAGGAAAATGAAGGAATGAATATTAAACTGATTTCTCATTACATTTTTAAGTGTCACTCCACACATTTCAACCCGTTTACTTCACAACGCTCTGCTAGCAGACGTTTCTTTTCTTCTCAGTGTTGCTGTAGAGTTTTATGAGTGCTCGCTGTGCAGTAAAACACTGATAACTGTCCTCGTGAGGAGAGGATTCATGAGTTTCACCAGACCCTCATCAGTCACCGCTCATTACAAACACTGATAATGAGTCTCACACTCAATAAATAACACTGGGGGATTGGAATTATACGACACGGCTCTTAGAAACATCTTGCTGGCTGGTTAATCTGTAATGAAACGCACAATGCCAGAGTTTTATAGGAGATACTGAGCATGAACCAGGAGTTTTTTTATTATTAATAATATGAATAATATGGAAAAAAAAAAATAATAATTATTATTATTATATAATAGTACTAATAATATAATAATAATAAAAACAGGAATAATAATAATAATTATTATTATTATAATATTTCTTCTTATTATTATTATTATTAAAATTTTTTAAATGTATAAAAAAACAATAACAGGAGTAAAAACATAAATAATAATCAAAACATATAATAATAACAACAACAACAACAATAATAATAATAATAATAATAATAATAATAATAATAATAATAATAA
>CAIGQZ010032523.1:1346466-1358278 GCA_903798205.1 Danio tinwini
AATAATAATAATAATAGTAGTAATAATAATAACAGAAGTAATAATTATTATTATATTTCTTTAAGTATATAAACTAAAATAATATAATAATAGGAATAAAAAATAAATGAAAAAATAAATAATAATTTACCAACTATTATGATTATTATTATCATTACTTTTAATAGAATTTTAAAACTGCTGTGTAAATGTCCACTGGGGCACAATCATAACAGACAGATGAAATATCTCGCTCTTACACTGATTTGATTTGGATTATATCATCTTTCCTCTCGCTGTGGAGATCTCGTAATTACAGCAATAATGTGATTTCTCTTCTTCAGCTCTCATTTAAACCCCTGACTGTGGCCATTCATCACATTAAAGCACTGCAGTTGATATTACTGCAGTCCCTCAGAGCATCACTGCTGCCCCCTATAGAGGAAACACTGCATTTCAGCATCTCTGATGATATATTCACCACATCCAGAGTCCTCTTTAGAAAGCCCAAACACCATTATTAGTCATAAGAGCAAATTACATCAAATTAGGCAGTTTTACATATGGGCAAGATTTGAGTCTAAGGACAACCATATTTTAATGTCAAACGCCGAGCCAACATCTTAAACCAGCGTCAGATTAACATCAAATACTGACATTTATTCGTCAGGTATAGCAACCAAAATCTAACATCTAATAGACGTCATAGTGGTAACATCCACACAACGTCAAGCTATTACATCATTAGATGTTAATATTTGGTTGGTTTTAGGTTGGACGTTGGACAGAGATGTTGGCCCGACATAGAGTTCTGATGTCAACTCGATTTTCATTTCCAAACAAAATGCAGCGTCTCCATGACGCTATGGTACAACGTCAATCTGACAGCGCACATGTCTTGAGGTAGTTCATTATGATGCAAATTACCGCCTATGTGCGATTTGATTGGACAGGAATCACAGGACTGATTTTTCTAATCCCCATAGACAAGAAAAAATAGTAGCGACTGCAGGATGAAGGAAAATAGTGGAGTAAAAGTACAGATACTGCACTAAAAATGTACTCAAGAGAGAGTGAAGCTGGATTTATACTTTCGCCTGGCGTCGCGTCGCACACCTCCGCTGACTGCGCGCGCACCTCGCGAAACGGACGAGGCTTTTATACTTGCCGTGTTCGTCATTGTGATACTCTTTAAAATAACAGGGGGCGGTCAAAAGAAACTGAGCGTAAAGTCAGACGGTCAAACAGAGAAGTAGGAAGTTTCCGGAAATACGTCATATCATTGATATTATTTAAGATTTTTAAACTCATTATTTTTATTGTTTTATAAATTATTTTAATGATTAAAAGGATCTTTACAACCATTCAAGATTTTTTTTTTTATCAAACTTTGATGCATCACTTGCTTTTGTTCATATCTCGGACAGTTTTACCTATTAAAGTTTATTAATGACAACAGAACATGGGTTGCTCTACAAATATATTCTTTATTATGGCAAGAATAAAAGCAAAAAAAGGTACACTTACTAAGAATTACTGATGTTTTTTTAGATTTAGCCGCTCTATAATTCACACAATACTGTCTGGCTAGTCTCTGTCCTCTACTTATACTAAAAGGGCAATAATGGTCCATCATTCCTGACCATTATCACCAATAAAGCCTAGAAAAACAGGCATCAGTATATTGTAAACCGATCAAATATTCCTTTCCAGTTATCAAAGAAATCATTTGTTCCTTAATTATAGTTTCGTAGCTATTAAATTGTTTTAAATTTTACATTGTAATATATACATCAGTGTAAAACCTATGACTGGTGGATAAACATATTCTGTAATTGTGTACTGGTTCTCCACTTTTGCCATGGCCTCTTTTGGCTTTAACAAACTTATCCCTCAGGTTTTAACAAAAACTTTTCTCCTTCCCCTCTGCTGTTGCAATTTCTAGCCAATAATTATTGTTCATCAGGTTATCTCTGTGATCACGGATCATAAAGATGTCTGTACAGTCTGATTCCGACAAAATCTCCTCAAAAGTGTTTCATATATTCAACTCAAATCAAACGCGGCGCTGTGCGCACGGTTCGCTCAAGTCTCAAAAAAAACCATGAGCTCCGCCAACCAAAATCAGCGAACCTCCGCAAACTCCACGATGATGTCACATTCACCGCGCGCACTCAAGTGAACTAGCGGACACGTCGAGTATAAACCAGGCTTAAAAGTACACATTTATAAAACTACTTAGTAAAGTACAATTCCTGAGAAAAACTCAATTACAGTAATTTGAGTATTTGTAATTAGTTACTCTACACCACTGGTGATCACGAATTATTAGTTGATTTTTTTTAACTCTATTCACCTACAGTGTCTGAAATTCAATAAAAAAAATAATCCCAGAAACGAATCCAAACGAAATGAATCCAACAGCCTTGAATCCTTGTTGCTCGGCAACCAAGGCCAAGTTATTGAGAATTCCTCAAAGCGCAAATCTTCCTGTTGGTTTTCCAGTGAAATGAGCGAATCCTCCAAATAAAAAAACACCTCAAGGACAGATTCCTTTTGTGTTTGCCTTTGCGAAAGACCTTCTCCTCATTGAAAAGACCCCCAGATGTTTTCTGAAAGCCCCGCTTTTTATGTAGTTTAAATTTAAATGTGCCGTTTCCTTCACCGTTTGCTTTTAGCCTGCTGAACTTTGATGCTCCCGAGAGAAATCCATGCGTACGTTCCCTATTTTATCCATAACCTTCAACATCACTGACCCCGACTGCTTTTTTCACTGTACTTCTCTCTGAGTGTGTGTGTGTGTGTGTGTGTGTGTGTGTGTGTGTGTGTGTGTCTGTGTGTGTGTGTGTGTCTGTGTGTGTGTGTTCCTTTAGGTCCTGTGGACTTGTAGAGTCTGATTGCTAATATATATATCTATGGCTGTAGCGCCTGAGGGCCACACAAACACCCATCTGCACGGCTGACCTGTGAATGTCCCTCTTGATGAATCTTTAATATGGTTTCCCTGCAGGGTTAATATGAGCCGCCTCTCTCAGTGTGTTGTTGTTGATTGTGTAGTGTTGGTGTGTGTGTGTGTGTGTGTGTGTGCTGGTGTGTGTGTGTGTTTTTTGTCCTGTCCTCGCAGATCTGTTTTTGAGTGTGTCTGAAGGCTCTTTATCCCACAAGGGAAGGTTACAGCTCTTTATCCAAAGTGACGTTTTGTCATTTCTCAGCCTTTGTGAGATTCTTTGGCAGAGTGTGTGTGTGTGTGTGTGTGTGTGTGTGTGTTGAAGGCCACAGAGATGAGGGTGTAATAAAAGGATGATTCACAGCAGAATTACTGCAATGCTGCTTTTTATTGGGACTGTGATTCGCTGTTATCACATGATGGGATTTGAACGGCGCGTTTGAGAAAATTAGGCTCAGACTGATTGTTATTGGTTGACGAAATTGAAAACTGTAAAATTAATGAATAATATATTGCGTATATGAATATATAAGCCCTGCTCACACTGCAATTTCAGCCATGATTTAATCATTCATTCATTTTCTTTTTGGCTTTGTCCCTTTATTAATCCGGGGTCGCCACAGCGGAATGAACCGACAATTTATCCAGCATATGTTTTACGCAGCGGATGCCCTTCCAGCCGTAACCCGTCACTGGGAAACCCCTATACACACTCATACACTACGACCAATTTAGTTTATCGATAGCGCATGTGTTTGGACTGTGGAGGAAACCGGAGCACCCAGAGGAAACCCACACCAACACGGGGAGAACATGCAAACTCCACACAGAAACACCAACTGACCCAGCCGAGGCTCAAACCAATTAGTTGTTAAGATCAAATTTTCCCTCCGATGGAGTTCTGACAAAATCAGAAGATTTTAGCTACGATAAACATCAAACCGCCGGCACGGTGGCTCAGTGGTTAGAGAGTAGGCTTCATCCCTCTGTCTCCACTCCACCAATCAGCTGGTGTGTGGTGGGCAGTCTGGCACAATATGGTCACGTCATCCAGGTGGATGCTGCACGCTGGTAATGGATGAGATTCCTACAATGTGTAAATCAGTGTCCAGAAAAGCGCTATATAAATGTAAGGAATTATTATTATTATTATTACTTATAGCAGAGGAGTTCTCGAGATCCACCTGAGCTCAAACTCCCCTCTCACCCTTCAAACAGCACAGAGCCCCATACTTTAGGAGCTTTTGAGCTCAAGGCTCTCTCCCAGGACAGCATGCCAAATACTCATTATTATCAATCATTAGTTAAGAGTGAACTCTTGAATTTCTATTTACGCAATGCTGTGGCAAATTGACAGCATAAACTGCAATGACAATGATCGGCTCATGTGCTTTATTCAATGTTAAGTCCTACCAATATGAATACCATTTTACATGACATTTATTGCCAAACTACTAAAAGCAGCAGCAGCAGCAGATCATTCACCTCAGATCTTGAAAATAAAATAACTAGCAAAGGGTTTGAAAATGAAAGACAGCGACTAATGCTTGTAGTCTATGTACTTTTAATAATATAACACAGAAGTTTCATATGTATTAATTAGACCAGGGGTTTTCAAACTGTGAGGCGTGCACCCGAGTAAAGTACTAGAGTGAATCTGATTAACGTTAGCTCCACAGCTAACTATCAGGCACTATTATGCGTTCAAGTAAAATATGTGCAAATAAAATGGAGCGGCTGCTTTTTAAAATGAATGACGGTGAATGAAAGTCAATCCGGTGAGCCGTCTGACAATAAAGTGCCCTTCTGAATCAAATCAGCAGGATGCCCTTCTGGATCTTTCTCTTACTTTGAAGACTTACGACATGAAGACATACAGACTACCTTTACATGGACATCAGTGATAGTTATTTGCATTAATCTGAATAAGACAATAATATAATGAAGGTGTTGACTGAAATGCTTTTTGAATATTGCGTCAGCAGGATATCCACGTTTCCTGCAGAGTCTCATGTCATTTCGTGTGTTTGATCTTTAAATTTTCGACTTTACTGCAGTTTGCCACTTTCACTCATGAACATTTCATAAATGCCCCCATGACAAACTGGGGTATTGGACGTGAATATTTAGTAAGGAATGGTGGAAGATGTTGTAATGGGATTTGATAGCGCACACCTAATAGAAAGAAAAAAAACTTCCGCATTTTGTGATCGGTGTTGTAGGATGTAGCTGAGTGATTCCAGCCCAAAAGCTATCCAAAACCTGGCGAAATGCCCAATCTGGCAACAATGTTCGTGATGTGTGTGTGTGTGTGTGTGTGTGTGCAGTCTTTTACTGACAGATTTGTGTGCATCTTGTCACAAAATGCAGCGAAAAGTCCTCCATGATGGTAATAGTTTGATTGTGGTGATTCCTTCAATAATGCCACTAATATCTGCATACTCCACGTCTTAATTCCATTTCCGTTTAGTTCAGTCATGACTTTAGTCAGATTAAGGTCATCAAAAATTGCTGTGTACATGGTGACTCTTCATCAGAGTATTGTCTTAATCCTATTAAAGTATTGTTGCCCATGTAAACATACTCAATGTTGGACTCAACCACACTGTCAGGCTCTGCGGACTTGGATTTGCGAAGTAGCATTTTCTGTGCGTACATCAAAAGCAAGTAGACTATGGCTCACGCTTATTGACAGTGGAAGAGGATTTACAGTTAGTCGCATCAGTAATCCAACCACAGAAACAGGCTCAGGCTGATGTTTGCACATGGATTATAATCTTGGCTTGGGGGAGGGGGCGTGAGTGAAATTGGACAAACTTGGGGAGGGCGTGTGTCCTAAAAGTTTGAAAACCCCTGAATTAGACTATAAATCTGGCCATTTTGTTGGGAGTGCAGTGGCTGAATTGAAATGAATGGCTGGTATTTAAACGATTGTGTTGTGCTGTGTCGCTTTTAATGCGGACAAACAACTTGCTTGTCGATGGAATCTTGTCGTGTAGTTAGAACATGGTGTTAGAAGAAATTAGGCTTCTCAATCAATCATTCTCTTTTCGGCTTAGTCCCTTTATTAATCTGGCCACATCAGAATGAACCGCCAACTTATCCAGCATTTGTTTTACGCAGCGAATGCCCTTTCAGCCGCAACCCATCTCTAGGAAACATCCATGCACACTCATTCACACACATACACTACTGACAATTTAACCTACCCAATTTACCTGTGCCACATGTCTTTGGACTGTGGGGGAAACCGGAGCACCCGGAGGAAACCCACGTGAACACTGGATGAACATGCAAACTCTACACAAAAACGCCGAAATTAGGCTTCTGTCCTGTATAAATCTGAACAATTGTTTATGTTTAGAAACCATCTTGACGGTATAGTCTGAGAAAACAAGAGAGACTATGTGAAGGCAGTGGACTCCAAAATACAGACCTGTGTGGAATGTAGGCACCTGACAAAATAATTTAGCGGAAATACAGCCTCTTGAGTCTCAGCATCTCACACAGATCTCTGCCGGCAGGCATTTCCGCAGTGGGATCCGCAGGTGACAGATCGCCAATAAAAGAGTGTGATTATGGCGCAGGAGGTGTTAAGGGGGTTTGATGGCAGAGACTCTTTTCTCCAAATGACTTTTCATGAACGCCAGGATTAGGTCCTGAGACACGATTTGCAGACAAATGCTTGGCTAATGCATTGCAAGGATGTAGTCCAGAGGTGTAGGATTTACTTGCATTCCTAACCAGTTCTGCTTGGTTATAAACACTACTGATGGCTCTAAACACTGTTCCAAACACTTCTTGTGTCTAGAAGAGTAAGGTTTACATGCACAGCTAACTAGTTTCAGTTGGCCTACTTTACCCTCAAAGTGTTAAGTCACCCAAAAATCTCAATGACGTTGTTAATCACTCACTCTCATGTTGTTCCAAACACCCAAGACCTTTATTCATCTTCAGAACACAGCTATTTTAGATTAAAGCTCCCTCATTTATAGACAGCAAGGGTCCTGAGGCGTATAATGTCCAGAAAAGGAATACAGTCCATGTGTCTTCAGTGGTTTAACTGTAACTACATGAAGCTACAACAACACTTTTGTGTGCCAATCACACTGTAGAAAATATGTTTGCCTATGTCTTGCTTGTAAGGTTACGGTGCATGTTTACTACGGGCTGTACAATGTTTGTGTCACGCTGCTGAATCTAGTGGCACTACATTATACTGCCCATAAATGCGAACCCTGACCTGATGTGGAGAAGAAGATGTGGGCAAACAAAGCTGTTTTTAGAAGGTTTTTTTGGCACACAAAACAGTTTTTGAAGCTTCGAGTAATTCCAGTTGAACCACTAAGGTCACATGGACAAATTTGACAATGTTTTGGTTCCTTTTGTGAACATCTCTGGACTGTTGCTGTCTGAGGAGGACAAGGGAACTGTCAGGTTTCATCTTATATACCTTAAATTCTTTTCTGAAGATGTTTTTGTACTGAGCTTCAGGAGAGCTGGGAGAAAAAAAATGCAACCCATACTGTTGGTTGCTATACTCTTAGAAATAAAGGTACGAGAGCTGTCACTGGGGTGGTACCTTTTCAAAAGGTACAAACTTGTACCAAAAAGGTCCATATTAATACCTCAAGGGTACATATTAGTACCTAAAAAGTACAAAAGGGTTCCTCTTAAAATTGGTAGGTACTAATATATACTTTTGAGGTACCAATATGGACTCTTTAGGTACAAATGTGTACCTTTTGAAAAGGTACCACCCCAGTGACAGCTCGCGTACCTTTATTTCTGAGAGTGTAGCATACCTTTTGAGGCTATTTTGTACCAGCTAGTCCAGGGATGGGCAAACTTGATCCTGGAGGGCCGGTGTCCCTGCAGACTTTTGCTCCAACCCTAATCAAACACACCTGCCTGTAGCTTTCTAGTGATCTTAAAGACACTGATTAGTGTGTTCAGGTGTGTTTGATTAGTGTTGGAGCAAAAGTCTGCAGGGACACCGGCCCTCCAGGATCAAGTTTGCACATCCCTGAGCTAGCCTCATTACACTCATCTGAGTAAAGGCAAAAATGTAATCAGCAGAGCTTGAACTGGTGACAGTTTCCATGGGAGTTGTGAGAGCTAATGAGGGTGTTTCAAGAGTTCACAATTAGATATTGCTTGATGCTATTAGCAGGTTTGGCATGCTGTCCCGGGAGAGAACCCTGAGCTCGGAGATAATTGAGCCCAGGGCTCCCGCCTGGTCGATTGAGCGTGTAAGGGGAGTACGAGATCAGGTAGTTCTCGAGATCTCCCCGTGATAAAAGAAGAAAGGCGGAGAAGGGGTGGATGGGGGGTTTCTTCAGAATACGAAAATAAGGGAGTAAATTTTACTAGGCTACTTATAGTGAGTTTGGGTTCATCTGATTGGCTAACTAATGATTGTATATAAGAGCCAGCTGCAGTCAATCATATCACATGCTCCTCTCAAAATTAGTTTGTGAAACTTCACTTAAAATGTCATAATACCTAGTGTGGATTGCTAGCATGTGCTTGACACCAGGATAGGGAGATACACCTGCTCAGCTATCTTGAATCCAGTGGCCTCTATTGTAATATTCTCCACTGGGATCATGGCACCACTGTATTAAATTTTGCACATCCTAGTTTTAACCAAGCAAGTGGGATAGGAGTTGGTCGTGGACCCGAAACACTGCAGCCCCTAATGGCAGTGGCAGCAGGGTTATAATGAACAATCAGCATAGGAGTGTGCTGTGTCCCCAGTGTCAGTCAGTAATCTTGACACCAGGAAACAGAGGTATTTCTGTACAGCTGTCTTGTACCAGTTGGCCTCTGTTATTATAATCTCTATCCGGGTCGCGACACCACTGTAATTGGCTCTGCAAATGCCAGTTTGAACCCAGTTACAGGCTTGGAAGTTGATCATGCTAACAAGGGTGCAGAAAAAACTGCTAACCCTAAGGTAAGTCGCTTGCAGACCAAGGCAGAGTATTAGTGACAGATGTTGTGTATTAGATGAGCATATGCTAATGTATGCCATACACTATGCAGTCCTAGTGTTGTGTTCCTATGATCAGTATCAAGCATCATTTCACAAAGAGGTCGTCCATTAATTGGATATGACGTTAATCTACTATAACAGTGGTTACCAATCTCGTTCCTGGAGGTCCGGTGCCCTGCAGGGTTTAGCTCCAACTTGCCTCAACACACCTGCCTGGGTGTTTCAAGAATACCTAGTAAGACCTTGATTAGCTTGTTCAGGTGTGTTTGATTAGGGTTGGAGCTAAAATCTGCAGGACACCGGACCTTCAGGAACAAGTTTGGTGATCCCTGTACTATAAGATTATGTGATTATGCCAACACAGACAGTCTCAAGAATGCAATTACTGATGAACTACATGCATGTCAGGGGCCCCAAACGTTCATATTCTGATGTAATTTCTTCTAGGTTTTGACTTGAACTTTCTAGATGCTTTTCACAATTTGATGACTTGTACTGTATCTAAAATAAGCAATGGCCAAAGTCAAGCCAGGCAGCTAGAAGAGTCTACGTAAGGGGTGCCCAATCCTGTTCCAGTAGATCTACCTTATTGCAATGTTCAGCTGCAACCCTCATCAAAAACAACTAAACCAACTACTTCAAGTGGGATCTGAAGGAGCAGTTGGTAAAGACAGGATTGTTTAATCAAGTTTGCAGCTGAAATCTGCATGAAGGTAGATCTCCAGGAACAGAATTGGGCACCCCTGGACTGCAAAATTGCAAAAAGAGTGTCATGATCCCTTACACAGTAGCAGGGGTCACCAAACTTGGTCCTGGAGGGCTGGCGTCCCTGCAGAGTTTAGCTCCCACTTCTGTCTGGAAGTTTCGAGTATACCTAGTACGACCTTGATTAGCTTGTTCAGGTGTGTTTGAAACAAGCTTGGTAACCTCTGCCTTTCACTGTAAGCTGATATGTATCATAAATTTCTCTGTCTTCTCAGATGTTGCATAACAAACATGTGATGGTGCGTGTTGGTGGAGGCTGGGAGACGTTCGAGAGCTACCTGCTGAAGCATGACCCGTGCCGCATGCTCCAAATCTCACGAGTGGAAGGCAAGATCTCGCCAATCTCCGGCAAATCTCCCAATATTAAAGACCTGGCACCCGACAGCTACCTGGTAGTGGCGGCCCACTACAAAAGCAAGAAGTAAAGGAGAAATGTACTGATGAAATGGTGACTGAAGTCAGCACCACTGTAGGTGCCGCAAACAATCCCACAGGCTTTTAGAACTAACTAGTGTTTAAAAGAGAAAATCATAACACTACAATGTGTGTAGATCGGCTAGTTTGACAATAATGTATAACAATGAAACTGGAACTGGAATCCAGAAGTAAGGATGTTTGATTTGTATACTATTTGCATTTGTTTCCATGTATCTTGTTTAGCCTTCTACCTTCAATCTTAACTTTACGGAATGAAATCGCTGGAAGAATTCGAGTATTTCACTTGTACCCTGGTGGCTATTCCTATTAGTGTTATACTAACAATATTAATGATCTGTTTTTATTCTGGGGGTTATGTTTTTTGTCATGATTTGTATTTTCTGACATTTATTATAGTTTACTGCGATGGCCTTGCTCTTTTGGAAAATGGAACCTTCTCAGCCAATCATGTGGCTGAAAACACACATATAGACTTAATTAAGAGATCCAGGTGTTATTCATCCAAACATACCTTAGGTCACAACAGTGTGAGGAAGGAGAACACATCTAAATGCACACTTGAAGTCACTGAAGAAGAGGAACCTCAAACGTGAGTTTACCTTTGGTGTGAGGTGGCAGATTTATAGCATGAGTGTGCAACCAATAGTATGACTTGTTAGCAAAAACCAGAAAGACTAAGCAACATGGACAATCACCAGATTACAATATGTCACTTCTCTTTCTCAGACATTCCACAAGTTGTCAATGTAGCGTGTTTGATGTGTAAAAATGAGCAGTGACTCTTCCAGAAAATGCCAGCAGGAGAAACGCTTTGATCAACCAAACCAGAGAAAACCTATTCTGCCAATTTTCATAGTTCCTAGAACTATTGGTGAGGTAGCCGCTTTTTGCTATATTTTCAACTGGGAATGGTTTTATTTGTAGAAACCCCTTTTAGGGAACTGAATTAGCTCCTATGTCAGGGTAAGGTCTAACCCAGGGGTGTCATACTCAGTTCCTGGAGGGCCACAGCTCTGCACAAGTTAGTTCCAACACTAATTAAACACACCTGATCAAACTAATATAGTCCTCCAGGCTTATTAGAAACTTGCAGGTATGTGTGTTGAAGCAGGTTTGGATCTAAACTGTGCAGGGCCGCAGCCCTCCAGGAACTTAGTTTGAAACCCCTGGTCTAAACCAACATAATAGGAACTACACAATGTCCCCTCACAGCAATACATCATTATTTAGTGGCTAATTCAACTTGTGACAGACTCTACTCTGACATAGTTCCCCCAAAAGGCATTCTTGTATCTAAAATAGCTCCTATTTCAGAGTGCAACCAAACACAATAGGAACTACCCAATGTAACTGAACAGCTTTTCATAGTTTTTTTTATTTTATTTAGTGATAAAATCATATGGTTTTGATCAGGGGTTACCAATCACGGTCCTGGAGGGCCAGTGTCCCTGCAGGGTTTAGCTCCAACTTGCTTTAACACACCTGCCTGGGTGTTTCAAGTATACCTAGTAAGACCTTGATTAGCTTGTTCAGGTGTTTGATTAGGGTTGGAGCTAAAATCTGAAGGACACCGGCCCTCCAGGAACAACTTTGGTGACCACTGGTTTAGATTCTACTCTGACAAAGGAGCTAAGTATTTCTTATAACTAAAATAGCTTTTATTTCAGAATGTAACCCAACACAAT
>CAIGQZ010032523.1:1368278-1391298 GCA_903798205.1 Danio tinwini
ATTATGTAATACACATTATTAACATGTTATGCAGTTTCACAATGTCACCACAAGGTGGCAATATGAAATTTTACTCTAGGTCTAGGTGAATACTGCTTTGAATGAGTGGTGTTGGTGTAAGTGGTTTGAACAAAGACTTAAAAATGGAGTTTCTTGAATGGAGTTTCTTTTAAAAAAAAAAAAGCCTAAAGTAGGATGTATTCAGGTCAATTTGAATAATTTTTGCCATTAAAACAACCTGAATTCACCCTAGATAATAAGGGCTATCTCACAGGCTCTTTAAAGTTACCAAATGTCTTCTAAAAAGTAATTAATTAAATGTATAATATATTATTTTTATTTTGTATGCATTCATGTATGTGTGTGTGTGTGTGCGTATGTATGTGTATATATATTTTATTTATATCATTTATTAATGATTGTAAATGTTGATTTGTTAATTTTAATTCTATTTTATTTCTATTCTATATCAATATTCTATAAGCATTTTATTCTACATCTTAGGTTAAATATTTATCTTCCGTTTAATAAATCTAGGAGTGGAAACGTACTGTCGGTAATATTATAAAACTTCATAGTCTGTAGTGTTCATGGGGATGTTGTAACAATATACTGAATATATATCAGAAGTATCAGGCATGTGTCAAGCCCATTGAAACAGGCTCTTTTACAAACATTTAGAAGCAATACTCTAAAGCAGTCTGTTGAATAAAGTGTGAAATGAACAGAGTAAGCGTTACAGTGACAGCAGCAGTGAGTGTGTGGTGATTTCAGAGATAATGACGTGAATGACAGCAGATGTCTGTGCTGGTGTGTTTAGTGTGAAACAGCAGGATGAGGATGCTTTTACTCACCGTGACGCTTTAGATGCTCTATGCTTTGTCTTAAACCTCTAAGAGACAGTAAAACAGCCCACAAATCACACGTGGGGAACTAAAAGCACTGCACCATCAAACACTGGGCGTCTATTGTTAGTTTCTTATCATAAAGAGATTGCATTTTTATTTATTAATTAGTGCTGTCCAATGATTAATCGTGACTAATCGTATACAATATAAAAGTTTGTATTTACATAATGTGTGTGTGCATTCACGGTGTATAAATAATGTGCTTAAAAAAATTATTCAACAGTTTCAAAAACTATTTTTTCACATTGTTATTATGGGGTATTGTGTGTAGAATGTTAAGGAAATAAATGAAGTTAATCCATTTTGGAATAAGGCTGCAACATAAAAAAAATGTGAAAAATGTGAAGCGCTATAAAGACTTTCCGGATGCACTATATGTACTAAATGCACTATTTACATATATATATGTAATTATTAGTTTTATTTTTTATGCAATTGTGATTAATCACACTTAATTGTTGGACAGCACTAGTATTAATCACTTTTTTTAATCGCCAATATGTGAAGATTGTAATGAAACTTTTAAAATGAGATACATTAACACTCCTAAGAGTCTCTCTTCATTAGGAAGAAATGAAGATAATTTTTATAATGCTCAAGAAAATTCAGAAAGAGTCTCTGCACTGTAACGTCAATGCAAAGAAAAGGGATTAATTCGAACTATGGTCTCAGAGCCAAATTACTTCTATAGTCTCAAACAAATTTACTTTATTATCAAACTATCATAACTTTTATTCAACAGAAGATTAAAAACTGTGCTTACTCATCCTTTACTTGTTCCAAACCTGTTTGAGTTTTTATCTTCGGTTGAACATAAAAGTTACAGTAGTTTGATGACAATTTAAACCTTGTGTAAACCTTGCGTCTGCCTGCAGTTCACAGAATGACCACTGGTAGCGCTACAAACAGGAGATTCTGAATAGAGCCCCTTTATTACTTATTGAAAGGTTTACGAATGAGTGAATGAAAGCAGAAAGACGCAGAGCATAATGTACAACATAATGAGAGCATGAATAGAACAAAAGAAAAAAATAGGGATGCACCGAAGTGAAAATTCTGAGCCAAAACCAAATATTCAGGATCCACTTGGCCAAATACTGAAACCGATTGTAATTATTATTTTTTATATATATTAATATTAAATGTTAAAACTTTAAAAGTTACCTTAATAACTTAAATTATACTGATTAAAAAAAGGTTCAGAGAACAAGTCGAGAGATATAATTTTACCAGCTTTACCAGCACAGTAGCACTATTGCAAGCAGCATGAACATGTATACTAAATAGAAATGTCCTGTTAGCATGTTATTTGAGCGGACTTTGCTTTTTTTCGATGAGCATGTGTGGTTTATGCATAGATAAGTATACGTGTACATAAGCAGAATAGCCACAGAGTGTAATATTGAACAGTTTTGAACTTTGTCCACGGCACTTGTGCAAGCCATTGAAATGAATGGGTTTCATAGCACAGTGCTTTCTGTGTCCAGTGTGAAAGCCGATTCACACCACATAGTGACTTCTCTGGAGGGGAAGTGAAACCAGGATACTGAACTTGGCCGGACAGTGCAGTGCAGCATAGCCTTTTTTTCAGCTCATATTTTCTCTTTCAGCTAAAAACTGAAAATGCCCAAACTGATGTTAATGATGATGTGAAATGATAATTGATGAATCTGATCTTCTATCTGTTGTTGCAGGTATGCTGGATAAGATAATTATGTATGTCTCACAAAATCTACTTACATCAACTCAAGTTCATCATAACTGGTAAAATCTTTGTTATCTGTTAGAAAAGTATGTTGTGTAATATGAATAAGAGTAGTTTGAATGCAGTTTGGATGTACTACATCTGACATGTAGTCATTTTCACATGACCTACCCACGTCAGTTGCATTGCTTCATTTATAAATTATCTCCCGCTGCCTCATGGGATAGTAAAGTGTCTATTGAATGGCACTTTAGAATCTCATCGGAAGTAGTAGAACATACATGTATAGATACTTTTTTTTTGCATACTGTTTTTCAAATACTATGTAATCAGACATACTACTCACCTCAGATACTGTTTTCACACACTATATAGTAGGGAAGCATGCAATTTTGTAATGTAAGCCCAAATCTCCAACAGTATTTTGGAAACAGTGTGTTTTGACCCAATTTAATTTATTTAAATATTTTATAGCTCTATCTAAACAACCTTTACTAAGATCTTTTGAATGCTCAGCTGTGTTTATCGTCAATATTTGTTTGTAAATAATAATTTCATATAAATTGAGTTTTTGTAATTTACATATGTACAGTAGTTGTAACTGTCTGTTAAGGTTTTTTAAAGTAGATTTACCTCTTTCTGTCTCTTCTCTGCAGCCTCTGCTAGCTGTTTTCTCCTCGTCTCCTGTGGGGAAAAAACAACTATAATTACAGTGGTCAATCTCCAAAAATGTTATTCGTTCTAAATATGCATCATTTATTATTTTTACTCATTTTAATCAATTAAATAATATTTTACTTGTTTAAAAAGCATTAAAAACTTTATTTAGTAGTAGGCCATTGTTATTATACTTTCATTTTGAGGACCAGTAGTGATAAACCATTGTTATGTTCTCATTTTTTCTAAAAACAAACCTTTGTATTGACGCAAAAGAAATAAATAAATAAAATAAACATAGTTGCAAATAAAAATAAGTAAAATAAGTAAATAAAAAATAATATGAATATGATAATTTATGATATTGGATATGATAATAATTTGGCATGTTTAAAAAAACTAATATTTAAAAATAAGCTAACCTTAAACTTTAGTTTATGGTTAAAAGGGAAAGAAAGAAAGAAAGAAAGAAAGAAAGAAAGAAAGAAAGAAAGAAGAAGAAATAAACTGAAGGATATTTTCTATAGGCATGTTACTAACAAAAAAATTACTAATAATGAATAATTTATGAATAATTTAATAATAGTTTACTAACAAATAATTTCTAATAAATTAAATAAATGGGCAGCAGTAATAATAACAATACTAATGATAGTAGTAATAATAATAATAATAATGAGCAATTATTTACTAATAATTACTAATAATTTAATAATAGTTTACTAACAAATAATTTCTAATAAATAAATAAATGAGCAGTAGCAATACTAATAATTGATAATCATTTAATAATAATAATAATAATAATAATAATAATAATTAGCAATTATTTACTAATTTTATAATTATTTTATAATAAATAAAATAATTGGGCAGCAGCAATACTAATAATTACTAATCATTTATTACTACTACTAATATTAACAATTAATAATAATCTACTAATAATTTAAGTTTACTAACAAATAATTTATAATAAATAATAAAAATGGGCAGCAGCAATACTAATAATTACTAATTATTTATTATTACTATTAATAGTAATTATTTACTATTAATGTATTAATAGTTTACTAACAAATAATTTATAATAAAGAATTAATGGACAGCAGCAATACTAATAAATTATTTACTTAATATTATTAATAATTAATTTATAATATTAATGAATAATAATAACAATAAATACTTATTTACTAATAATTTAATAATAGTTTACTAACAAATAATTTATTATTAATAAAATAAATGGGCAGCAGCAATACTAATAATTGCTAATTATTTATTATCAGTATTAATATTATAAATAATAATAATTATTAATTATTTACTAATTATTAAAATATTTTACTAATAATTAATTAATAGTTTACTAACAAATAATTTATAATTGATAAAATTAATGCACAGCAGCAATACTAATAATTACTAATTATTTATTACTACTAATAATAATTAATGATTATTTACTAATAATTAATAATAATTTAATAAGTTTACTAACAAATGATTTAGAATAAATAAAATAAATAGGCAGCAGCAATACTAATAATTGCTAATAATTTATTATCAGTATTAATATTATAAATAATATTAATTATTAATTATTCACTAATTATTAAAATATTTTACTAATAATTTATTAATAGTTTACTAACAAATAATTTACAATTGATAAAATAAATTGATAGCAGCAATACTAATAATTACTAATCATTTATTACTACTAGTAATAATTAATTATTATTTAATAATAATTAATAATAATTTAACAATAGTTTACTAACAAATCATTTATAATAAATTAAATAAATGGGCAGCAGCAATACTAATAATTGCAAATTATTTAATAATAATAATAATAATAATTCATAATTATTTACTGATTATTAATAATAATTGAATAATAGTTTACTAACGAATAATTTATAATAAATAAAATAAATGGGCAGCAGCATGGTGTTTAAAAATGTAAACGCATTTATATATTTAAATTCCATCTTGCTGCTCAATTATTTTATTTATTATACATTATTTGTTATTAGACAAAGTAACTATTAGTATTATATAAGCAGCAAATAAATAATATTTCATCCTCGCGATCACAAAACGTGTTTTCAATCCTCCCGTCACTTAATTAGGTCAAAACAGTGAAGTTGTCGTTCTTTTTAAGCTGCTAGTAAGTTTTAGCACTCGTAAAATGAACACAGTGGAACAATAATACGTGAATACATGCATGCAATAAATGAAGTACTCACGGGGTCTGGCGTGACCACAACATCATCCTCAGCTCCACTCAAACAGGGCAAACACATCCCCATACTGAGGGTTTAGCGAAGCACAGGCACAAACACAACACTTTCAAGACAAACCTGCGATGATTTGAACAGCCCCGAAGCTTTTCTATACTGTAGTAAACCCACTGCTGGACCTGAACTAGCAATGTAAACAAAGCGACTTCAACAAGCTAGCGCGACTACAGATAATAACATCTAGAGCACTAACTTAACTGATGATATAACCTTCAGCAAACCTCTTTCTCACGCCTCGCGACATCTGCTTTTGATTTTGTGGCGTAAATACTGTATATGAAGTATTAGTTGAGCTGGAGGTGTGAACTGTCAGAATGAGGGAGTTAGAGCAGCGCCGTTACATGAAGGAAGTGAAGCCCAACAGCGCCTCGACGCGGAACGGAAGTGAAAGCTCACTGATGGAGCCACAACAAGGTCGATTTTTTTTTACGTTTGTCTTTTATAATGTATTTATTAGATCTTTTTTAACGCTGTAAATAATATACGTAAGAAAAAAATAAATAGAATATAACTCTGATAAATAAACAAATATAGTTTAGTTATTTATTTGTATTTTTTATTGCACGTATATAACATTCAACATATAATACAAGGGCAATGCTAGAGAGGTAGTAGGCTACATTAATAAAATTAATTTAAAAGTAATAAAATAATCAAATATGACAAATCCATTTTACAATTTATTCCAAACAAATAAGTAAAAGCCTTTAAAATAATGTAATTATGTAGAACAATTTATATAGTAGAAAAACAGTCATAAATTAAACCTCCTTAGGAGCCGTACTTTCATTTTGACTCTAAAATAAATATAGGTTTTAGTATGCTGTACGTTATTACATACTTTAAGAAACTGTTTTGTATTTAAAGTAATTCAAGAAACATGTCAATTTTATTCTCAAATATCAGGACTATGAAGTGTAGCCTATGGCGTTTGTCGGCTAGATCACGTGACGCAATCTTCTGGATCAGAATGTGGTGCGCTTGTTGTGAAATGGCGGAAAAAACGTGGAGAAGTTTGTTTTTCAAAACAAATTGAATGGAAACGGTATGTACATGTAGTAAACTCATACAAGACAAGATGTTTCTTTAATTAAATTCATAATAACACATAAGACCACCACAATTAACCGTTTGTGAATTTACCTGTTAGCAAGGAGTGACGTTAACTTGCTAGTTATGTTAGCCAATTTGGTTTCAATTGACAAAATATTTTATTTATTTATTACGTGTTATTTTTGTTTGTTTTGTTTGTTTTTTTAAAGAAAAAAGTGGTCTCTTGAAAATGAACAGTGAATTTATTATAGTAAAAGTGTTGTCATTTTTCAGAATGACTGTCACTTGTGTAGGCCTAATCGCAGTTTTACTACAAATGCCATGGTTAAATTGTTTAATTTGTGGCTATAATTGTAAAACGATAAACCTTTAAATAATTTTGTAAAGTTATGAAAAATGTTTGTTTTGTAAGGGCTATATTTTTAAGGAGTAAATGTTGTGTTTGGCAACCTAAGAAAATTTAAACCATCGAGAAAAATATGGACCCGTTTACAGATACATTTTCATCAGTTTAGTGATTTTGATCATTGTTAATCCAGGTTTAGTTGGTTAAGTAAAGCATTTGGTGTAAGGCAGGGTTGTCCAAACTCGGATAGTTTAACTCCAACTTCCTTCAACACACCTGCCTGGAAGTTTCTAATATACATAGAAAGAGCTTGATTAGCTGGTCCAGGTGTGTTTAATTGTGGTTGGAACTAAAATATGCAGGACACCGGCCCTCCAGGACCGAGTTTGGACTTGAGTAGGGCAGCACTGTGCCCTCAAAGCAAGAAGGTCGCTGGTTCAAGTCCCGGTTGGGTCAGTTGGCACTTATGTGTGGAGTTTGCATGATCTCCCCGTGTTGGCGTGGGTTTCCTCCAGGTGCTCCGTAATGTGTGTAAATGAATGTTTATGTGTGTGCAAGTGCTGGGTTGTGGCAGGAAGGGCATCCGCTGTGTAAAACATATGCTGTAATAGTTGGTGGTTCATTCCGCTTTGGCGACCTCTGGTAAATAAGACACTAAGCTGAAGGTAAAGTAAATGAATGTATCTTCTGTAAATATTGCAATAACCCCATCTTATACATCTAACAATAGTAAAAAATGAGGCTAAAGTTATGTTTTTTATGACATGATATGGGAGGCATTTAATACAGAAACAAATGCACAACTAATATAATATATACTAACAAAAGTATATTGCACTTTCAGTACTGTTTACATTAATGTTATAATAAAATTCAAATAAGGCACATTTTTGCCAATGCAACATTTCAGCGGTTTAGCAAATAAGGCATTCATATTTATCTGTGCTGTAGACAAATGCACAAGTTAACTGCTTAAAATTATATAATTTAATGCAAATAATTTCTTCAGTTTGCGTTCCCATCTCCTCTCACTCCTAAATGTTAGCAGGTAGGCTGTAATGTAATAACATGCACCTTTTGTGAAGCTGCTTTGGAATCATAATTAGTGTAAAAAGTGCTATATACAAATAAAATTAGAATTTAACATAACTGAATTAAATGGTTTAAACCACATGGGAAACCTATTGTGCCTCAAATTGTGATCAGATGAGCTGGAAATGTGCTCTATCAGCAGTGCTGAAAAATCATACTTAAGTAAAAGTACCATTACTTGCTTAAACAAATAGTGCAAGTAAAATAAAAGATTCTGTTGTAAATATTACTCAAAGTATGGGTAAAAAGCTTTCAAAAGTACTCAAGAGTAGTGCGTATTATGTGGGGAAAAGCTGATGCATTTACTGTACGTCTAATTTGTGGATGTGTGTAAACGTAATATTCTGTAGTGCGTTTAGTTATTGCCCAGCAGGCACACGATGTCATGAGTATTAGGTTAGATTTAGGTTGTGATGTCAGGTGACCAAAATTCAGTGGCTGTTTCTTAATATGCCTTCTTCAGCGACCTTGTGTTCTCGTGTAACGTCATCATCAACTGCCAAAGTTCAGTTCCAATACTCAAGATCGCAAGAATGGAGGAAGCGTGAAACTTCCCAGATATATTGATATTGAGGACGCACCGATGCAGACTTGAGCACTGAACTAGAAGTCCCAGAAATCATTGCGAATGGAGGTGGGAAGCGCAGCATTTTATATAGGTTTATTATTAAAGTTCAGACATATACTTATTTGTCTCAGGAGTTTCCCTAAATGAGACGGAGAAAGTAAACATTAACATAAAATTTCTTAATAAAGGAATAAACACATTAAGGGTGTTTATTTGCTGAAATTCGTATTAAAATCTGTTTTGTTTATGCTGTGCAACGTATATTTGTAAAGTCTTTATGGATAGTATGTATTTTGAAAAGGGGAAAAATAATAACTCGTTGTATGAATGCTGTAATGATTAAATAATTTTCCATTAAAAACGAGTGGTCACATGACCATCAGGAAGAACGCAGTTAGGTCTCCCGAGTTCATTCTTCTGAAGTGACCAGGCAAGACCGGTCTTCACAAGAACACAAGAAGTTCTCTGCGTTCTTGGAATTGAGAAACAGCCCATGTCTAGCCAGCGTCTAAGGACAACGTAATTTTGATGTCCAATAGCAACCTCAAATGGCGTTGATATTTGGTTGATTTTAGGTTGTGTTGGAAAGTGACCAAAATCCAACGTTGAGTCAACATCTTAACCCAACGTCATATTGACATCACATACTGACATTTATTCATCAGGTACGACAACTAAAATCCAACGTCTGATAGACGTCATATTTGTAACGTCCACACAATGTCAAGTTGTAACATCATTAGATGTTGATATTTGGTTGGTTTTAGGTTGGACGTCTGACGTTGAAGTCATCCTGACGTCGAGTTCTGATGTCAACCCGATTTTAATTTCCAAACAAAATGCAGCATCCCAACGATGTTGGGGTACAATGTTAATCTGACGTCATGTTGACGACTTGTGCCTACTGGGTGTTTAAGGCCATTTCGGTCATCAAACAGTAAACATCCATCATCTTCTCATCAGTGATCTGCATTTAAACAGTCTCTGGGTCAATGTGTGTAAAGACTTTGAACATATGCTTGGACATTTTTAATGTTTCTAAACAGTTTGCTGCAATTATAAAGCGCACACGTCTTGAGGTGGTTCATTATAATGTGATTTACTTTCTACAGTATGTGCGATTTGATTGGACAGGAATCACAGGACTGATTTTTCTAATCCCCATAGACAAGAATAAAGTAGTGACTGCAGGTTGAAGGAAAGTAGTGGAGTAAAAGTACAGATACTACACTAAAAATGTACTCAAGGGAAAGTAAAAGTACACATTTATAAAACTACTTAGTAAAGTACACTTTCTGAGGAAAAACTACTCAATTACAGTAGTTTGAGTATTTGTTATTAGTTACTTTACACCACTGCCTATCAGCATCACTATTGTCCTTTTAAATAATCAGCCATTGATATTATCAGATAAATCCAGCATTGGAGCGTTCATATTTCAATAATCTGCAAATATATAGGAGTCATAATCACTTCAACTCGGAGACTCACTTGTGCACTCTGAAAAGTAGCACTCAGTAAACAGTAACACACAACTATATGACCTTTTATATTATTCATAGGAGGTTGTTGTTATAGCTTTTTGGCCTCACATCCGGCATGCCGTTATACATTATGTGCTACTGTAAGTTTTTTGCAAATGTGTTTTAAACTCACACACCCATCTGTGGTGGTGGAGCTGGTCACGGCACAGATTTAATAAACATCACAACCTGGCGCCTGTGTTTCTGCTGAAAACCACTCTTTCTCCCATCTAAACGTCACAGTTGATGAACGTCAGCGCTGATCATTTTTTTTGCAATAGAGATGCAGTTTCAGTCAAGCCTCTCCGAGCGATGGGACTTTTATGATGAATCAGAAAGCTTTGAGTTGAAGAAATGGACAGGACGTTCGTTATCATCGTTATCAGAAGGATCTGGTAATTAGCTTTATTTTTTATAATTTTCATAATGAAGTTCTGTGAGGAGATCATTGAAGCTGCATGGTGTGATTGTGCTATATCTGAACAGATGTATAAAGTTTTTCCCAGTTTGTTGTATTGATATTTGCAGTATTCTACACTGAATATGAACAGTTTTCCATATTTTGTGATTCATGTTTTTACTTTAACCCCTTTATTTATGCTTTGGAATTGCATTATGGGAGCTTGATCTTTCTTTCACCAACTTTTAACCTGGAACAGATAGAAAAAGTGACTTTTATGAACATTTTTAATAGTTAAAGTAGGGCTGTGTGCTGTTATGACCGATATTAGGGGGTAGCCCAATCGTTCCACAGCAAGAAGGTTGCTAGTTCGATCCTCGGCTGGGTCAGTTGGCATTTCAGTGTGGAATTTGCATGTTCTCCCCGTGTTGGCGTGGGTTTTCTCCGGGCTCTGGTTTCCCCCACAGTCCAAACACATGCGCTATAGGTGAATTGGGTGAGCTAAAATTGTCCGTAGTGTATGTGTGTAAATGGGAGTATATGGGAGTTTCCCAGTGATGGTTTGCAGCTAGAAGGTCGTCCGCTGCATAAAACATATCCTGGATAAGTTGGCGATTCATTCCGCTGTGACGACCTCAGATTAATAAAGGGTATAAGCTGAAACGAAAATGAATGAATAATGTTGAACAGATGTTAAATTAACGTTACTGGATGGTTAATGGTTATGCAAATTATATGAATGTTTGTGGACGTTAAAGAAAACAACTTTTAAACATCAAACAAATATTTAATAATGTTTAAAATTCGATTAACATTCAACAAAAGATTTTTTTGTTTAAAGGCATCCTAATGTTGAATCAGCATTTAAAGTCACTTGACATTTAAAGATAACGTTGAACTAATGTTATTGTAATGCTACTAGTAAAAAAAGATCAATTACAGTGCTCCTAAAAAGTATTCAAGATCATCTGAAACCAGTAACATTAATAAAACATTAAACTAACGTTCATGTGAAACGTTTCTGAATAACATTAGATCAACAGCTGCATTTTGTGTTGATGTTGGAATAGTTGGGTGGCATTAGAGAAAACATTGACTATTTATTATTTAGCTTTAACCATTGAATAAGTAGCATTAAATATGATCAATTTATTTGTTTTACTAACGTTAAAGTTGTTTCAGAACAAAATAGCCGAGCCATCAAAAAGTACAAATGTAAAATAAATAAATAAACTTTGTCTAGCATTCATTGTAAAGAGCAGGTAACACTGAACCAATGTTATATTAATTTAACTGGAAGAACATTTGATCAACACTATGAAAACAAATCAAAACATTCCAACACGATTGTATTATTATAACCTAAATCTTTCAGGAAAAAAAAATACAATTTGTAATGTATTAAAAACATCAGCCTAACGTTCAACTAACATGTTCAGAATAACTTTCCATGAGCAAAAACTTGTGCAAAATGTCTTAATGCTTCTGAGCATTGAGCCAACATTATACTAATAAAAACTAATCAAATAGATCAAAATAATCTTGCTTTGCGATCAATGTCATGTTAATGTTTCTGGAAGAACATTTGTAAATAATTATCAACAAATAGATCATATAATTGGATATATCATGGATATATACAGTATAATAATAATAATAATAATAACAATAATAAAAAATAATAACAAATAATAGTAAGTTAGATTTCCAGAATTAAATTGATTAACTTTTAATAATATCGTCTAACTGTTTACATTCTGTTATGGAAGGCTTTATAAAGGCAAGGCAATTCATATAGCAGATTTCATACAGGATGGTAATTCAAAATGCTTCACATAAACAAGAATAAAATAAAAATGATTAAATGAATGAAAACAGATTAAAATGTGTTAAAACGGGTTTAAATGAATGAAGAAAAGAAAATACATAATTTAATAATATATTATAATTAATATTCATTAATAATTCAAAAATACATTTCTTCATGAATTAGTTGCATCGTTTTGCTTGTAGAAAATATTACATCTTCATTCCACCTTTCATTTTGGGGTGATTTGATTTGTTGGTTGGTTGGTTGGTAGTCTGATGTGATCAGCTCATATGTTGACTTTATCAGTGTTTCTCCGCAGCCTGGAGAGCGTTTATGAGTCTTATTTGCTATTGTAGTAATCAATATGGCAGGAGGTCTGGGAGAGATTATTGATCATGTTAAAGTGGAGGAGGAGAGAGCTTCAGGAAGTACAGAAGTTTGACTATCAGAAACTATTTTACATATGGCTAAACAATTTTCATGCCATTCTGATCCTGCATGCTGATCATTTTCATAATCTTTGGACTTGTGTCTTTTTATATTGATTATCAAAACGTGACATTATTTGACATTTCATAATAGTAGTTTGTTGACACGATGGCTCAGTGGTTGCACCTCACAGCAAGAAGGTCACTGGTTCGAGCCTCCGCTGGGCTAGTTAGCGTTTCTGTGTGGAGTTTGCGTGTTCTCCCCGTGTTGGCGTGGATTCCTCCGGGTGCTCAATGTTGTAAAGTTATGAAATGTAAATCACTTTTAAACTTTTAATATGCTAAACATTTTGCTAAACTTGATTTTGATTTGATCTTTTATTATGTGACATTAATACATTTTTATTGCTCGCATGCATTTTTTACATTAATATTTTCCTGCTAATTTTATGCGGAAAAAAATTATATCTGCAAAATTGTTGCAAACAATTTATATGGGTTGAATTTAAACAAATTAAATTTAATGTTCAGCTTAATTTGTTTCTTTTAATTCAGACCAAATAAATTGTTTGCAATCATTTAACCTAAATAATAAGTCATTTTGAAAAAAAAAATTTGTGACTTTGGTCTAGAATAAACCAGAATAAATAAATAAATAAATATAAAGCTGTAGTGTTTTTTCAATTCATTTCAGATGTAAAATAATTATTATAAAATGTAACAGTTCATAATATTGTTTTTCTGTTTGCAATTTTAAGCAAATTAATGCAAATAAATTATTAAAATAAATCTAATTGAATAAATGTATAGAAATAGTACAGAAATCATGCGCAGTGCTGCTAAAAGAAAAGCTTGAAGCAAATGTGAAGCCACAAAATAAATGCACTTTTTAAATAACCGCTTAAGTCAAAAGGAATAAAATGTGTACAGTAAATGCCTGTTGTTTTATTCCAGATACATTTGTTGTGATTCAGTCACATCTCCTTTAATAATAATGAATAATGCTGAACAGCTGGAGGTGGATTTGGTGTGGTGTTTATTTATTATAATTTATGGGAAAAAAAATAATCAATTAAATACACCCTCGAGGAGCTTTAAGGAGCAACAGTAAGACAGTAAACAACAACTGAAATGTAAAAGTCTTAAATGTTAAATAAATTCTGCTTATAGTTTCTGTAGAAATGAGAAAATGTGTCTATAAAGGGCACCGAATGTCTGAAATCCCTTCATTGAAGGTAGATTAACCATAATTATAACACTCTGCTGTCTGTTTTCTTTTCATGGATCATTGATTTATCCTCTGAATGTTCAATTAGTTTATTTGCATTCATCACAAAAGCTTTCAGATTAATGATGTTTGATGATTGTTTTGTTTTGGTAAATGATTTGCCTCTTATTTATTTATTCTCCGCTGCGATATAAACTCACTTCTGCTCTTCTCTTCTGTTTTACTCTTGTTTTGTTAGTAAATTCAGCTTTTGCTTAGTCAGTGTTTTTCTGTGCAGAATTGACACAAAAAATCCAGAACTAAAAATACTTATCTATTTTAATACTATTATGGCTTTTCATTCTTTTTCTTCATCTAGTTAAGCAATAAGCAATTTTAGAAATATATTCATAAATATACGTATATAAAAATAAAGATGAATTGAATAAAAACCAAAACTTCTTCAAAAACAGATTTGACTGTGTTGATGTTTTTATAGGAAACAAATGTATGTAAATCTGTCTGGAAAAAAAATCTTAACTTTTCCCCCCCATTTTACTGGGAAAAAATACATATATTATTGAAATCCAACTTTAATTACAACTGATGTTTTATACATTTATTAATAAGTAATGTGCAATAACAAGTTTGCACAAATGTTTGCATAAAATAAGTTTTACAATTGTAAAAATTGGCCGATTAATTACATTTGAAACTATTAAAATGTTTTTTTTATTTTAAGAAACATTCAATATTTATTTATGTATGTTATAATAAATATTTGAACAAAAGTCACATAACAGGGAATACAATGTATTGTATATGTATGTGTGTATATATATATATATATACATATATATTTCTTTGAATCCTAATAGGACTATCTGATAATAATGATAAACTGCGGGTGCAGATGAGCTGTTGTTTTTCTCCAGCAGGTGGCAGCATCAGCTCTCAGCCAATGACATGCAGCACTGCAGCAAAGTCATTTGACCAGAGATCAAAACAAGAGCAACATTGTAATCCTCAGAAACACCTCCATCATCCAAATCACACACACACAGTATTTCTGCATGTGAAGCACACACAAAGATGCGCAGTGATGCATGTGAAGTATCTCATGATTGTTTGTTTGTTTATCACACATCTCAAATTAAACACAAACACCATTGACATAGAGAATCCTGTTAGAATTGCAGTTTTTTTTTTGTCATTTATTACAGTCATTTAGGAAGCAATAAATGTTTTGCTGGAATCTGGAAAGAGCAAAACATAAAGGGCTACTTCTGATAACTCTGTTTTTGTGTATGATTTGCTTTTTTTATTGACGGTGTTTGAACCGCTAGTTGAAAAGACAGGAAAATGAAAAGATGAAATATATGCTCCTGAAATCAGTGTTAAGATGATGCAGAAAGACTAATAATTATCAAAATACAGCGAAAGGCCACTGGTGTCGCTAATACCCGATGCCTGAACTCGAAATAGAGAACGGTCCATGTTACAATTTAGCAAACATCAATGGAACATTAGTATGGAATTTTCCCTATACATTTAACAAGTAGCGACATTTTAAAAGTGTTAGATAAACATTCATCTAAAAATATTTCTAAAATAAAAAAACATAAGTTAACTGTATAAAAATTTTCGTGTGTTAATGTTTTTAAGATTATTATTAATAATATAGATTATGATTATTGTTATTAGTAGTAGTTGTAGTCGTCGTAGTGGTTGTAATAGTCTTAGTAGTAGTAATAATATTTATAATAATAATAATAGTAGTAGTAGTAGTAGTAGTCGTCATCATCGCCTTAGTAGTAATAAATAATAATAATAATGGTGGTAGTAGTAGTAGTAGTAGATGTTGTAGTCAAAGTAGCAGTCTTCATCGTCTTAGTAGTAGTAATAATAATACTGGTAATAATAGTCCTCGTAGTAGTCGTAGTAGTAGTAATAATAATAATAGTAGTAGTAGTAGTAGTTGTCATCGTAGTAGTAGTCATCGTCGTAGTAGTAGTAGTTGTCATAGTAGTCGTCATTGTCATAGTATTAATAATAGTAATAATAGTAGTAGTAGTTGTTGTCGTTGTTGTATTAGTCATAATAAGCATTGCTATATTAATAGTAGTAGTAGTAATAATAATAATAATAATAGTAGTTGTAGTCCTCATCATCCTAGTAGTAGTAATAATAATAACAATAATAGTAGTTGTATAGTCGTCGACGCCATTGTCGTAGTAGTAGTATGCATCGTCTTAGTAGTAGTAGTAATAAAAATAATAGTAGTCATCGTCATCGAGGTAGTAATTTTCGTTGTAGTAGAAGTCGTCGTAATAGTAGTAGTAGTACTTGTCGTTGTAGTAGTTATTGTTGTCATAGTAGTAGTCGCATAGTAATAAAAATAATAGTAGTAGTGTCGTCGTCGTAGTAGTCATAATAGTAGTAGTGGTCATAATCATTGTCTGAACAAGCATTTCATTAATGTTACTGGAAGGACACTTTAATAACCTGATGATTCAAAAAATTATTTAAACAAATTTGTTCATAAATTTGTTATAATTTTTCATTTAATTTAATGTGTATGATTATTCTGTATAGTGCATCTCCATATAAGATAGCTGGATTATCTGCTTAATTATAGAAAAATTAAGTATAATATATATATATATCTTTACCAAAAAACAAATATGTAGTTTTAATTTTTATAAGCAATATAAATTCATAAAAATCCATTAATAAGTTCACAATCTTGCCTTTTGTCAGATTTATACGTTTTTGCTCATTTTTTTGTCTTTGTGAGATTTTTTAATGTTTCAATTAAACTCTGCGTTGAAGAAAACCTTTTTAAAACTCTTATTTCTCACTGACGGGGAAAAAAAACTACTGGAACTAACGCTGCTGAAAAAGTGTACAGGCACTAATGCACTCTCTGTAAGGCAATTAACTCTTCCTTTCCATTTTTCCAGAACAAACACAACTCCATACTACACAAGCACTTTAAAGCAACCATCACCTTCACTGTTGCATTCTCATATTGATTTTGTGCCATCTCTAGAGGACAAACCTACATGTTAATGTGCTGTTAACTCAAACCTAATGATTTGAGTGCTAGTTAGTGTATTCTTTTCTGTTTGTTGCCAGGGAATATATTTACTACAGTGTTGCTAAGGTTGTTGACACTGTTATTAAGGCTGTTGCTACAGTAGATGATTTCTGTTTGGTAATATCAGCTTTCAAATCTCTTATGTTGTTCTGCTCTGTGTAAATGTTCTGTCTAGAGTGAAATTTACACTGTTAGTCCATCTCCATAAAACATTAATATAATATTTCTCTGCATAATTCGAGGCATTACTCATCTCATATCCATCTCACAGATTCTGTGGGGGACGAGACGTGCTTGGATACTTAGCATCATCATGAGTAGTTCAAATCACTGGTGTCTTAAATATTATGAGCAGCAGTAATAGTGATGTGTTAATTATGCTTTAAAATATGGATAGAGAGTAGCAAATAAAGCGTTTTTCTCCAACACAGTCTCATTCTGAAAACGTACCCCTATATACATTTTTGGAGAGCGCCAAATACGTCCCAGTAGCTACGCTTTGTTTTGCAGTTTTTGATTTTTCAGATCCACCAGAAGCCGCTGTGTATGCTCTTGAGATCTCAAATTCTCTCAGTCTACCAGAGGGCGCTGTCGACTGACCGACCGACTGGGTAATTCCCCCATCCACTTCCCTAAACCCAACGATAATGTTTTCAAAAGCACCAATTCTCCCGATCACCCCTTTCCCTGAACCCAACGACTGTGTTTTCTAAAGCAATCCAGAAAAAGAAAAGCCCCCTGGCTTTTACCACGTTTTCAGATTTTACCACGTTCTCACCCTGTTATTTACTTGTTTATTTAATTTTTTGGCTTTTGTCCTGCCTACATTCTGGAACCGTTTTTCTGCAGACTCAGACCCCGTCACGGTGAACTCTGCTTTGTGTTTCAAGTCCGCCGATGTACATGGTGAGCTACTGAACAAGCTGGTAACAACGGGAAAGCTGTCCATATGAAAGTAAGCAGTCAGCTGCTAAAGGGAACACGGCCATCCCCCCCCCCCCCCACCCACCCGTAGCATTAGTTTTAAAGACAAAATATAGCCATATGTGCTTCTGGCTACATAATTCACGATCTCCAGAAATGTATACAGGATTACGTTTTCAGTATGAGCCTGTATTTATTTTCAGATGGGAATGTAGCTATTTTATTGTATTGTTAGAAAGGCTTGCAAATGAATGTACTCACATACTTTTTAGGCATTTTTTGCCTTTATTTGATAGGACAGTAGCAGGAGGTGAAGTGGGAGAGAGAGGGGGATATAGTATCGGAAAGGTCCCCTAGCTGGGATTCCAACTCGGGATGTCTGGAGCAAGTGTACTGTAACAGTGATTTGCCCTCTTGTGAATTTTTATTCTATTTAAATATTTCCCAAATGAGGTTTAACAAATTCAGGAACTCTTTACAGTATTTCCTATAATATTTTTTCTTCACAAAAAAGTCTTATTTGTTTTATTTTGGCTAGTATAAAAGCAGTTTTAAAATTTCTTAACCACTTTAAAGGGCACCTATGATGAAAATTGCTCACGTAGCGGAAGGGGCGGCGCTATCGGGCGCACATGTTGGATAACTATTTATTTTGGATTTTGAAAGCAGTATTCTACTAGAGTAATTATAGCACATCCCCATGGTGAATGCGGTTATACTCATGGCCGGTATTATTTGGTACTTTGGTCATTTATTTCACTAAATTGGCAACCGTCAAACGTCATCTGGGAAGCGGTTTAAACTTCCACTTTGTAAAAAAACATTAGTGCTCCATTTGGGACGACACTACATACATATATGCTGTTGAGTGTGTAAGTGCATAAGTAAATAGTGCATAGTGTGCCATTTGGGACGCAGCTTATCTCTCTGTGATGGGCGTGGTAGTGCTGTGAGAAGAGGGAGGAGTGGGCATGGCTGGCAGGGGTTAAATGACCAAAACAAAGACAGACGTTTCGACACGTAACGCACATTTTCAGAGCAGAATATCTGACTTCAGCATTGTTCATCAGATTAACAAGAATGTTCATTTTGGATGTTTCTGAAATATCTGCAAACATATTGTATTTTTATGCTTTATGCATACACCACCTTTAACAACTGATATCGTAATCGTTCAATATGGAAAATAATAATTGAGATTGCTTTTTTGCTATATCGCCCCACTCTAGTTCTTCAGGATGATGAACTATTACTATGTGCCAAAAAAACTTTAAAAAAAAACATCTTTTTTGTAGAGTCTAATGCTGTGTGGCTGAAATCTTCCATCTTCATTCAACCGCAGCTGAATTTCTGTGAAATCTTGTATGATTGCCTGTGTTTTTGCGTCTCTCAGCAGATGTCTCTGTCATTTGTCACTCATGGTTGAGGTGTCAGCACTAACCTGAATGGATATTGATTTCTTACACTTTTTTTTTTTTTACCCAGCGCTGTCTGGTTGTTTTTCAGAGTGAGATCCTGCATCAGATGTGTGACGTTTGCATTGAGAAAATCTGCATCTCTAAGGTTTGCCTTTCACTGTCTGCGGATTCAACACTCGCATGCGCTCGCTTCTAAACCCAAACCCAGGTCTGAAATAACATGTTCGTTTCATACAGCTTCATTGTGTTCACTGCGCTCATGGGCTTTGAGGGGACGGCGGCTTGAATGAATGACTTTTAATGAGAGCAGCTGTCTTTTGGACTGAGCATTACACTGAAACACTGCTGAGCCCAGGCTGACAATCATCCATCTTTAACCACTGCAGGTCTGATATAGCATTTACAGCACGCAGGGAATAAGAAGATTGGGTTGAGAATACTTTTGTGCGCACATAAAACAAAAATAAGGACTTTTATTCAACAGGTTTTTTCTTCTCTGCAGAGTTTTTATAGTGCTCACATTCACATGTTTTTAAGTTAACTCTTTAACCTAACTGTTGGGTTGTCCATATTTTGCATCCCAGTAATGGCTACTTTTACATTAAAAGGTATAGTTTCGTACCCTGCCTAGGCATGGGACGATAACCGTTTTCAAAGTATACAGCATTTTGGAAAAGTCAAGGTTTTAAAATCGCAAACATTTTCGATTATATCGTTCCTACAGTATATGAAAGAGGTTTTTTTTTTTTTTTTTTTTTTTACTTTTTTTTTGCTTGTTTGTTTTTCAGGAGAATCTCCAGCAAAAAAAAAATAAATCCAAAGACGCTGTTTTAAATTGTAAAGAAATCAGTGTTTTTGAAAGTTACGAAGACAGCAGAAATCAATGATTCATTTAATTATTTAGCCTGACATGTTTACTGCTCCGAATATTGTGTTCAAAGGGGGTAAGGTTGTTGTTTTTGACCCAGACATTTAAAAAGAATAGATTTTGGAGCAGTGATCACAATACTGTCATACTGTGACATTTTTATTCAAGGTTATCATACCATCAGAATCATATATCGGCCCATGGCTAACCCCGCCCCTCTGTTTTATTTATTTATTGTGTTTATGAATATCATGTTGTGTAACCAGGGGCGGACTGGCCATCTGGCAGACCAGGCAGATTTCCGTTGGGCCAATGTACTTTTTGGGCTGGGCTGACCAACCCATTCCACCTCCCCATTTTTTGTGAAACCCAGGACTCCCCCCCAATCCCCCCTACACACTTTTCGTGAAAAGCGGGACCGTCAACCCCCTGTCAACACAGTGATCAACTGCCAGGGCTGGATTTTGGTCCCAGTCCGCCCCTGTGTATAACTGACTATAAATATTTCACAGCTGTGATGTGCGTCACTTTTCACACCTAAAGCCTGGTTTATACTTCTGCATCAAGTGATCGCCGAAACCCTTGTGCGTAGCCGTGCATTTATACTTCTGCGCACAGTTTCTGTTTCTCTGCAATACACTTCTGAAACGCTAGCTGGCAGTAGGTGTCTGTGTCGAGTTTCTTCACTGGTGTTGTTTTTTCCTGAACACTTCCTTAATGTACAAGTGGCTCAAATTTGCTCATTTTGAGGCAGGAACCAGCGGAAGTGCAACAACTTTAATCATGAGGTAAACACAAAACAACAGTCTCCATCCAGAGCTCCTTCACGGGACTCCACACTTGTAAACACTCGCTGCATCGGGCGCGCGGCTCTCACCTCCGCCCACACTCGTCAGCGCTACCAAGCCGACCAATCACAGAGCTTGCGATACGCGTACGCATTACATTTTTTGAGAGGTGCACGTCAACGTCGCCGACAGTTACGGCGAGGGGCTATGCGTCCACACGTAGGCTGCGCTGTAACATACGCGTGCGCTTGACGCAGAAGTATAAATCGGCCTTTACTCTGATGAAACCAAACCAATTTTATTAAATTGGACAGCATGGTGCAGTTGGAAAATAACGGTCAAAAGTTTCGGAATTGACAACACACGTTTGTTAACATCAAACCTTAAGATCTGTTAACCCAGAGTTGACTTTTATTTCAGTATGGGCTGCATCTGAAACCGCATAGTACGTAAAAAATGGTATTCAATCTTAGTAGCGTGTCCGAATGTAAAAAAACAGTATGCGAGGAGTACTGTATGCGTCAAGAATGTCAATATAGAACATAGTCCTGTTGTGATTTAGTCATGAAGTAAATTCGAATGCAGTACATACTCAAGTAAGCGATTTTTGAAAAGGCGTTTGTTGACATGCTTCAATGGAATATTGAGTAGGGGGCAGGGCTTTAGCGGCGTGGCTAAGAATATAGTGGCTGAATTCTCAAGTGAGAGTCGCCACTCCAAATGCAGATGCGCAGAATTCGATTGAAGACTACCAAAACAAACTTTTATTTTTTCACAGAAGCTTAGCTTGCACGGAGTACATGATATATAACAACGTGTGCTAGCAAAATAAACATAGCAAATTTAGATTTCATGGAGACTTTAATCGCAGAGCATAGCTGAGAATAAACAGCCTCTCTGACGCATGTGTAGTGCGCGTGTCCAGCCGTTAAAACGAGCGCAAGGACGCGCGCCCCGCGAGTGAACGCGCCTCAAACGCGTCGAGCTCCTCAACGGTGTCGGTGTGTCCTTTTTCGCGCCCGTCACCATGACTACAGCCCCGGCCGTTAGTGCGCGCGGGTAGACCGGAGCGGGGCTGCGGAGGAGAAACGGCGGCGCCATCGCTCCGCGCTTCCCCATGTCTCCTGCCTTCATCTTCTGCTGGACGCCTGGATCTCTGTCGGGAATCATCATGGTGCATCACTCCGGGTCCATACAGTCCTTCAAGCAGCAGAAGGGTCAGTGTGTTTGCGTGTGTGAGTGTGTGTGTGTTTCTCATCTGCTCAACTTCACCGTCAAGTCTTTGGCGCATTTCAGACAGGAATATCGTGTCGTTTTTATTAATACATCACAACTGTTTTATGGATATTGGCGATGATTTGGATGTTTGTGGCGCAGGCGAAGTTTTCAGTGCTTTTAAATATAGCCTGTGTTTGTTTAATATCATTGTCTTGAAGAAATGATGGGGTTTCTGACATTATTTGCTATCATTAGTAATGAGATGGAGGAGTTCTCAATGAGGAAACTGGAACTCCTGTGTGTTTTAATAGCCGTTCTTGATTAGGGATATCCCTCTGAGTATATATAATTTCATAGATTCTTCTAATTATATTCGTTGTATTATATATCTATCTATCTGTCTATCTGTCTGTCTGTCTGTCCATAGCACTATATATAATTGGCAAATATAAAAGCTTGATTAAAACTATTATGCTAGATTTAAATTTTCCTTTAATTTAAATTTTAACACCTTTTATTTAATTATAATATTTACTTGGTTGATATTTTATTTACCATTATATTTACTTATTTGATATTTTATTTAATTACCATTATATTTACTCAGTTGATATTTTATTCACCATTATATTTACTTTGTTTATTACGTTTATTTACCATTATATTTACTCAGTTTATATTTTATTTATTTACCA
>CAIGQZ010032523.1:1401850-1432118 GCA_903798205.1 Danio tinwini
TCTAGGCTAGTTTATAACAGCAGATGGTGCTCTAGGCTAGTTTTTATTAGCAGATGGTGCTCTAGGCTAGTTTATAACAGCAGATGGTGCTCTAGGTTAATTTTTAACAGCAGATGGCGCTCTAGGCTAGTTTATAACAGCAGACGGCACTCTAGGCTAGTTTATAACAGCAGATGGTGCTCTAAGCTAGTTTATAACAGCATATGTGGCCCTATAGGCCAGTTTTTAACTGTAGATGGCGCTCTAGGCTTTTTTTTTAAACAGATGGTGCTTTAGGCTAGTTTTTAACAGCAGATGGCGCTCAAGGCTAGTTTTTAACAGCAGATGGCGCTCTAGGCTAGTTTTTAACACCAGATGTTGCTCTAGGCTAGTTTTTAACAGCAGATGGCGCTCTAGGCTAGTTTTTAACAGTAGATAGCACTCTAGGCTAGTTTTTGACAGCAGATAGCGCTCTAGGCTAGTTTTTAACTGATGTACCTACAGAAGGTCATTTTGAGTGAAATGCTAATGGTTTAATCCTCTTCAATGATCTATGCTAAGCTGAGCTAGAAGTGCAGGAAGCCAGACACAAAGATTGAGTGAATTAATGATAATAATTTTTTTTAATTGAACTGTTAAACTCTACACATATTTGCCTATTTTCAAAGAAAGGTGGAGTGTTTGAGCTTCCTTTAAAGAAAGTGTCCTTGTTTGAGCACCTCCAGCAAACCACTTTTGCTCTGTGTAAATCGAAGGTGCCCTCAGCAGGGTCTTCACTTCTACATCAAAGAGCAGGCCTGAAGCTTTCACAGACGTCTGAATAAAATAAACCCCAGCTATCCACTGACCCCTGAACCTCTGCGGTCTCCGAGTGCTCAAAGCCAACAACCACAGCAGACAATCGTCAGTCCACCTCTCTCTGGTTTATCTTTTTGGAGGCTTTCTCCAGTTGAGATGTTTGACACATCTGTCCAACAGTTTGCTCGAGCAGCGCATTTCTCTTGATGTAGGAGTGATGTGTGGAGACTGCAGAGAAAAAGAGAGCTGTGCAGGAGAAAGAAACAGGAAGGTGAGAGATCAGATGTGATGGGAATAGAGAGAGAGAGAGTCTTTGATGTTTAGGTTTCTTCTAGAAGAGTGGATTTTATATTCAGCCATGTCCACATCAAAGTGTGTTTGGCCACAGACTCCTTCAGCAGCATAGCTCAGCACATTACTGCACATTACTGCATTTAATGCATTACTGCACAATAATGCATTTTGACTGATGCGCTCTAAGCCAAGCATTGCGTTTTTGTCTTGATAATGGATATTACGCTGATTAAGGCTCTCAGAATGCAATTGTGTAATTAATGAGAAAAATCTGCAGTTTAGCGTTTAATTGTGAAAGAGTGAGACGAATTCTGGGTTAATTATAATGGGAAGATGTGTGACAGACGGCTGGGAATGCACAGAAAATTAAATGGACTTGAAAATCATGTTAGGTTCATATTGCATAGATGTTTGTTGTTTGCACATCAACATCGTGTTAACATTTTAATGTATATTTGTGTTTCCATAAACACAATTTTGTTTTATATATTGCAATAAGAATATACACTCACCGGCCACTTTATTAGGTACTAGTTTGGGGTTGGACCCCCTTTTGCCTTTAGAACTGTCTTAATCCTTCATGGTGTAGATTCAACAAGGTGCTGGAAATATTCCTCAGAGATTTTGCTCCATGTTGACATGATAGCATCACACAGTTGCTGCAGATTTGTTGGCTGCACATCCATAATGTGAATCTCCCATTCCACCACATCCCGAAGGTGCTCTATTGGAGTGAGATCTGATGACTGTGGAGGCCATTCAAGTACAGTGAACTCTCATGTTCAAGAAACCAGTCTGAGATGATTGATGCTTTATGACATGGTGCATTATCCTGCTGGAAGTAGCCATCAGAAGATGGACACACTGTGGTCATAAAGGGATGGACATGGTCAGCAACAATACTCAGGTAGGCTGTGGCGTTGACACCATGCTCAATTGGTACTAATGAGCCCAAAGTGTGTCAAGAAAATATCCCCCACACCATTACACCACCACCACCAGCCTGAACCGCTGATACAAGGCAGGATGGATCCATGCTTTCATGTTGTTGAGGCCAATTTCTGACCATCCGAATGTGTCAGCAGAAATGGAGACTCATCAGACCAGGCAACGTTTCTCCAATCTTCTATTGTCCAGTTTTGGTGAGCCTGTGTGAATTGTAGCCTCAGTTTCCTGTTCTTAGCTGACAGGAGTAGCACCCGGTGTGGTCTTCTGCTGCTGTAGCCCATCCGCCTCAAGGTTGGACGTGTTGTGTGTTCAGAGATGCTCTTCTGCAAACCTCGATTGTAACGAGTGCTTATTTGAGTTACTGTTGCCTTTCTATCAGCTGGAACCAGTCTGGCCATACTCCTCTGACCTCCGGCATCAACAAGGCATTTGCGATCACAGAACTGCTGCTCACTGGATATTTCCTCTTTTTTTGGACCATTCTCTGTAAACCCTAGAGATGGTTGTGTGTGAAAATCCCAGTAGATCAGCAGTTTCTGAAATACTCAGAGCAGCCTGTCTGGCACCAACAACCATGCCACGTTCAAAGTCACTTAAATCCCCTTTCTTCCCCATTCTGATGCTCACTTTAAACTGCAGCAGATCGTCTTGACCATGTCTACATGTCTAAATGCATTGAGCTGCTGCCATGTGATTGAGCAGTTGGAGAGGTGTACCTAATAAAGTGGCCGGTGATTGTATTTGCACTAGATTACATTTAACTGTTCGCAAATAATTCATAGTTTTACATTGATTGTGATGATTTTATAGAGGTCTGGTAAATATAAATTATATACAAATAGAGCTGTTTGTTTATCTGGTGTAAGTATACTCAATATTGCAATATGTATCGCAGAAAAATAAAATATCACAATGTCTGTTTTTTTTCCCAGTATCATGCAGCACTAATATTGTGCAGCCTTAATGCTTTTTGAAAGTGAACCAGTCAAGGTGAACATGCAACTTTGTAATATTGGTTAATAACAAAGCAAATGATCGACAGGTCTAAAAAAATACAGTTAGTTTCCCAATGGACTGATTATAAAGCATTCATCCTGATTCCAGGAAGTTGCACAGCATTGAACCACTTGGATTGAAACTGACAATTTCAGTCAACTGTTGCTATTTTTAGGTGCCGTTTATACGGTACAGCACAGCCTGTAGCATCTCTGAGTTGCATTAAATCTGATGAAAGCTGGAAAACGGGGATCTGAGAAATAAATATTCAAACAGCATTCACAGATAACCAATGGGGACAAGAGGAAAAGGACCAACCTGTGCCATGTAATCATTTCACAAGTCAAAAATAGCTACTGTTCTGTCATCGTCATGCTATTAAAGGCTCGGCGGAGCATCCAAATCAAATCCAACCTGCATAATAACAGAAAGCAATAAACTGAAATATGCCTCAGTGGTGCTGATCATTTGTATGCCTCAATGCAGAATATGAGCAACAAAACCATCAGAGTCCTCTTTGGAAATAAAGATTGGAAGCCATAACACATAATGTGACCATGGCTGGCCGTCTGCACAACTAACCCAAACTTTTGAAAATGGGTTTTGGAGTGAAAGTGTTGGTAAATAATATTGGCTTATTTCCAATGCTACCATACAGTATAGTATTGTAGAGTACAATGCGATTTGTGAGGGGTAGCCCTGATCAGGCTTGTGTTTCCACTGCCAGTATACACCAGACAAAATCAATGCCAGTCAACTCCAATATACTTTTTGTTTTGTTTTAAAACTCACGGTTGTAATCCTGATAGTATTCCCCCTTGATGTGTCCTGGCCCTATATCACAATAGAGCAGAGAAGACTATCGCAATTAATGAAACCACTTAATTTGGCCACAATAACAGAATGGACATACAACTTCTAAATGAGTTGTATGGAGCCAGATCGGTCTCAAAAATAATGCATTTATGAAATATGTCATATGTGCGCAGCACAACTAAACACAGTAATTTAAAACCCAATTCATTAATAAACAAGTTCAATTAGTAATTCAAAACACAGTTCATAAATACACAAATCCAATTAATACATTTAAAACAATTCATAAATGCAAAAAGCACTATTCATAAATTCAAAACGCTATCCATTAATATGATAAATTCAAAACACAATTTATATATACACAAATCCAATTAGTAATTCCATATACAATTCATAAATGCACAAATCCGTTTTGTAAACCTAAACCACAATCCATAAATACACAATCCAATTTGTAATTCAAAACACAATTCATAAATATGCAAACTTGATTCAAAAATATGCAAACAATTCATAAATATGCAAATCCAAGTTGTAAATTCAAAACACAATCCATTCATTTTCTTTTCGGCTTAGTCCGTTTATTAATCTGGGGTCGCCACAGCGGAATGAACCGCCAACTTATTCAGCACATGTTTTTTAAGCAGCGGATGCCCTTCCAGCCGCAACCCATCACTGGGAAACATTCACACACACCCATTCACACACATACACTACGGACAATTTTGCCTACCCAAGTCACCTATACCACATGTTTTTGGACTTGTGGGGGAAACCGGAGCATCCTGAGGAAACCCAGGCTTACACGGGGAGAACATGCAAACTCCACACAGAAACACCAACTGACACAGCTAAGGCTCGACCAGCGACCTTCTTGCTGTGAGGCACACTGCGCCACCGTGCAGCCCCAACACAATCCATAAATATGCAAATCCAATTTCTAAATTCAAAACACAATTTATATATACACCAATCCAATTCATAACTATGCAAACTTCATTCATAAATATGCAAATCCAATGCTTAAATTTAAAACACAATCCATAAATATGCAAATCTAACTTCAAAATTCAAAACACAATTTATATTTACACAAATCCAATTAGTAATTTCATATACAATTCATAAATACACAATCCAATTTGTAATTCAAAACACAATTCATGAATATGCATATTCAATGTGTAAAGTCAAAACACAATCCATAAATATGCAAATCCAATTCCTAAATTTAAAACAATTTATATTTACACAATTCCAATTAGTAATTCCATATACAATTCATAAATGCACAAATCCGATTTGTAAACCTAAAACACAATCCATAAATATGCAAATCCAATGCGTAAATTTAAAACACAATTCATTCATTTTCTTTTCGGCTTAGTCTCTTTATTATTCTGGGGTCACCACAGCGGAATGAACCGCTAACTTTTCCAGCATATGTTTTTTATGCAGCGGATGGCTTCCAGCTGCAACCCATCACTGGGAAACATCCACGTGCAGCCCTAACACAATCCATAAATATGCAAATCCAATTCCTAAATTCAAAACAATTTATATGTACACAAATCCAATTAGTAATTACATATTCAGAAATGCACAAATCCATTTTGTAAACCTAAAACACAATCCATAAATATGCAAACTCAATTCATAAATAGGCAAATGTATAAATTCAAAACAGAATCCATAAATACACATCCATTTTGTAAATTCAGAATGTAACTCGTAAATGCACAAATGCAATTAGTAATTCAATACGCAATTCATAAGTATGCAAATCCAATGCATAAATTCAAAACACAAACCATAAATACCCAAATTCAACTCATAATTCCATAATTCATAAATACTCAAATCCAATTGATAATTCCAAAAACAATTCCTAAATCCAGTTATTTTTGGTGACATATCTATGCCTTTTACTTGTGAATTCACTAGTAGTATGTGAACTGTGCTGTGCATGTATGAATGTTATTTAGTTTTTTGAGACTGATCTGGCTCCATATAAAATTGCGTCCAGAACTGTGCAGTCTACAGTTCTGGGCCGTGGGTTTCTGGCTGTGTGATATTGGCGTTCGGATCTTTTGCAGCACAAACAGATTGGCCAGACACGAGGACTTCCTGAGCCACGGGCAAACCTCCAAAATAATGCTGAGATGGTGGGAGGATGATGTACAAACAGCTCAGCTTTTGGTGTGGTGTTGTATATGCACTCATGCATTTAGACTAAGGGCGTAATATAATGCACAGCACAGGTGAGGTTTTAAATAGGTCTCTAAAAACAGAGGGCCCAGTTTGTGCCTTCTCCACAGGGGAGCTGCGAGTTTCTCTTTTTCTGTGTCAAAGTGTGTGTGTTTGTGTGTGTGTGTGTGTTGCACAATATCCCAAGCGCCACAGACTTGCCACCTGTCACATTGCATAACGCACAGATGGAGACGAAAATTATACTTCCAGACATCCAGACACTGATAGATTGATTATTTAAACTACCTGCGACCTTTGGTTAATGATCAAATTTGGCAGCCGCTTTTCTGAATAGATAAACATGGCTATGGTTAACATTAGGAGAGCGCATGAAAATTGACTTTTAGATATGTGTTTGGGTAAAGTGTCCTTTTGTTTTTATTCGATAAAAAATGAATGGCATTTCCTCCCAATTTAAAAGACAAAATATAGTTTTTTGGAGTCTTTTGTGCCTAAAAATAACATAAGAAAGGCTGGATTTTAAATATTTCCAACCAATTATGTGTTTTAACATAAGAATGCATGTACATATGCAGCTATAGGGGGAAAAAAATCAAGAGATCACTGGAAAACTACATTCATTTCAGTCATTCATTCATTTTCTTTTCGACTTAGTCCCTTTAATAATCTGGGGTCGCCTCAGCGGAATGAACCGCCAACTTATCCAGCATATGTTTTACGCAACGGATGCCCTTCCAGCCGCAACCCATCACTTGGAAACATCCATACACATTCATTCACACACATAGACTGTGGACAATTTAGCTTATTTAATTCACCTACACCACGTGTTTGGACTGTGGGGGAAACCGGAGCACCGGGAGGAAACCCACGCCAACATGGGGAGAACATGCAAACTCCACAAAGAAATGCCAACACAATACCAATATTAAGGACAATTTATGTGTTAAGAAATCAATATTTGGTGGAAAATATTTGGTTCATTTGTCAATTATAGCTGTATTTATTATATTTATATAGCTATATATGCACATTGCTATGGAATTGGCTGTTAATATTACGGAAATGACATTAAAGTTTCTACACTGAATGAATGTTTGAAATGTAATAAAGTCTTATATTTAACATTTGAATAATGCTGCAACGCATTTTGTTTTCTATTAATATATATTTTTACCTGTAAAATGCCCTAATAAGCTAACCAGTTGGGTGCCATAAAAATAGTTTATCATGAAATATGATCAAGTCAGCTCAAGGTTACCTTGCAGTTTAGATGACTTGCAATCAATCAGTCAATCGACCAATCAGTCAGTCAATCAGTCAACCAACCAATCAGTCAGTCGATCAATCAGTCAGTTGATCGATCGATAAATCAACCAATTAATCAGTCAATCGATTAATCAATCAACCAACCAATTAGTCAGTCAATCGACCTATTAGTCAACCAATCAGTCAATCAACCAACAAGTCAGTCAACCAAACAATCGATCGATCAGTCAGTCGACCAATCAGTCAGTCAATCAATCATTCAGTCAACCAACCAGTCAGTCAACCAGTTATTCAATCAATCAGTCAATCCATCAATCAGTTAGTCAGTCAATCAAACAACCAACCAATCAGTCAGTCAACCAGTTATTAAATCAATCAGTCAGTCAATCTATCAACCAACCAACTAATCAGTCAGTCGACCAATCTGTCAGTCAATCGATCGATCAACCAACCAACCAACTAATCATTCAGTCAACCAGTTATTCAATCAATCAGTCAGTCGACCAATCAGTCAATCACTCAGTCAGTCGACCAATCAGTCGGTCAATCGATCAATCAACCAACCAACTAATCAGTCAATCAACCAGTTATTTAATCAATCAGTCAGTCAACCAATCAATCAACCAACCAATCAGTCGATCAGTCAGTCAATCAATCAATCAACTAACCAATCAGTCGACCAATCAGTCAATCAATCAGTCAGTTGACCAATCGGTCAATCAATTAATCAACTAACCAATCAGTCAGTTAATCGAACAACCAACCAACCAACCAGTCAGTCAGTCGGTCAATCAATCAATCAATCAATCAATCTATAAATTAATTAACCAATAATTCAATAATCCAGCCTAAAATGTTACATTAAAATCTAGTCAAAAATATTATTTAACATGCTGATCACCCTATATATTAATTCAGCTGAGCAAAGCAAGTATTAAAAGCAGGTGATATCTATTATAGCCAACGATTGTCGTCAATTTACACTGTAGAGGCAATATTACAGAAAACCAACCGTTAGTCAGACACCTTGACAGCATTTATAGCACAAATTGTGATTTGAACTTATTTTCAAGAATCTCCTGCTAAAGGGAACAGGATGAAGACGTGTGTGTGTGTGTGTGTGTGTGTGTGTGTGTGTGTGTGTGTGTGTGTTTTCAACAGTATGAGATGATGACTGATGTTTTAATGTCCTGTCTTTATGTTTGATGGCGTCACTGGCTGATTTGTTTAATTCAGAGCTGACCAGGGTTAATCTCTGCAAACGTGCCATCTGCTGCTAACTACACACTAACTCTCACCTTAAAGGGATAGTTCACCCAAAAATGTACATTTACTCTGTTTACTCTCCCTAGCGTGATTCCAAACCTTTATACGTTTTTTTTTTTCTTCTGTCGAACGCTAAAAAAACTATTATGAAGAAAGCTGAAAACCTGTAACCATTGATTTCCATTGCAATGGAAAAAAGAAAAAACATTACCCCACAAAAAAATAAAAATAAAAATTGACTGTTTCTTTAAGCTTGGAAACTGGTGGAAATTAAATGTAGTGTTTCCACAATCATTCACTTATTCTGCTAATCGGAGCGAGTGTTTGTGCTGTGAATCTCAGAAATCCTCAAAAGTTCGGACCCTCTTCAGTCTCCAGACTCTTCTGATGGTCCTGTAAACACAGGGGTGTATTTCCCCCTGTCCTGCTCCGCCTCTGGTCTATAAAAAGCCTGTGTTTGTGGGGCAGGCGATGTGAATGTGAGCGCTGAGGGGAGGCAGAGATGAATTATGCAAAGATCTGAGATGCAGAAGACTGCTAAAAACCCACTGACCTGATTTCCTGCAGTTCCAGAGCGCTTTTACTTTTCTCTTAATACCCTCTTTGTGCTCTCAGCTGTTTTTCATTCTCTCTTATTTCTGACGTTACAGTAGTGAATCAGATCAACCCGTGGTATTCTGGCTCTACATGCAGAAAATCAAAAAAAATCCTGAAACATGACTTTTATATATAAGTTAATAGCGCGTCTGAGACTACTATATCATGTAGATTTCATTGTTTTCAGGACAGTTTCTCATTTTTAGGGAACATTTGATTACTGATTATTTTTTATAACTTATTGTCAAGCTTTTTAAACCACTAACAGAGGTGACACTTTCTACCAATTTCTGCTTTTTGCTCCAGATGCTAACCTCAACCTTGGGGATTGTGTCCAAAATACAATTCTCTGTATTTTCGTCATTCATTCATTCATTCATTTTCTTTTTGGCTTAGTCCCTTTACTGATCCGGGGTCGCCACAGCAGAATGAACCGCCAACTTATCCAGCACATGTTTTACACAGTGGATGCCCTTCCAGCTGCAACCCATCTCTGGGAAACATCCATATGCACTCATTCACTACGGACAATTTAGCCTACCCAATTCACCTGTACCGCATGTCTTTGGACTGTGGGGGAAACCGGAGCACCCGGAGGATACCAACGCGAACGCAGGGAGAACATGCAAACTCCACACAGAAACGCCAACTGACCCAGCTGAGGCTTGAACCAGCTACCTTCTTGCTGTGAGGCGACAGCACTACCTACTGCGCCACTATTTTCGCTGTATTTTCATCTTATAGTATTTTAAAAAACACAAAATTGACTGAAATATCACAGTAACATTATGGTTGACATAATGAACCTACTATTGGTGCATTTTAAACATTTTGTATAAATTGATGAGAGAACAATAACAACACGCCTCAATAATATAAGTTAATATCTTTTAAGTTCCTTTTTTTAACTAACACTCACTGCATTTTAGCAGTAAGAAGCTAAAATACAAATTATTGAATTATTGACGACTACAAAATTAAATCACTAATCAAATCGAAATCGCAATATCTGTCAAACAAATCACAATTAGATCTTTTCCCCAAATCACACTATTACACCAACACCACCAGCCTGAACCGCTGATACAAGGCAGCATGGATTCATGCTTTCATGGTGTTGATACTAAATTCTGACCCGAACATCCAAATGTAGCAGCAGAAATGGAGACTCATCAGACCAGGCAACATTTCTCCAATCATCTATTGTCCAGTTTTGGTGAGCCTGTCATGTTTTTTTCATCTTGACCATGTGTACATGCATAAAAGCATTGAGTTGCTGCCATGTGATTGGCTGATTAAAAAATTGCATTAATGAGCAGTTGGACAGGTGTACCTAATAAAGTGGCCAGTGAGTGTGTATAGTTTTGCCTGTTTATAATCGTCAATAACATCGTTATTGCACTAAATACCAAAAAGTGTCATGATACAGTTTTATGTCCATGTCGCCCACCCTAGTTGCATCTATCTATAACACTGTCTCGCAACTGCATAACACCTGAGCGAGCAACCACTCAGACTGCTCTAGCATCAAATAAGAACACCCTAGCAACTGCATTAAAACCACAAATTTTCTGACAATCGTTCAGAAAACAACCAATCAGTGTCATTTCTTTCTTAAAGGTGCTGTATGTCAGTTTTTGACTCTTCTAAAGCATGAAAACACCATAATCGGTGTGCAGATATTTAAGAAACATCCCATATTAACATACTTGTTTAACTGACAAACAATGCTAAAGTCAGATATTCTGCTTTGAAAATGGTTTCTCCGTGCCGGAGCGCTGTCTTTATTTAGGTCAATTTAACCTGCACAATGCCAGTTTAGCCAATTAGAATTCAGCACTCCGAGTTGCCTTAGTGGAAAACAGCGTATTTCATTCATTCAGAAAGACTCTGAAAGCATGCGTCCGTGACCAAAATGGACCGTATCAGACGTCGAAATGAGACAGATTCAGTTCCACATGAGGTTATTAATTAGCACATGATATAAATATCATGAGTGTAAACATTAGGTGAGCAGGTTACATTGTAACGGCGTGTCCTAACAACATGCTTCATGACGAGATACGCAGTGATGAGCAGTTTGGCTGTTTGCACCAGACGAAACATGACAGAAATGTAAATACAGCCATTCAGAAGCACAGAATATGCTCTCACTCACCAAACGGTAAGGTTTATAATCTATTCAAACTCACATTGTTAGCATTTAGCACTGAATAAAACACATGAGGTTTACCTGAGGTGATCACTGTCATAGGTTTCTGTTGTTCAGCTGTGAGTAATAGACGCCGTTTCTATTATATTTTAATTTTAGGTGTTGGTTAGAACCAAAACTCCTTTTAATATGGAGAATATTCCCTCTATCGCGTGTCGTTGCTTTTATTTAGAATACAGTTTAAATCACTCGCTCCTGTACTCAATCTGGCAACCTGCACTTATTTTGATCCAGGAGTGCAATACCTAGTTCAACCACTGGGTTTCAAACTTACATACTGCACCTTTAGGGATTTATTGTAGTGTTATTTTTTACCATCTCATCTGTTACAACAAAACATCAGTTTAAAATGTAGAAATCCAAGCACTGAACTGTTGAATTAAACAGTAATTTAGAGATATTTTTACAGCGTGCAATTATATGCACTCATAATTAACCTAGAGACGCTCAATCAAAAGACTTTCATGGGCCGAAACGCTTTATTATAAAACAAAATGGGTTTTAGGCCATAATTGAGTAACTATGATAATAAGCTACAGAACACAGATCTGCAGGAAAACACTGGCTCGTGTGTATAAAATAAAATGGAGTGTGTTTGAAACTCAGTCTAGCAGCTGTGGGATAACAGCACACACAGGCAGATCTTTATCTGTAGTAGTGCACGCTTCGGGTTAAAATTAAACACACACACACACACACACACACACACAATCTCGTTCTTGGTGTAGTATTGGCTTTTCCTCACTGGTTTAATCCAGGACTGTAGGTGTGTGTCCTCTGGCGCAGACCAGCAGTGTGTGTTTTGTGGAATCAATCCTCATGCTTTCCATAGCTGGTGGTAAAAGCGCATCATAACACAACACATGTGCGCACACACAAACACACACACACACACACACACACACACAGTCATATGCATACAAGTTTACAACCAACATGCAGAACACGCAAACAAACAACAGTCATGTACACACACACGCATAAACACACCGCACATGCATTCACAATAAACACAGCATAATGCATACACACTACGCAAGCACACACAGACATACACACACAACACATACAGTCAAACACCAACATGCATGCATGCACAAACAACACACACATACACTCAAACACACACACACACACACACACGAGCATGTACAATATGCATAATGCGAACGCACACAACTTGTGTTCACACCACACGTCACACATATACAACACGCACATACTTACACAATACATACACATACATGTGCAAACACAACACTTACTGTACACCAACGGCACACAACACAAGCACACACACTTACATGGCACACGCACACATGAGCACACTTGAACAACATGCACACATCACATTCACACCCACAACGCAAGCACACACACACACAACAGATACTCATGCACAGAACATGCAAGCGCATACGCTTACACAGCACACATACACAAACACAATACAAGCGACATACACTGCACATGTGCGCGCACATACACAACAGATGCGTGCACATATAGAGCACACACACATGATGGCGCACAAGCACACACTTACATGGCGCACAGACACACAATCACAACATACACACATTACATACATACAAGATGTGACATGCACGCACATACTCAACACACACTCGCTCCCTCCATCACTCACACACACACACACACACACACACACACACACACACACTCCAGCTCTTTCCTCTGTGGTGTTTCTAGTGTTGTCTATATTGAGCCGTGCTTCCATTCTCTCCTTCAGATGTCAAACTCCTCCATAAAGCCCAGGATTACATTCCTCTTCCTGACAGAGCAGTATGAGCTCAGATTAAATCAGGATTGCACATCAAATAAGCCTTTATATATTTATAGAAACCTACACAATGAGTTGAGGAGAGCCAGCTGCTCCTGCATCTGCACGCGGCGTTGATCAACTCTACATTTACACACAGCACAACACTACACCGCAAAAAAATATTAACTTAGATTTTGTTTGTCTTGTTTCTAGTCCAAATATCTAAAAGTTCTTAAATCAAGAAGAATTTTCGGCTACACTTTATAATAACTACACACTATGAACCATTTATTAATCATTAGCATTACCTCTACATTAATAGACGTTAGTAAGCAGTTTATAACTGCAGCTACAAATGCTGCATTCTTGACTAACAGCCACATGTATAATGTGCTTAATACTTGTACTTTCATACTTTGTTAATGATTTAATTTTCATTACTAAATTAAGTGTTGCATTATTTACAAACCAGTTATTTAAGCATAGCTGGTGTTTTTTTTAAAGATCATTCAGAATGAGTTAGTAAATGATTAATAAACTATTGAAATCAACGTTTATATATCTTATTACTAATAATAATTTTTTATATAAATAAATATATTATTTAAATATATTTATATATATATATATATATTATTTTAATAATATATATATATATATATATATATATATTAATTAATAAATAATAGTTATATTAATTAATAATAATATGTATTAATAGTTAATTGTTATGTTAATAAATGCTTTATTAACTTAACTTCATGCAGTTTTTTTTAGTTAATCTAAAGTGAGGACTATTTATGCTTTATAAATCCATTATAAATGACATTTAAAGGCTCAGTTATTATCTAAACAGTTATTCAGCAATGTTTAAACTTTACAGTAATTGTACTTTTTAGATACGATTGCAATTATTGTTCATTTGATACTGAGCCTTTAAATTTAGAAATTAGCAAATAAATTGACACGTTTTTGCAAACTTTTTTTATTTTATTCAAATTTACACAAGTCATTACACTCTACACCTCATAAAAATATATCCATAAATTAGCAGTTTTCTGTATTTTGTGATCCGTGTTTTTATTTTTTTCCCATTTATATGCTTTTGAATTGCATTACGGGAGCATGATCTTTTTTCCCACAACTTTTAACCTTGAAAAGTAAAAAAAAAAAAAAGAAAAGTGACTTTTATTGACATTTTTAATAAATTGTCTGGGTTGGTGTTGTATATTAAACATTGTAAAAACCTTGTAATACACTGCCAGTACATTTATTTCTCTATATTATTTCATATGTATTATATTATTTAAAACTACTAAAATGAATCAAAGAAATGCAGATATTTTTACAGTGTATATTATCACTGTATATATTATATATTTTTGGCCTCGTTGATCTCTGGGTGATTGAAATCGGCAGCGATTTGAAGACAAAATAAAGTTGTGAGCTCCACAAAACATTGCAACATTTGCATGATCCTGAGTTAAATTCAGCGATCGCGGAATCTGAATACCCCAGAGGCTCTGATAATGCTCTATTGGCCACAGTGGTGATGTTTACTGAGTGTTTTCTCCATCTGCTGTGATTCTCCATCACTGTGAGCTGCAGATAATGATTCTGCTGGAGTCTCCTGCTATACTCGCTGCTGTTATTGTGGAGCCGTGCTCATTCGTCTCTGCAGACTCTAATGCACTGATATTACACACAGAGACGCATTCATTTCAGCAGGGAAAACCACAGATCTACATTTGAAGCATTTCTTATTATGACCAGTTATGAAGGCGACACTGCAGGCAAACATCATCATGCATATCAGCTTCAAGATTGTTTGTTTTGTGCGTTTTTCTTGCTTTTCATAAGTGTTTCAGTGGAATGATTGAAACTCAGGTTGCAAAAAATTATTCAATTTAGTCGCAAAAGTACATATAACTGACGTATAACTTCTAATAATATTCATCGTATGGGAAAATGTCAAGGATTTGGCAAATATTTTAAAGCTTAAACACTTCTGGAGAACACAAATATGACTTCCAGTTGGGTTTAAGATCTCGCTCTAAGAGACTTTTTTTGTAGGTTTTGGCATGGTATATATGTGTGCCAATTTTCGTGCATGTGGTTAAATTGTAGCTCCGGGGCCAGTTGGTCAAATCTGCATAGGTGGCGCTCATACCTGCCAACACTCCCGTTTTTCCCGGGAGTCTCCCGTATCTCAGACCCATCTCCCGTATTGTTTTGTCTCCGTAATTCCACCCCGACCCCCACTCCTCAGCTGTTAGGTACAGTCCGGCCTGAAACCTGGTGCATGTGTGCGTGCTCTTCAGTCCATGCGCTCCCCTCCTCGCTCTACAGTTCGCGCGCACCTCTCCCTCATCCCCCCTCCCCCCTTACCCAATTCACCTGTACCGCATATCTTTGGACTATGGGGGGAAACTGGAGCACCAGGAGGAAACCCACACGAACACAGCGAGAACATGCAAACTCCACACAGAAATGCCAACTGATCCAGCCGAGGCTCGAACCAGCGACCTTTTTGCTGTGAGGCGACAGCACTACACAATAACGTCCCCTCCCTCTTTAATGATACCTCTCCTCTGATTGGCGTTTACTGGAGTGTGGGCGGAATCAACCTGTCACTCATTTGAGATCCACCAATAGCAAACCACAACCATCCAATCAATTCCTCATGAGCAAAATCAATCCAGAACAAGGTGGGTCAATCTGCGCTTTTGAAAACACTATCGGTTTGGTTTAGGGAAGGCGGTGGGTGGGGGGGATCTGTCAGTCAGTCAGCGGCGTCTGGTGGATTTACGTGTGAACAGCAGGCACGAATGAGAAGAGAGAAATTTGAGATCTGAAAGAGCGTACACAGCGCCCTCTGGTGGATTAGAGAAAACAAAAACTGCAAAAAATGTAGCTCCTGGGACGTATTTGGCGCTCTCCAGAAATGTATACAGGGGTATGTTTTCAGAATGAGCGTGGGTTGGAAAATTTCAGTGTGCAAAGACCTTTATTCTTCATAACAGAGAGAGAAAAGAGAAAAGAAATCACAACTTGGCAGATTTTTGAGGCCTGGTTTTGCTGTGGTAAATCTGTACAGTGTGAAACTATGCTGTGCAAAAACATTATAATGGGTTGTTTAGCAGCAGACAATTAATCATAAATCGCCTCAATGCTTAACTCAATAAATATTCATGTGTTTTCTAGAGTTTCGGAAACTTTCGTGCTGTGTTCAGGACACGTTCAGTGGGAAATCTCAGATCTTAGGATTAATTACCAACTTGAAGAAGATTTAGAAGTAATAAAAAGAGATGAGAGATGATATTTATTTATTTCTCTCTCTCTCTTCCTCTCTCTGTCATATCATAATTTTTGCACAATGTGTTGCAGATTAATATATATATATATATATATATATATATATATATATATATATATTAGGGATGTGACAAGATCTCGTTGGACGAGATCTCGCGAGATTAAATCACGATGAGATTTCTCGTCGAGGTGAAAATTGTCTCGTGAGTAGATGTTATTATGATGGAGCGTGATGGTGAAATTAGCATTGAAGATTGGAAGCAGGATTGAATTTAAACCACAAATCAAGTGCTTTGCACACAACTGTTAAGGCTGGCCTCTGTGTTGCACATGCCACTCGGTTGGGCGGGCGGGTGTGACGTAAACGCTTTTTTTTTCTCACCAGTCAAAGGACTGCTGCGTTATTCATGTCCAAACTACAGCCACTCAAATGAACCATGGACATTACCACGCGATGTAATGTCACTTTAGATGTGCTGAATGTCACATTATTGAAGTGCGGTACAGATATGTAAACACTGAAATCAAATTATTAGGCTACCATCGTGTAGGACTTTTAGCTCCATTTTGTGATAGGACAGTCCACACAGCTGTTTAACACAATATTCTCTCCACCTACACACATCTCTAAGTGCGCACACACATACTGAACTGCTGGAGACTCAACACTTTCGCCTTCATCATTACCAAACACGTTTATGCTGTACGTTAAAAGCGGACGCTTTCTTTTGCTGGTTCAAGTGACCAAATTCCACACAGAGACTAAAAAAGCTTTTATATGTGTGATGTAGCACAAGTATTTAAGCATGATCACGAGAGAGAAAGAGAGCGCACCATCCGCCACGTAACCAACATTAAATAATACTGTTGCATCAAGATGCCTACTGGTTTAAAAAGGCCTAGATTAAAAGAAAATGGCCAAATGAAGAAGGTTTTTTGTCATAAACTACAGCAAAACAACTTGTTAAGAAGAAAATAAAAAAATTAAACCATGTGAACTGACTAAATACAGGAATGGAGAAAAAAAAAGAGCGCTTTATTATCAGCTGTTAGTCAGCGCCCGCTTTATTTTTCTGGTCATTGCGCCTTTTGCCGTGTGCTGTGTAATTGCAGTTAATCGTGTACGAGTCACATTTAAAAGATGATAAATGTAAACAGATCATCAAAAAAAATCGGACACTGTCAGAAAATCCCAATTGACCATCAAGATCTGCAATATAAATGCTCTGAAATGCAGGAGAAAAGCCTGTCAGTAGTTTGCTATTTTCTATTTAAATATTAACACATATCTTACAGTGTTTGCATGTTCATTGCATAGAATTCAATATAAACTAATATAAAACTATTGCATACATAAAATTATGGGAATAATTATGGAAATTGTGAACATAAAAATGGAAGTAAATTCATTGCAAGTTAATTAAAAAAACACATCAATTGTTTTGCATTTTGTGATTGTTTTTTTTAAATAAAAATTTATTTTCCATTCATATATTAGCAAAATATTAGAATTCTAAGATTATTCCATTGATATTCATCATTAAGCATTTCTTTATAATAGTGTAAAAATCTCGTCTCGTTCTCATGAACCCAATCTCGTGTCTCGTCTCATTTGTTTTATTTATCATGAAGATCGCATGCTGTACACTCACCGTGCCTTTATTAATCAGGCATCACCACAGCGGAATGAACCACCAACTTATCCAGCATATGTTTTACACAGCGGATGCCCTTCCAGCTGCAACCCATCACTGGAAAACACCCATACACCCTCACATCCACACTCATACACTACAGACAATTTAGCTTACCCAATTCTTCTATAGAGCATGTGTTTGGACCATAGACTGTCAAAGATATAGACGTTGACATCACCCATGAATTTGCTTGAACATTTGAGGCTGTAGAGTAAAATGTTTTTAAATGTTGATGAAATCCGCACGGGTTTGCTGTTGAACTCTCTGTGGCTCTCTCTCTCTCTCTCTCTCTGTGTGCTTCACGCTCTGAATCATTGCCTGTTTCTCCACGCTAGCTGTATTTAGCAGGTTAGCTGTGGGTTAGGAGTGCTTAGATTAATGCAGCCGTCGCAGGCAAGGTCACGACGAGAGGAAAATCCACTCAATCTGTGCGCAGTGGAGTAGGGAAGACCAGGCGTTTTTTATTTTATTTTTTTTCCCCAGCAGATGATGGAGCAAATCAGCTTTTCAGCGGATGAGCGTTTATTGTGACCTTGAGGAAGACGCTCATACCGTCGTCACATTGAGGATTGGGTTTTAATTGCAGTCATTTATCCAGATGTGACGGCAGATGACGGATGATTCTGTCACGGAGGCTTTTCTGGCTTTATTGTTATTTCAGTTCATTTACTGTACTGTACTCTGGCAGCTTTAATATGGAATAAATATGATTTGTATTACAAATGCTGTTTATTTGAATACAGTACATCACCTATATGCTGTATAGCTGCAGTTTAACTACACTCACTGGCCACTTTATTAGGTACACCTTACTGGTACCAGGCTGGACCCATCTTCAGAACTGCCTTAGTCCTTCATGGCATAAATTCAACAAGGTACTGGAAATATTCCTCAGAGATTTTGTTCTATGACAGCATCACACAGTTGCTGCAGATTTGTCGGCCGCACATCCGTGATGCCTATCTCCCGTTCCACCACACCCCAAAGGTGCTCTATTGGATTGAGCTCTGGTGACTGTGGAGGCCATTTGAGTACTTTTTGAGTACATTTGAGTACATTCATTCTATCGTTCTGTCTATCATTTTATCTATCTAGTTGTACGATCTTTGTTAATAATATTACACGTTTAAAAATAATGTATTTTTATCATTACTGTATGTTCATAAATAACATGAAACAAATTGAACCATATTTTAAATTAAGAAATATAGCATTGTTAATACAGCATTTCTTAGTCTAGGTTATAGTCTTGTTCAATCCTGTTCATTCATGGTGTCATATAACTTCATATTTTAAAATAGTAAATGTAGAAATTGACAGTATGAACTGCTAAAGATATTGTTTAATTTGTCTTCATGAAAGTACAAGTAAAATCAAAACAAATTAGATGGTTAAATTAGCAGTAGTATCTCAGTTAACACCACAGCATCTCCTCTAACTGCTTTTGGTGACTTTTGTAAAACAAAGCGTGTCCATCCACATGATTGTAAAATGTAGTTATTAAATCTGTTATCCTCAGATGACCTTGTGAGTCAATAGAGACTGATTCAGCTTCCAGGAGTTGTTTCATTAGGTAAATGTAGTGCACTGGTTATCCTCAATGTGATCATTAAAGCTTTTGATAACGGAAGTGAGTCTTACTGCTGCTGTATTGCATTACAGTCGATTTGGATCAGATTCAGATTACAGCGGGGGACAAAACTGTTATGTGTGTGCGTTTGTGCGTATTCCTTGTAATCCAGACCAAATGTTCCCACAAGTATAGCAATACGGGTACATTTTGACCTTGTGGGGACATTTGTTTGGTCCCTATGAAGAAAACGGCTTCTAAATCACACAGAATGAAGTATTTTGAAACTGTAAAAGGGTTTGTGAGGGTTGTGTTTAAGGGTAGAGGGAGAAAATATACAGTCTGTACTCCATAAACATCATTACAGTTATGGAAAGGCCCTATAAAGATAGCTTTACAAGTGTGTGTGTGTGTGTGTGTGTGTGTGTGTGTGTGTGTGTGTGTGTGTGTGTGTGTGCGTTTATTATGACTGGCAAATTATTAATTGCAACCAATAAAAGTGTGTGTGTGTGTGTTGATGTTAATTTTGTGTACATGTAAATTATACACCTACTTGCATGTATGTGAGGTGGAAATGTTATATATATATATATATATATATATATATATATATATTAACATATATTAACATATATAAACACAAATCAACCTTTTCTATACATGCATTTGTGCATTTATACTATATATACTTATATAAATATACAGAGTACACACAAACATTGTCAACACAAACTTTTAAAAAACACAGTTAAATTATCCCGGACGAGCCCCCGCTTTGTTACAACATTTGTATTTAAGGGTAGGGGGAGAGAGTATACAGTCTGTACAGCAGAAACATCATTACAGTTATGGAAAGACCCCTGCGCGCGCGCACGTTCATGTTTGTGTGAGAGTGTGTGTGTTCATTTTGACGGGCAAATTATTAATTGCAACCAATAAAAGTGTGTGTGTTGTTGTTGTTGTTAATTTTGTGTACATTTAAATTATACACCCACATAAATGTATGTGAGGTGTAAAAGTTTTATATAATGCCATTTATAAATACAAATCAACATTTTCTATACATGCATTTGTGCATTTATGCTATTTATACTTCTATAAATATACACAGTACACACAAACATTATCATCACAAAAAAAAACAGTTAAATTATCCCGGACGAGCCCCCGCTTTGTTACGACATGCAGAATGTTTTATGTGAGGGTTGTGTTTAGGGGTAGGAGGAGAGAATATACAGTCTGTACAGCAGAAACCTCATTACAGTTATGGAAAGACACCATAAAGATAGCTTTACTGTGTATGTGTGTTTATTATGACTAACAAATTATTAATTGCAACCAATAAAAGTGTGTGTGTGTGTTGCTGTTAATTTTGTGTACATTTAAATTAGACACCCACATAAATGTATGTGAGATGAAAAAAGTTATATATATTGTAATATATAAATATAAATCGGCATTTTCTATACATGCATTTGTGCATTTATACAATATATAGACTTATTTAAATATACACAGTACACACAAACATTCTCAACACAAACAAAAAAAAAACACAGTTAAATTATCCCGGACGAGCCCCCGCTTTGTTACGACTGCCTTTTAAGATGGCTCCTTTAAAAAAGAAAGAAACATAAAATAATTGAGTAAGCATTATACACATTTTAAATCAATTTATTACCCATAATGTTGTTAACACTCTTAACCAGAGACAACAAATAAACAAATATCAGACAATTAAATAAAAACTACAAAAGGAAAATATACTAACATGCATGCGCCCTCGTAGAACAATAAGAGCCAAGAAAAACATAAATCAAGCCACTGACTATAACAATTTTGTATATGATTTATTCATGAAAAATCATTTTAATGCAATATTATTATATGTACTATATTTTTCTCCAATTTTTGATTAATGTGTGTAATATTCATTAAGTGCAACCACCTGCTACCATATATGTTTCGCCTAATAATCTGAGAATGTGTATAATCTAATGTCTAAACTGTGTTACTGTTTCACCATGTAAATACTGTTATTCTAAACGGTGTGTGTGTGTGTGTGTGTGTGTGTGTGTGTGTGTGTTGTTTGTGTCTCAGCAGGAATGCACACCAGCATCAGTGAGATCTTGAAGGAGAAAACGCTCAAGTCGTCTCGCCGCAGTTTGCCGTGTTTGGCTCAGAGTCAAACGCATCCTCAAAACCTCAACCACTTCCTGTCTGTGCCTCTGAGTCCTGAACCCAAATCATACACACACAGCAGCAGCGTCAGTGCCTCCTGCACACACATCACACCTCCGGCCACAGGTAAGCACTTCTCAGACTAGCCTCACACTGCTTTATCGATAAGTCTGAAAATGCATCTGGAAAGTGCTTAAAGTCTGCATGAACTGGAAGATGTGACCATTTTTGTTTCGTATTGTGACGCAGTTCTTAGAGAAACGGAATATTAAATAAGACAACAGTGGGCGTGGCTTGTTTTCTTTTACTGCGAGCTGATTGGATGTAGTAAAGTAGGCATTTCATTCAGAAAGATTGGGAAAAGTTGGGGAGAGTTATTACAACCTAACAGACTCCTCCTGCTCACCATTTCTGTTCGTCAGCTGGAGTGGTGTGGTTAAGTAAGTTAGCCATGCCCAATACCTTAGAAAAGTTGTAAGTATTCTGTTGTCCATGGGCCTTGACTTTAAGCAGTAAGCCTTTAAAATTTGACTAAGACAACATTAGTGCTGTGATCTCAATATTCATCCAGTTGATCTCTGCGAATCCTCGTTGGGTTTTCAGACAAGACGTCTCGTTCCGGGAGCTGCTTCAGAGAATATTAGTGAATACGCAGGAATCATGTCCAACTGCTGACGCCAGTGCAATCCTCTAAAAACAGCAGATCATTCCCTCCGGAGCCTCTAATGGTCTTGATCCTGCCAGGAGATCTTTTAGCAGAAGCACCTGATCTGATGAGCTCCACACAACAGCACCATGAATTATGGATAATGAGATTGTTCCTTCTCCTCCGCCGCCTGATGGCTTTCATAGTTACTCAGTGGCTGTAGTCCACATATGCTCGTACTGAGAAATCTGAGGTCTGCATTTTGTAGTGACAGGAATTCGAAGTGAAGCGTGACTTCAGTAGGTGTTGATCATCTTTTACATGTGCGTGTTCACTGTCACGCATGACAAAAATGAATATAATTAGCATTAACATCATTTAAAATGCAGTAAATGGTTAAACATTTCTTTGTCCTGGGATAAAAAAACTGCTGTGTAAATAATTTTTCTTTTTGCATTTTCAAGCCAAATCTCAAAACCGTCCTGTGGTATGACCGTCTCAAGCATAGTTCAATAAATTACCGACGAAAACCACGTGACACTATATTCACATTTTAAATCAGGCAAACCACAACAAATATCACCCTGTAGCCCAAGAACGGTTACTTACTGAAGCTAAGCAGGGCTGAGCCTGGTCAGTACCTGGATTGGAGACCACAAGGGAAAACTAGGTTGCTGTTGAAAGTGGTGTTATTGTTGACCCTGGCCTCACCCTGGCAGAGCATTGACCCTGGCCTCACCCATGACAGACCCTGGCTTTTGGACTCATTGCTGGTAGCAGTCTGGATGATCCTTTGCTTCTGTGGTCCAGAGTACACAACGTCCATTTCTCCCAAAAAATACCAGAAATATTTTCTGACCACAGTACGTGTTTCCACTGTGTGATGGTCCATCCCAGATGCCTCCGAGCCCCGAGAAGTCGACTGCGCTTTGGAAACTGTTACCATAGGGCTTCCTTTTGGCACAATACAGTTTTCACTGGCATTTGTGGATGTAATTAGGGATTGAGGTACTTGACAAAGGTTTGCCTCAGTAGTCCTGAGCCCATGTGGTGATGTGGCTTATAGATGAATAAGGATTCTTGATGCAGCTCCACCTGAGGGATCGGAGATCACGGTTGTTCAGTTTAGGATTGCACCCTTGCCCTTTACCCACTGAAATTCCTCCAGATTCCTTGAATCTTTTGATGATGTTCTGCACTGATAAAGGTGAAAAATCCAAATGTCTTCCTCTCTTTCTTTGAGGAACATAGTTGATCATTTTCTATTGTATTTGTTGGCAAACTTGCAATCCTCGGCCCATCTTTGCTCCTAAAGGACTAGACCAGGGATGGGCAAAGTTGCTCCTGGAGGGCCGGTGTCTCTGCATAGTTTTACTCCAACCCTAATCAAATACACCTGCCTGTAGCTTTCTAGTGATCTTGAAGACACTGATTAGTGTGTTCAGGTGTAATTGATTAGTGTTGGAGCAAAACTCAGCAGGGACACCGGCCCTCCAGGATCAAGTTTGCCCATCCCTAGACTAGACCTTTCTTGGATGCGGCTGTTGTACCCAATCATAATCACATCTCCTATTGACATCACCTGTTTCAAATCACATCATTATTTAACCAGTTTACCTGATTACTAGCTCTAAACTGCTCCTGTCACAACTGTTTCTGGAATATGTTGCAGGTCTGAATGACAGGAGAGGATGTATATGTACTACAACGAAATGAAGCTGACCAGACAAACCATGAAATATTTTGTGTTCATATTGTCTGCAATGAAATGGAGAATAACTCCAAGTGTCTCTCTGTCAGACACAGGTCAGGATGTCTACACTGAAGAGAGGGAGACGGGGGGGTTTGAGCCTAAAACAGACGAAACTCTCCTCGTCCAGCAGAAGCCAGTAAGCAGAGGGAAACTAGAGGCCCGAAGTGACTCCGTAAAGGTAAAAACACCTCTGTTCTCCATCACAGTTCGCCTGAGGAGACGCTGACAACTCTATTGGTGTGTGATGACAATGTAAGAAAGTGTGAGCGCTTATTACATAAACATGTTTCCTTTAGTCATCATTTACAAGTTGAATCAGCAGAATCTAAAGAGGTTTAGTTATTGCAAAATTAGACGTGTGTTTTTAGATTTACTCTACTGATCAAAAGCATCTTTGAAATGCTCCAGTGTCCATGTATCTGTGCTTGCACTTGATGAGCAAATGGTGAAGAGTTGTCAACTGATGACTTTCACGGCCAATCACAGTCATTTCTGCTGAGCATGTGAACACAGTTCACAGTTTCAGTACCGATTGCTACTCGATATTTTTGACAACCGTTACATAAAGGATATTCTGCTTTGTTTTTAGGGGAAAAATCTAGAAAACCCCTCAGGTCTGATGTTCAGAGATGGAAAGAAGCGTATCGACTATATCCTGGTGTATAAGAAGTCGAGTCCTCAGGTGGAGAAGAGATGCACGTTTGAGAGGAACCTGCGGGCTGAAGGACTAATGCTGGAAAAGGAGGTACACAATCATCATTTACTTTCAAGCGTCATTTGTTTGGATGGCCTTAAGGAGAAATCCACAGAACCATCACCATTCTGTTAACTAGTTAAAACACTCGGGGTCTGGAAACTTAAACGCCATTCATTTTCTGCATAGGGAAACGGATTTCGCTTACAATAGTGTTAAAGGTGGACCTGTTGTGTACTCTGAGGTTGTTAAATGGTTGTAATTGATGTTATTCACTTATTTTTAAGATAATCATGTTTAATGCTAGGGCGTCACGGTGACGCAGTGAGTAGCACAATCGCCTCACAGCAAGAAGGTCGCTGGTTTGAGTCCCAGCTGGGTCAGTCGGCTTTTCTGTGTGGAGTTTGCATGTTCTACCCATGTTGGCGTGGGTTTCCTACGGGTGCTCCGGTTTCCCTCACAGTCCAAACACATGTGGTATAGGGGAACTGATTAACTAAATTGGCCGTAGTGTATGTGTGTGCAAGAGTGTATGGGTTTTTCCCTATGTTGGGTTGCAGCTGAAAAGGCATCCACTGTGTAAAACATATGCTGGATAAGTAGTGACCCTTATTAATAAAGGGACTAAGCTGAAAAAAAATGAATGAATGAATTGAGACTGCAAATTGCATAATTTACAGTGCTTAATTGAAGTGAGCGGAGCTAAACCCTCTGATTGGTGGGTAATTTTTACACAGCATCATGGGAAATGGAGTTTCCATCACAAATGTTGGCATTGAAACATATATATTTAAGCACAAGATGAAATAATGTGAACATAATTATGTGTTTATTAGTTACCAGTAAAGATATATTTCTCTATGGAGAAAGCGAGTGGACATTTTTCTACATGTGTGCAGTTTGTTTCTCTTGGTTAATTTGTTCTAAACCAAAAAAGAAAGGCCGCAATTAGTTTCTGGTTTACTTAGCGTTCATTCAGTCATTTTTAAGAGCAAACCTAAAGATGCAACACAAACAAACACACATTAACAGAGGAATTGCACAATAATTCATTTTTATCCATCGAGTGTGAACACACCCTTAAACTTTTTTACTCCCACTCCACTCTCACGCCCCATTTACACGGGGCTTCAGCGTCAACGCTTGACAAAGGGCGTGTCTGAAGTTAGGGCTGACGTGATCGCCATAGCAGCGTCAGCCAATGAAATTAGTCAGCAATAGGCTACTGTCTGAGCTGGTGCATTTGCATACAGCGATCTTATTGGCTGACGCTTCCGTCTGCGCTTGAAAAGTTGAGCAAGTCCCAACTTCTGCAGCGAGCAACGCCACTGAAGCGGCGCTGACGGATCCACAATGCAGTTCGGCAACGCCTGACATCACCCATTCAAAGTGAATGGGAAGCGTTGAAGCTGGTGCCTCGTGTGAATGAGGCGTCAGAAATAAAGGTACACGAGCTGTCACTGGGCTGGTACCTTTTGAAAAGGTGCACATTTGTACTTGAAGGGTTCATATTGGTACCTCAAAAGTATATATTAGTACCTTAACATTTAAGAGGAACACTTTTGTACTTTTTAGATACTAATATGTACCCTTGAGGTATTAATATGGACCTTTTAGGTACAAATGTGGAGCTTTTGAAAAGGTACCAACCCAGTGACAGCTCACATACCTTTATTTCTGAGTGTACACATTATGTATAATTTATAATGTTTCTGACTGTTTTAGAACATCTTTCATGTAAAAAAAACCTTGTATTCGGTGTTGCCTACATAGGGTGCTTGCTTGGTTTTAGAACAGAGCCGATGAGTGTCAATAAATGTGTTCTTAATCTTAGAGAGTAAGTTACTCTGAGGTAGCTTGTGTTCTATATTAGTAGCTGAACACCTGAACTCTACTTTATCAAAGCTGCTTTTCTTCTCCCAGATCTGTCACGCCGTTTTTATCCTCCAGCATTATTCATGCAGGTTTTCACCTCTGCTGCTCCTCTGTAGGTGTGCTCATAATGTCCACATGTACAGCAGAGGAAGTTTTGCAGAACTTGGAAGCAACATCAGCTTTAGTTCTGTCAGTTTACACAAACTTTGATATGGAATTGAACAAAGCCGATTTTTGTAGTATTTGTGAAGTGAGATGTTTAGCCTTAATTTTTAGTCATAATTGCTGTATTATATGTTCTGTTTAAAGGTTTTATCGAATGACTTTGATTTTGATCTCTTGATTAAAACGGAGACGTACTTTAGTTACTAGTATTTACACTTCAGTGGTTAACAGGGTTATTATCAGTGGTGTAAAGTAACTAATTAAAAATACTCTAATTACTGTAAGTAGTTTTTCTCAGGAATTGTAATTTACTGAGTAGTTTTAAAAATGTGTACTTTTACTTTGAGTAAATTTTTAGTGCTGCATTGGTACTTTTACTCCAATACTTTTCTTTCCTTTGTTTTGTTGTCTATGAGGATAAGAAAAATCAAATTCCTGTCCAATCGAATTGCATATAGAAAGTAAATTGCATCATAATGAACCACCCCAAGACATTGACGTTGTGTATAATGTTTCTATAATGTATAATGTTAATGTAATAACGTTATCACTATGATGTTGGATTTTGGTTGCCATACCTGATGAATAAATGTCAGTATTTGACGTCAATATGACGTTGGTTTAAGATGTTGACTCAACGTTGGATTTTGGTCACTTTCCATCACAACCTAAAATCAACCAAATATCAACGTCATTTGACGTTGTTACTGGACATCAAAATAATGTTCTTAGACGCTGGCTAGACATAGATTAGGTTGTGAGTCATGTGACTAAAATTCAAACCTAATAATAACGTCTTATGATGTTGTGTGCCTGCTGGGCAAAAACTAAATGCACTACAGAATGTTACGTTTACACATCCACAAATTACATGTAAATGCATCAGCATTTTACAACGTAATACTCACTACTCTTGAGCACTTTTTACTCATACTTTAAGTAATAACCACAGCAGATACTTTTACTCTACTTGCACTACATTTTTAGTAATGGTAGGATTTTTCAGTACTCTTTCCACCATTATTGATTAAATTAAATTATTTTAAAACTGTAATTTAAAATGCAATTAACTTTTATTAAATGTAATTACATTTTATATTAATGTAAATTAAATAAAAATTTTATTTAAAATGTAATAAAAAATGTTTATTAAATGTTTTTTTAATTAAATTACAGATTAAATAAAAATGTGTAATTTAATTAAATAAAAAAAAATATATATTAATAAAAAAATATATGCATAAATAAAGAAGATTTCAGAGAATGCCACAAATGTTTTGTTTAACACGATGTTGCAAAAACGAGTAAATCTAAAGAAAAAAAAAACTACAAAAAAAATTATAAAACATAATAAAAACTACTGTTGTGATCGCCAGCAGTGTTTTCTCTATTGGAATGCACTTCCTACAGAACTACAACTCCCGGAAGTCTTTGCACCAATCACTTCTGCCACAGCTGACAGTCATTTGGACATACACACACAGCTGTTCGATGGCCCAAGGTATTCGGCAGGGCAAAAAAGGCTGTCCGCTGGCCCAGAGAAAGCCCCGCTTTGGCCCAATCAGGCCCCGGAAGTGACAATGGAAACACCACTGGCCCTGGCTCACCCTGGCATGCTCGCTTTAGGCATGATAGTGGAAACGCGGCTAATAATAACCTGGACTATTTATACCCCTATGTTACACACATTGCTGAGTAGTGTCTAAGCTGTTGCATTCATTAAAACACAATTTTAGCCAGATTTTAGCCAACATATTGTAAAATATATCTACAATGCTATTGCATGCAGCGTCTTTGAGAGATATAAGTAAATCGATACATCTTGATTCTGATGATTTGCTGATGATTTGTCTTTCTCTTCGGCAGCCCTCATTAACCAACAGTGATATCATGTTTGTGAAGATTCATGCGCCGTGGGACACGCTGTGTAAATACGCCGAGCAGATGAACATCAGGATGCCTTTTAGGTAGAGCTCAATATCACTGTACTACAGTATCCATCAATATATCACAATATACAGTGGACTAAATACAGTACATCAGTTATTATTATTATTTTATTTATTTATTATTTATTTATTATTATTTATATACTCCCAGGAAAAAGTGTTACTTCACTGACTGGAAGAAGAAAGCTATGGGCAGGTAGGATATTGTTGTTTTATGCTGTGTTTTCATTTATTGTAAATGTTCACAAATATAAACAGAAATGTAAAGTTTCTATTGAACTCAATGTTTACTGAATATTACAGAGGTGGTTTTAAATGTTTTTATTTGTGTACATTCCTATTTAACAAACAAATATATCATAATATTTATTAAATATAACCACTCCCACTCCCTCATTGCCAATAGAGGCTTTTCTATTGATTATTGATTGAGTAGGGTTTTAATCATTTTGAACAAAACACAACCATCGATGAACAAAATTCAAGCCCCGCTCAGCATTTTCTGTATATTAACTATTCTATAATAACATTAACATTTTGGAGTGGCCCAGCCAGAGTCCTGACTTAAACCCAATTAAGAATCTGTGGATTGAGCTGAAGATCAGGATGATGGCAAGAAGATCATCCAATCTTATAGAGTTAAAGCTCATCACTAAAGAGGAGTAGGCACAAATACCAGTGGAGACGTGCAAAAAGCTGGTCAGCAATTAAAGGAAGTGTTTGATTGCTGTAATAGCCAAGGCTTTTCTATTGATTATTAAGTAGGGTTTTATTAATTTTGGACAAAAAATGCTGTTCAAATGTAAATAAAAGCTGAGAAATATGATCTTCCCACAATGATGCCTCTTGTACATCATCTTAGTGTCTTTTGGGAGAATAATTTGATGAATGCTAACACACCGATGTCTGTTTTCAGTCGATTTCAGCTGAAGTTTCGCCAGTTGAAGAGTTGGCTGCCCAGGAACCCGATGAAGCTGGATAAAGAGGCACTTCCAGACCTAGTGGAGACGGACTGTTATACGGCGCCCTTCAGCAGAGCCAGAATGCACCAGTACGTGCACCTCTCATCACCTTCTTACAGTCAAACAAAACATTATTTAGACACCATTTGTAATTGTTGACATTTGGTGCTTGTGGGTGTTGAACAGTTTAGATTAGAGCTTTGTGCTGTTATAAACTACCCTAGAGCACCGTCTGCTGTTACAAACTAGCCTAGAGCGCCATCTGCTGTTACAAACTAGCCTAGAG